>KZ807234.1:332241-352958 GCA_000696205.2 Oncopeltus fasciatus
CATATAGTGGTGGCCCCCCCCAAAAAAAAAAATCTGTCATGGCACTACGGTAACTACCAATTCTGTTGAATTAATTGAGAGTGGGGTAATTCTGAATAGAAATTGTTATAAAACTCAAATAATTAAGATTTCAGAATTTTCATTAAAAAATACTTTGAAATAAGAGATATGAAATTTTTTTGGCATTTGAGTACCAAAATGCAGGATTTTTATCATTTAACATTTAATCAAACATAGATATGTTTATTATATTTCACAAATAATAATAATGCAATTCTCTATAAATATATCAAACATAAATTTTTATTGGTAAATTCAAGGAAATTCTACGTTATTTGAAGGCTCCCCGTAGAATTTTAATTTTAACCTCATATTTTAAAAATAACTTTAAATAATCATTTTTTACTTACACTTACCATTCAAATTTTATAAACAATTGCGATCAAAATTCTATAATAAAATAAGTCTAAATAATATAGCATAGGCCAAGCGCATCCAAGTAAAAGTCGTAACTAATTTTGGAGAATGCCATTCAACAATTTTTTTAATTAGTTCAGTTATTTTTATATATTCGCAGTTAAAATTAATATTAATTTTTTATTTTTTACATTTTTTACTTTTATTTGAAATATATATTTGTTAGCTCTCTTTCATATCCAAAAATTGAACACTATTTATGCTAAGCAGTTGTAATTTTCATAATCCATTTTTCAAAATTAGATTTTTTTTTCTTTTCTTTTTGGCTTTATCTGAGCAACGTGAAATTAGACACGAAAAGCAAACTCAGTCGAAGCGCACACGCCAAACATAACTACGGCAATGAGTTGGGTGGAACACGCAAGCAAAGAACAGCAATCGGGGGGTAAATATTTGAAAATTAATTCTTCCTGAATGTGTTCGTGTTTTGCGACAATTCAGTTTCCGAAGGAAATAGATCCCTTACAGTTATCTTTGCGTACAAAACCACTCAAGATTCGAATATTGAGATAGGTGGGTTTCGGAGGGGAATGCCAACTAAAATTATGTCACCTGGAAGAGGTGGGGAGCTCCAAATAAATGGAGGTTCCTGTCTAGCAAAGCAGACCCCATCCACATATCACTCTCTTATCAGTGCTCGGCTGATAAAGGCTCACTATGTCCTCGGTCCTCATTCCTACATTCCAGGTAGGAAGAACATTCCTACATTTCACAGAGAACAGCAAGACGAAAAATTCAGCCGTCACTTAGTGAAAAGTCAACGCGAAGAAGATATACAGGAATAAATATTGTTTTCGTTGTGGTATTTAATCCCACATTAATTTTACACAATAAATGCAAGGGAATAGAATAAAAAAATCTATCTGTCTCAGCCAGGGCTCGAACCTGGAACTCCTGCTATCCGGGCAAGCGCGTTCGAGACTTGGCTCATAGCTTTGTTATTCTATTCCCTTGCATTTATTGTTTTAAATTTACGTGGGATTAAATACCACAACGAAAACAATATTTATATATAGTAAAAAAAAATAGCAAATAACGAAAGTCTAATAAATAGCCTGAGAATGTCAGCTCCTTCGAGCATGAGACAATGTATTTGTCTTACTCGGAGGTTTAGACTCCCAGTTCGAGTGCGGGGAATTTAATAACTTATCAGTCTTGTCTCGGTAGCGTAAATGGAAAACACACTGGCCCGGAAAGCAAGAGATCCAGGTTCGAGCCCTGGCTGAGACAGATAGATTTTTTTATTCTATTCCCTTGCATTTATTTTTTAAAAGACATTATGCCATTAAGTATAGAAAATGGAACACTTGCAGTAAATGTATATATATATATATGTATGGATAATATCGATTTAATGATTCATAATGGAACATCATAAATGAAGACAAAAACACATGTAGGGTTGACGTAGTATCGGTTAAAGGTTATATAATTTTGCTAGCAATTTGATAGCTAAGTTAAATATGAATTTAAGTTTAAGAATCATAGATATTATTATTTATGTTGTCAGCATACCCTTTTCTCTGCATATATTACCTAAATTCAAACGCTTACTTCGAGGTGAGAAAATGTGTTTCTCAGTTGCGTACCCATAAGTAAATTTGCCTATGAAGTACCATGAACATTCTTAAAAATTTATTTTTTAAACGATTTTTTTATATTTTTTTTTTGGGCAAGGGAGTATGCGTTCGCAGCTGACGACACAAATACCCATCGTTTGGCGCTTGTTTAATCGAATTTGGTGCAATATTTCCGGAGAAAAAGGGATATTGTTAATATACAAAATAAGACAGGGAAATAATATACGTACATGATTATAGAACATGAATGTTAGAAAAATATACCATATTTGGCACATACAATGTAAAGTGCATTTTTTTCATTACCATAAAAATATGGAATTAACATCAAAATTCACGTTGGAAGATATCCACTATACATAGTTAATTTTCTATAATTATGGGTGAATTTAACGGGTTTGTGTAAATACCACTATTTTCCAGAACGCTCTGTCTAACTGTTTGGTGAAATACGATGAAATTCAAAATATAAATAGTACAATATTTGTTACAAACTGAAAAAAAATTACTAATCTTAGAATTACGAAACGGAAAAACATTCCCGGGTAATAAATACCCTCTGACTTCGCACAATAAAAATTTTAATTTTTCTTTTAAAAGAGATTAGCAAATTTACATAGTAAAAACAACTATTGCATTCTAAAGCGTTAAATTGACAATTACGGTACAGTTAAACCCCCGCTCTTAAAAAAATAAAATAAAAAAAACCTGATAAATTTTGATGTAAACTCCTAAAATATTCATTTCAACAATAAATAATCTGTTTTGAGCTTTGATTCTCTAAACTAAATATTACGCCCGCTACATAGAATAAACTTTTTGCACTCGTTATCGATATTTAAGATCTTCCACTCCTATTCCTCCAATTTTGCTCTTTAACAACCCCAGATTGTCCCTTTATATTTAAAAGCAATAAGCAAAATTTCAATAAATTATTGGTATTCAACTACATACCAATTGTCATTAAGGTAACATGAAAACTGTGAACTGTAGAGCGTTGACACACACACACACATAATTTTTTTTTTTTTTTTTTTTAAATTAACGTCGTTATTGATATCTAGAAAGTAAAATAGGAGAAAAAAGCGAGAAAAATCGGTCACACATGCACAAGGATTACAGTAAACTAGACGCTGATTTTCATTTTTTTTTTTAAAGGGGTGTTCGAAGGGTCTAAGGGCTCCAGATGTGCCTATGTACCCCGGAGACAAGATGCGGCTACAACGGAGTAACCGCAATCTCCAGATTTATACGCGTGAACGTCCTGGAGTCCTGGACGCAACCACAGGACACTACCCCAGACCATGTTGGCAAACTCCTGCATGGCATATAGTGGTAGAGTATATACACACTGGCGGTTCTTAGATGGCACACAGCAAATTGTTAGCAAGTACTTCCAAAACATATACATTGCCAAAGGTGACGTACCTTTACACTTGGAAGTCACATAAACAATATTACGAAGCTAATATAAAAATTGAATTAAAAACCGCTGATAAATAATGTAAAAAAAAAAAAATGTAAAAAGCTACATTTGTATTAAAGAAACGTAAAAAAATTAATCTGTAGCCATTTCTAGATTATGGCACGTGGTATTAATTTCTTGTAAAGAACGATGAGGTGGGTTTAAACTTTTGCCTGTGCGTGTGTGTTAAACGATAATTTTGGAATAACTGTTTATGAGACAAAATATTGAACAACCACAGCAAGAAATCAAAGATTTTAAAAGCATTTACACATAGCAGAAGTACTAAATTGTCGTGAAGAAAACTACCCTTCAACAGACAATCGCTCCACTAATCATGAATTTATAACACGAGGTCAAGGAGAAAAAAAAATAAAAGGGAGAAACCTAGCCCTTGGTGAGTTCTTAGGGTCTGTTCCCTTCACAATACATTGTTACAGGCGAAGGTGCACTACAACCCTGCCCTTCAGGTAATTCTTCACAAAACAAACGATTTTTCACGGCATTCAGAATGGACGGACAAGAAGTTTCAAACGAAACCTCTACAACTTCAGCTATTAGAATACTACACCGAATAAGTATTTTTCTTTTAAAATAAACTTGTAGACGTAGGATGTACTAAATTAAACAAAGGGGTGTTTGTGTATACTTAATAGATATTCAAAAGGAGAGTTTGTTGACCGTAGATATTATTCTAAGATGATTTTAGTTGGGGTTCGGTCGAGGTAGATCCAAAAAACACAAATTAAAAAAATGTATTTTTTTAATGAAGAATTATCAGNGAAAAAAAAATAAAAGGGAGAAACCTAGCCCTTGGTGAGTTCTTAGGGTCTGTTCCCTTCACAATACATTGTTACAGGCGAAGGTGCACTACAACCCTGCCCTTCAGGTAATTCTTCACAAAACAAACCATTTTTCACGGCATTCAGAATGGACGGACAAGAAGTTTCAAACGAAACCTCTACAACTTCAGCTATTAGAATACTACACCGAATAAGTATTATTCTTTTAAAATAAACTTGTAGACGTAGGATATGATAAATTAAACAAAGGGGTGTTGTGTATACTTAATAGATATTCTCTTGATGGAAGGCGAAAGGTCAAAAATAAATAACAATTAATCTAACAATGTTCAAAATGAGAGTTTGTTGACCGTAGATATTATTCTAAGATGATTTTAGTTGGGGTTCGGTCGAGGTAGATCCAAAATGGATCAGTCATGGAAATGTGTACTTAGGGACAGGACGTCCTCTCATGATAGCCCTGAAGATGGCTTACGATGTAAGCCGAAACGTTGGCAGATAATCCTTCATTAAAAAAATACATTTTTTTAATTTGTGTTTTTTTTTATCTACCTCGACCGAACCTTAACTAAAATCATCTTAGATTAATCTAACAATGATTTATTGCCTGACTAGTTTTGCGTTCTCTTCTTTGAAGATCATATTTTGAATAATGTATTCATGAGTTTAGCAAAAACGGCTTGGAAAATAAGGATATGCATGTTTCAAACATTAGGAGAAAATGTCCTCAGATTTTTACAGAAATTTGCTTAATAGTTTTTAAGTTAAAAGTGTATAAGAAATAAGCGATAGAAGTAGACCAAACAGTTAAACGGATGTACTTAATTATATAAATATCTGCAAATTTAAAGATGATTAATCAGTTAAAGTTATTCACAGTGATAGTATAAAAGGGTGCTTGGCTATAAAGCGGCAATATCAAACTGATTCTAACAAGATATTCTTATATTATATGTATTGGATAAAAATTAACCTAACGTATCCAAAAGAAAAAACTTAATTTAATCAAACATATCCTAGAAAAAATACAAGTCCTGACTAAAGGAGTAGTTAATCCTACAAAAATGAAGGTAAAGCTTGGGAAGGGGCATTATCCAACTAGCCGTGAGGACATTGTCGCCTCACATAAAAGAAGACAGGCCCCAACAGTTTACCCTGCGGAGTGCCCCAGCTAATCTCCGGATAGAGCCTCGCAGCACCAAGAAGAGCTACTTATCCGACCGGGGAGTGACTCCATTATCAGGTAAGTCTTGTCTGTTTACTCTCCCTTATCAAAACAGCTGTTCTGCACACATACAATTCCAAACACCGCTCTCCAAGCTTACATGCCGCCAAGAAAGAAAATGTGTCCCAAGCAACATTTAGGACAAAGTGGCAATACTTCAGGTAACAATGTTCAAATGGGGAGTTTTTTGACCGTATTATTATTAGATGATTTTTGTAGGGGTTCGGTCAAGGGACCCAACAAAAATCATCTAATTTTAAATAATAATATTAGGAGAACTGAGTTGTGGAGATGGATTCATCTACCAACATCTTTCAAAATAAAAATAATATAAATAATTCCAAAGGAGAGTTTGTTGACCGTAGATATTATTCTAAGATGACTTTAGTTGGGGTTCGGTCAAGGTAGATCCAAAAAGTACAAATNAAATTGTTATAAAACTCAAATAATTAAGATTTCAGAATTTTCATTAAAAAATACTTTGAAATAAGAGATATGAAATTTTTTTGGCATTTGAGTACCAAAATGCAGGATTTTTATCATTTAACATTTAATCAAACATAGATATGTTTATTATATTTCACAAATAATAATAATGCAATTCTCTATAAATATATCAAACATAAATTTTTATTGGTAAATTCAAGGAAATTCTACGTTATTTGAAGGCTCCCCGTAGAATTTTAATTTTAACCTCATATTTTAAAAATAACTTTAAATAATCATTTTTTACTTACACTTACCATTCAAATTTTATAAACAATTGCGATCAAAATTCTATAATAAAATAAGTCTAAATAATATAGCATAGGCCAAGCGCATCCAAGTAAAAGTCGTAACTAATTTTGGAGAATGCCATTCAACAATTTTTTTAATTAGTTCAGTTATTTTTATATATTCGCAGTTAAAATTAATATTAATTTTTTATTTTTTACATTTTTTACTTTTATTTGAAATATATATTTGTTAGCTCTCTTTTATATCCAAAAATTGAACACTATTTATGCTAAGCAGTTGTAATTTTCATAATCCATTTTTCAAAATGAAACTAAGAGCGAAAAACCAAGTTTATTCGCAATTGTTTTCCATATCATTACAGTGAATGTCTTAAATAAAATGTAATGGTATCTTATACTATATAACAAATTATGGTATTTCTTGTTCTATGAAGACAATGCCTAGATTATACCAATTTAAAATTAATATTATAAATGAGAAGGAATCCAATGCAAATCCATTGAAAAAAAAACATTAAAAAAAAATCAAACAAAACATATTCCATGTTAAGCACACTTTGTATGGTACAATTATTCGGATTGGACTAAGGGGAAATTAAGCCGATGAAAATTGTTTTTTTGAAAATTAAAAAAAAAAAGATAGAAAGAAAATTGTAAATTATATAAAGCAAAAAAAAGTATATCACCATATACAACTCTTTTCAAGCAATATGGCATTTTAAGGGTTAACACACTTTAAAAACAAAAACAATTTTTTGTTTAAAAAATTTTTAAATGGAGAGTTTTTGACCGAAGAGATTATTAATAAAGATTTCGTTGGAGTTCGGAAAAGATTGATTTTTAAAAAATGTAGACAATTTAAAAAAAATAATTATTATCAGCTAATCATGAAGGCTATAGATGACATGTTGTCACCTGGATCAAATGTTCATGACTGATAGGAAGTCATATTATAGTACCAGATAAAAAATAGCATTGTATAACACAGCACAAACTCATAAAAGCGAAGAATTCGAATATATTCGGGTTGTCCTGTGAATCCTATGTAACAAATTTGGTTTATACAGTTTTGATTTATGAATCCAAAATATGAAATCACATCCTAAAATATTTTTTTCAATATGTCATAAAATATAAATGTCTCCATTGTAAGTGAGATCGGTGCAGCTCCGTCGAAATTTTTCAAAGGTCGCGTAATGGTACCAACGTCGATAGCTTGATTCCTCTACAGGAAATTCGCTAATGAAATTGATGATATCCATACCCATATGTTGATTTGAAACCACACCTTGTCTTAAATTTACACTCTTCCTGTGCTGTTAGCTTTTGTAGTAAAGTGATAATAACTCACCTCACCTGTGCTGTGCCACTTCAAGCAGGCCACTAATTTTTATTTTTTATTTAACGGGGAAGCAAAAGATGATTAGAAATATCGTGGAGGCTTGGGAATCTCTTCCATTTAATTAAAAGTTAGCTGAGCAGCAATAAAGGAATTAAGAAAGAATCTATCGTCGAATAATTTTTATATGGTAGACCCTTATAAAGAACTTAAAACAAACGATTAATAATTAAAACTTCAGCATAACATTTAAGAACGGAAATTATCTTCGGGTAATACTTCCTTAATAAGATTACTTGAAAATGAATTATTTGCCACTCTGATTAATTTTCACTGAAAATTAAACAGCATTGTACAAAATCTTAAAAATTTAAAATTCAGATTGATAATCTGAGCAGATTCCCCATGTTTCATTAAGGATGGAAATAAATAAGTTTAAAACCACTAAGGTTTGCTTTTGGCAGGTTAGGAAGGAATATAGGGGGAGAGCGGTAACTCATCTTATTTACAATCTTGAATGTATTCCATATTAAATATTTTATCTAAAAATGTATGTAAAACATAAACGCAAGAAAATAACATTTCATTACCGATATTACATTCTGTTAACTTTCTCGTAACTTAATTTACTTATAGCAAAGATATTGCGATTATAAATTTTAGCCTCACTTTATAACTTCTTATTAGATGTCTAACAAAAAGTCTAACAAAGTAAATAACATTAAAAACTTGCAACGGAAAGGTCCAATAACAAATATGGATTCTGTATTTTAAAAATTTAAGGTCTCCACCAACACTCAAAATAACACCTTAATTATGCAATAAATGCAAGGGTATGTAATAAAAAAATCTTACTACCTTAGCCAGACTCGAACCCGGGTCTCCTGCTTTCCAGGCAAGTATGCTGGCCACTACACCATCGAGGCTAGCTAGATAATTTCTTCTACTCTAATTTCGTACTCCACTGGAAGTCTAAACCCCCGATTAAGACGAATATATCGTCTTATGCTCGAAGTAGCTGACATTGTTGGCTATTTGTTAGACTCTTTTTTTATTATATTTATTTTTTTAAATAATAACTTTAGTTGTGGTATTTAATCCCTCGTAAATATTATACAAGGAAGGGAATAGAATAAAAAAATCTTATTACCTCAGCCGGGACTCGAACCCGGATCACCTGCTTTCCGGGCAAGTATGCTGGCCATTACTGAACTACTTCCATCTTCAAGGAGATACAAACTTATCGAATCTAATTGAACTCGTTCCATCTTGTCTTATTGAAACTAGTTCCAAAACTTATCGACCTTTACTAAATAAAAAGTACCGACCTCTAAGTAATAATCCGAAATTTTTCAAAAGAAAAATAAAATGTGAAAACCTAGAGTTGGTAATTTTGGTAAATTTTTGGAGTTAGAAAATATATATATGCCTGACTGCCACACTTAAACTCGAGACAGTTAAAGTAAAGTTTCCTATGTAATAAATAATGACACACAGCAATATGTCTATTGTTTCTACAAGGACATGCATTGGAAAAAACTAAATTGTAAGGGCGAAAGAAAATTGTTTTAGAAGAGCTACAAATTTTACCATAAATGGCAGACGCTCAGATAGGCAAGTAATGTATGTTTTATTAGATGATTTTTGTTGGGGTTCGGTCAAGGTAGATCCGAAAAAATTACTGTTTTAATTTTTCCAATAATTTTTTTTAATAGGTTGTTGTCTGTATGTTTTAAATTCTCTTACATCATTTTTTCTACATTCATACTTTTGATATCACATTACTTATGGCAATTCTATATTATAATACTGTAAATTATTATTGTATTCTCATGATATTGAATTTCTACAGCCCTGAAGATGGCTTACAATGTAAGCCGAAACGTCGGCAGATATTTTTTTTAAATACACTTTTTTTTTTTTAATTTGTATTTTTTAGAATCTACCTTGACCGAACTCTAACAAAAAACATCTCATAATAATACCTACGGTCAAAAACTCTCCATTTGGAATGTAGTTTGCTTTCTTTGAATTTGAATTTCTCATTTTCACTTAAGGGTATTATCTTTTTATTATATTTTATGTAAAAAAGCTCTCCTTTAAATGCCACCAAAGATTGCTTGATAACATAAGAGGGTTTGGGTTTTTTTTTTTTTTTTTTAACGTGTAACTACTTAATGACATAGATGGAGGGTTTTATGCAGGTAACTGTTGTTGTTTTTTTCTTTTCTAAACAAGTATGACACTTTTATTTCTCAGGAAAAGCGAGCTCAGGGTGGGACTCGAACCCGCAGCGCCAGACACTGGCGTCTAAACGGATCCGTAGGCCGGCGCGCCATTTATGGACCTTATTTCAGAGCAAGACAAGAGAAGTGCACGTAGGACAACCCTAAGCGGGTGGGGGCAGCCTGCAGGAATTGGGTCTTGTATTGTAGTTTATTGTTAGGGCCTACCCGTGACCTGACTCCACAGTAGGGCCTACGTGATCAAGCGGTTCCTCCGAGAAGGACTTACCGACTCCGGCGTATAAACCGTTTTCTATCAAAACCGACCTAATTTACATTAGAAGCGAACCACTTTCCACTTCCCAACCTCTTTGGAAATGGTTCAGTTCCACAGCTGGAGATATCGCTCGGCAAATTTACTGGCATTTGTAAAACATTTCCAACTAAATGGTTCAACATATATTTATTCCCTCAAAAAAAATTTTGCCAATCCATATCCAAAGAATATTCTAAATCTACATAGCACTGATGTCTGATAATCACTAGCTAACTGAAAACACATCTGTTACAATTAATTTGTCTTTAATTAAACGTTTAATTATATAAATGAAATACATTTGGAAAAATGACTGAAGTTACTAACGCTCTCATGTATGATTATCATGGTAGGACAATAGATAAGAATTCAAGTGGCATGCATCGAGAACCAACTCACACTTTAGGGGAGGGCAGAGAAAGTGTAGGTTCAACGCTTGAAATGCCTTCCTGCGACATATAGTTTCAGTAGGAATTATACAGGCAAGAAAAGTTTTACAAGTTTGAATGTACACCACAATACACTATATTTTATCCAAATTTCTTTACATTTTAATAATATGAAATGATTGTAAACAAATAACTTAAGAGGGTTGTTTGAGTTTAGAACTTTTTTCAATGTCACTACCTAATAATAAAAGTACAATTACTAATGAGTTTATTTAAATATAAAAATTCGCATATTTTAATCTTAATTAAAATAAATTCGGAGGACGTTCGGTAGGGATATGGTAAGGAAAATATCCCTCCCGGCCAGTCTAGAGCTAGCTTTACTCGACATACGGTCAATGCTTCCTCTTCTTTATAAATTAAATGCCCGCATTTACTCTTTTTTACATCCCCCCTAGACTAGGAAATATGCTTTGCTCATAAAGCCCTATTTTATTAATTATTATCTTCCTACTGTAAGATCAGTAAAGATCCGTTTAAATTATTCACCATATGCAAAATGGATATGTAACTGATGCCATGGACAACATTCACTTTTAAATTATTCACATTAATCACATATAAATATATTTATGCAATTATAAGGAAATCGCCGTTTCAGTGATCTAGCATGACTAAATGGAAATTTTAAATTCAACAACCTCCGTAGCAACTAAATTATTTTAATATTAGATTATTTTAGTTGGGTTCGTTCAAGGTAGATTTAAAAAAAAAACTAATTTAACAAAAGTGTATTTTTTTTAAGATTATCTGCCAACGTTTCGACTTACATTGTATGCCATCTTCAGAGCTGTAGAAGTACAATGTCGTGAGAATACAATAATAATTATATCATTATGTAACTTCACACTACATTATGGTAATTCTATATTATAATATTGTCAATTATTAATGTATTCTCACGACATTGTATTTCTACAGCTCAGAAGATGGCTTACAATGTAAGCCGAAACGTAGGCAGATAATCTTTAAACACTTTAACACTTTTGTTAAATTTGTATTTTTTTTATCTACTTTGATCGAACCCCAACTAAAATCATCTAATAATAATATCTACGCTCAAAAAACTCTCAATTTGAACTAAATTATTATGGGATTTAATGAACCCCGTAGGCCAAGAAATAATCTTTCTCGTACCTCACACTCACCTAATATAATATATAATTGAATATGTGTCTCAATTTGCTTATGAAAGGAAGCTTATTCCAATGAGGGTGGTGAACGGAAATTCATGGTGAGTCGGTGCGCACAGCATATCAAAAATTAAAATATTTTAAATTGCTGGATTTAAAAAAAAAAAAAATTTCTTAAGTGCTATTTAAGAATAACGAATTAGGCATTCGAAATGCCCATGAGATATGGGCAGCCAAATTTGAATGGCTAACAGGAGGGTGGCAGTAGTAGGAAGTTTGAAATTTTGCCGTAGACACTTGGAGTTTTATGGGTGCGCCAGGAAAGGGGACCCCCCCCCCCCCCGGGGGAGTAACACAGCTCGGGCGTGTAACCTTCCCTAGGTGTGTAGGGTTATAGTCGGCGTGACCCACCACCGTGTAACCCTACTGTTTACACCCCCACCCCCCTCCCAACAGTGTTTGCAGAACGAGCTCCCGAGTCAGGCACGAAATTCTATCCAGGGAGAAAAAATTCCCTGGAGGGGGGAGGGGGGCGGGGGTTGAAGCTTCACATGCGTTCCAAACATGCCTGGAAATTTATTTTCCGATATCACTGCTACTCTTGGAGAGCAAACACCTTCCCTGTATTATAGGGGAAAATATCAGAAAGGTAGATGGGGGTTGAATTATAGTCAGCGGGAAGACTTCACAAACAAACTTCCCCCCTAAAAAATACAGAGGAATATATCAAATAAAAGGACTTGCTAAACACAAATATTAATAAAAAAATAAATTTTATAAATTAAAAAAAAACTCGCTTGATATTTCGACTGTGATCAAAGGCCCTAAAGAATATTTCAGTGGTAAAAAACCAACAGCAATATAGTTTTATTTACTTCTGCTTATGTAAAATAAAACCCTAGATGCAATTGATCAGAATTAAAAACATTTCAAAAAATAAAGTAAATTATTTCACACAGGAGGAAAGGTAACAAATAAATATTTGTATATGAGCTTTCCTTCATACAAATTCCCACTACTAAAATGATCTGCGTATCGTATATGTGAACAGCTGCATAAACAGAGTACAAGAATTTTCATAAACAATTAATGTGAGGGAATAGAATAAAAAATCTATCTGTCCCAGATAGATTTTTTATTCTATTCCCTCACATTAATTGTTTAAAATTTACGTGGGATAATAAACCACAACCAAATAAATATTTATAAGAGTTCTCATATTTCATTTTGAAGTGGATAAAAATGAGGATAAAATCCTAAGCTCTTCGCCAATTTCATTCCCCCCCCCCCAATAACTCTAATAAAAACAAAAATATTGACGCTCAATTTGCCCTTCGGGTAAATACCCCCCCACTCAATAGATATCAACCAAAAACAAATACCATACATACATCACTTTGCAAAACGAAGTCCACATATCGAATTCTGTCTGTATATTTCAAAAGTTTTTTAGCATTTTAAAAATGGGCCTCGACCATATATCGAAGTTACATTTTTCTCTAATTTCCGTGGAGTTCCGATAATTCAGTACCAAAAGTACGATGACACTCACACATGTAATTATAAAAGTCAATTCCGCTAGAAGCCAAAGTTAAAAAAAGGGGTAACACATGTTAAGGACGTACACAGTCAACATACCGTTTGGTCTTGCAAGTTAGTGATTTTATATGAAATTTCAAGGATTTAATTCTGAAAAAATCTTTTGTGCCGTGAAGGTAACTTTCAGTTAGTTTTTAAACAAAAGCTCCCCAGCAAACTCAAATCCTTATTCGCAAAAGGACGTCAAATGTTTATTAGTTAATTACATTGTCTTTTCCACAGTAAACCGCCATTCTCTCCTAATCCACTAGCACAGACCTTGTCTTCCAACTCCAACCCCTACAACCCTCCCCGTCGATTCAAACGAAGATGCCCCCGTTACCTCCTGGGGACAAAGTCTGTAAATAATTTGAGAGTGGTGTCATTGTTCACCTTCTCTCCTCATGTGATTGACATTGAATGTCATTTTTACTTCAATGTGATCAAATTACAAAATGTTATTATTTAACAGAATGCAAGTCAAAAAACAGTATGCATTCCCTTTATATGCGTAGCTTATAATATAATTTTTAGAGTATTTAAGAGTATGGTAAACACCGAGAAATGCAGAGGTCATACTTGTGATTAATTCAAAACGACCTCTCCATGATTACCTGGAATTTAAATAAATATTGACCCTTCAGAAATCGAAGAATGTTACCCAATGAGTACTGGGTTCTTAAGGGCACACAAGAAATCCTCAGAGTCAATACAAAGAGAAGCATAGAAAATATTTGAAAAACTACCTGTTTACAGTAAATATTGAACCTGGGATCCTAGGACTTAAAAGTCAACTGCTATTATATATTTTGGTTTAACCTCTAGTACACATACCACGCAGCCATGTTATATTACTAGATTTTATGACGAATAAATACTGTTTCACTATATAGTTTCCAAGTAATACTTTACATTTAGTTACCTTGTTGTATTAAAACCCATACCATTGTATTACTTCAATACAACAATTCTTGTATTACATTGCCATTACTAGTCATTACTAGACGAGTCTGGGTCCAGCAGGTGGCGGGAAAACGTTGCCCAACACATGTGATTCAATGCACACGGCACACCATAAATGAAGATGAAGATGGTTTGCAGAAACCAATGAAGACGGATTACAAAAGGTATGATAGTTAAATATATATTATTTATGGAAATTTCATGGTACAAAATAAAACTTATGACATAATAAGTTTTAAACTAATCTAATAGGACAATTTAGGAAACAGGTTTTCCATGCTGTCTGAACTTTAAAACATATAAATCACATCCAACATAATTAATGGATATAATATAAACGAAATATAGTAATAAATAATATTCTAAAAAAGAAAAAAACAAATTATATAAAGAGCTGTCGGCCAAATTTAAAGCATATGTAGGCATGGTTACTCCAATAAAGATTTCACACTTATTTAGCAAAGTACAATTGAAATAATTTCACAAATAAAATAAAATTCAAGAATGGAAGAGTAATTTACAAAGGAAAATTAAAAAATGGATCCAGTTTAATCACTTTAATAAGATTTATTTAAAAAATCTGTAATTACACCAGTAAATTATCCTTTTAGTTAATGCTTATGGACAGAATCTTGTTTATCCTTCATTCAACAATCCCTACAGTCAATTAACATTACAAATATATAATTTTATATAATTCCACCCCGAGAAGTGTGAGTACTAATGGCATTTAGTAATACAGATATGTAAGTAAAACTTATCAGACATACCTATCTCGTCTTTAAGTAGCTTCTCTGCATGTTAGGACCGAACTAGCACGAGGAGAAGATGAAGTTTCTAAAACAGAAAAAAAAATATAAAAGCAAACTCAAACAATAATGCAATGAAATAAGTCTAAGCAACAACAATTAACATATTAACTAAAAACATTTATATAACTTATAATATTAGCATTGAAAATAATTCTATTGGATATATAATTAAGTTATTACAAACAGTCATAATGAGTTAAATGTAAATTTAAGAAAGCAGAGTGTTCAAAATAAAAATAAATAAAAGTGACTAAATTTTAACAATTTTTAGTGCAAGGGAACAGAATAAAAATCTAACAGTCCTAGCCAGGACTCGAACCTGGATCTCCTGCTTTCCGGGCCGGTGCGTTTTCCATCTACGCTACCGAGACAAGTCTGATAAGTTGTTAAATTCCCCGCATTAGAGTCGAGAGTCCAACCTCCGAGGCCGACGAATATATCGTCAATGCTCGGAGGAGCTGATATTGTCAAGCTGTTTCAATTACCCTCGTTATTTACTTTTAAATTTCAATTTTATAAATATTATTCTTTTGTGGTATTAATTCCCACGTAAATTTTAGCAATTTTTAAAGCAAGGGAACAGAATAAAAAATCTAACTGTCTCTGCCAGGACTCGAACCTGGATCTCCTGCTATCCGGGCCGGTGCATTTACCATTTATGCTACCAGGACAAGTCTGATAAGTTATTAAATTCCCTGCACTAGTGACGAGAGTCTAACCTCCTAAATGACACCCAAGGCAGTGGGAGAATCAGCCCATACGCACTGGGACAACCTGGTGAATTCTGCCAGAGCCTGGACCCTATTTTTTGCCCAACTATTAGCCCAGTCACACGGCGGGAACAAATTATATAATGGTTCTCCAACAAAAGGCACGATTAATTACCTTTAAACGCAGTCAAAGGGGGTTATGATTAAACAAAAGAGAAATAAAAAAATTCCACCCTCTGTTGACAGATATAATTGCTTCATTAGTGAGTTTCAAGTATAAACAAATGCGTTCGCCTAGGGGCTTTTAATATTTATAAAGGACGAACTCCCTCCTTCTGTCTTCTTTCGACTGCTAATTGGCTTTGAAAGTTTTAAATTGGGCAACTTTATAGACAGTTTCGTCAAAACCCGCGTCTCCCCTGAGATTTGGTACGTTTTAATGAGATCAGATGCGAAACAGGAACAGAAACAATAATTCCCTCCTAAAACAGATCTTATTCGTAAAATATCTCTTTGGGTGGTAGGTAAAAACTGATTAAATTTCCAGTAGGAAAATAAATTGACGCGCAGCAGTATACTTTCTGCATATAGTGGGGGAAGTAGTTAGCCATCGTAGTCGCATTCATGTAACTCCTCCTTAACAATAGTTTTTCGTAAAAATTTTATAAAACATTACATTTAAACCTATTATTCCTATTTTTTTTTTTTTTGTATTTCAAGAAAAAACGAACACTTCACGATTATAAATTATGATTTTATTTTAAGGATTATAAAATAAATATAAAATATAATTCTTAGAAATCGTATTTTAATTATGTCTATTTTGGTTTTTGCATTAAAAAAGGGGGATTATACTGCCAAATACCTGAAATTGCAATCTTAAATATATATTGAATGTTTAGTCATGAATTGCAATGTCTAAATATATTATAGAAGAAAAATCTAGAACGCTATAAGTTGAAAATTAATATTAATTTTATCACATCTTTACAAAAGAGAAATGTATATATACAAATATATATTTAAGAAGAAGACTCAAATGCTGGTCTCCTGTTTTCCGGGCAAGTATGCCGGTGTAGTGGTCAGCATACTTGGAAGGAAAGCAGGAGACCAGGGTCCGAGTCCCGGCTGAGGTAGATTTTTTTTCTGGCTCCCTTTGCATTTCTTGTATCAAATTGGTGGCTTCTTCCAAAATCATATTAGAGCAGAGAAAAAAAATTAGACATACAAAAAGAAAAAACGATTTTAGATTACAGGTATTCAGAAGTTTCAAACGATGTAGTTATAAAATATTGCTCTTTTATATATAATCCTATCATTGCCAAAAAAATGATAATGAGAGAGCATGAAATTATAAAAATAAAATCGAAGGCTGTTATAAAATTGCGGTAACTGTGAAAAATATATTTAGGTGAATTATCACAAAATTTAAAAAAATTAGAATTCACCAACAATCCAAAAATATCGACAATGGGAATAGTAAAAGTCTTTGCAAATTTATATAATTGATATACAAAACAAAATAAAGAGAAAGGTAGAAGAAAACGTACTTCAAAATATAATAAGTCATTAAATAAATAAATAAAAATTACTTAACTATCTGCATAACAAATACAAAAACATATTCCAGTAAAAGTGATATTTTTCCTTTTAAAAACACATTTATAACAGTGAAATTAAAAAAACAAAAAAACAAAAACATGATGAATCCTACTTCACTACATTAAGAGTAGTCGAAAATTAGAGAATTTTTTCTCTGTAATCTCTCAGGAACGTTTCTTCCCAGATCTATCATAAAGGAAGGTTTACTTTTGTAAATTGTGTTATACAGTTTAATCTCCTGAAAACGAGTCCAAAAACGATAAAATCTAGATAGGCAATAAAAAAGCCTGTTAAAATTATTGTAGTTTATTTTTGACCTTTCGCCATTAAAAAGTATATAATAGAGGGTCTACTTTGAATAATTTTATAATTATTATTATACTTACTCTTTATTTATTTATTTTTATGTTAATCATATTACCTGTTAGGAAAGTTATTATGTAATTAAGATTAAAACAGCTATATTAGTCTGGCTATTTTCAATGACATAAACGAAAAACCGGCCAGTCTCTCAAAATTATCAGGTTTAAAAAAAAAAAACAGAGAGATTGGAATTGTACAAGTTTGTTGTGGAATTTTTATATCATTGTGGAGAGTGAAAAAATTCAAATATGGGAACCTTCACAATGTTCCCTGAAAAAAAAAAATAACCTAACCAGAAAATGGTCTCTTTAAAGAAATGTAAAAATGAACTATTAATAAAATTCCTAGAGGAACAAATAATGAATAAGTGGAACTAAATTAACCCTTGGCTGCTGGTACAGTTCATAGAGAAAAGTCCTGCTCCTCAAGTGGAGGGTAAAAATGAAGCTAGCGCTGCCCTATTTCCCTGCCTAGGGGTTGAAAGAAGTGCCAGCGTAAGCAAGGAAGGGTGGCCTATTCCTCCCCGACCTCTGGGAGGTTATGAATCCCAACAAGGATAGCCCGACCACGGCCAATTACCAGGGCAGCAGGAGCCTGCAGGGGACAGTTAATATTCAAATGAAGACGGCGAGGGGGTGAGAATTTGAGGGTAAAGGAGAAAAGGAGAGAAAAGTGAGAGGAGAGAGGTATAAAGAGAGAAAAAGAGTATATGTGTGTGTGAGAGAGAGAGAAAAAAAAGGATTCTTATTTCCTTTGCCTCATCCCCTAGCCACCAATTCTTAATTTTTTTTTTTTTTATCACTTTATTCAGAAATTACATTCTGCACAGCGTGCATCTTGCAATGTGCTCTCAAAATACATAATAATTATGTACTAATATAATAATAATGTACAATATAAATAAATATAAAGAAAAAAATACAAATTTAAGAAAATAAAATAATAAAAGTTTAAATTAGCATGTATTTCACTTGATGGCGAAGCTGCCCAATGGCAGTACTCCTAAATCACTATTTACAATTGTTTGTTTTGTTGGTTTTATTTAATTGTTATTATGTAGTGTTGGCAATGAGAAGGTCACAGGTAAATTTCCTATTCAGGCGACGTGGTTGATTATCAGGATGGGTAATACTGGATAGAGTTTGGGCTAAAGGAATGGGATGCTTGGAAAGGCCAGAGTGAAATTTATGAAAACGGGTTGTGATGACGTCTTTTACAAAAGGTCATTGTGAGTAAGAAGTTTGTGATGTAATAGGGTGCATCAACTATGATTCTAAGGATTTTGGATAGGAAGGACTGTATTCTTTGGATGTTGGATGGTTTAACAGTTCCCCACAGTTCGACTTCATACGTCCAAAGAGATCTCAGTAACGTCTTATGAAGGATAAGTTCGTTAGTCACAGTTACAGTTGACTTGCGGTTTAACAGCTTGTAAAGTTGTCCAAATCTCCTATTTAGTTCTTCTATTTAGTCTTTAGATTTCTGTACGTGTGTTTCATGTTAGTCGAGTGTCAACATGAAAGCCCTGGAGATGGCTTACAACGTAGGCCGACACGTCGGCAGATAATAAAAATATACACTTTTTGTATTGTAATTGTATTTTATGGATTGTCCCTTGTCCAAACCAACAAAAATAATCTACTAATTGAGAATGAGACTCCCCTAACCCCCTAAATTACAGATTCCATATGTCTGTGATTCAGAACTCAAGGAGGCATTGGAAAATGAGTTCATTGACTAATGTCAACCCAATCGTTTTCGGCCCAGTTTCGGGAGCTAAAGACTGCCCAGAATTCTCAGACGTTGAGGAATAGAATTTTTCATAGGAGTAGGACTCGACCCTTAAGGTGAAGACTCCAAGACATACGAAACCAACCAATAATTTTTAAATACTTAAGTATAATAAAGTAAGTAATTTTAAATATATGTGTGATACAGAGTGTTAATGTGGTTTTTAAAATGTTATTTCTAATTAAATTTTCTTCTTGGTAGAAATTCAATAGTTTTAGTGAATAAATCTCTTATCAGATCTAATAAATCTCTTATCAATATTTTGTACAGGCAATTCTACAGGCTACTTAATATTATATAGGTTATTTCTCCATTTCTAATTCTGGATGAGAATTTACTTTTGTAAGTATATTATTTTATATACAGTCAGCCTGGAACCTCAACTAAATAGTTCAAATCATGATGATATTTTTGGTAAAGTAATCCCACACAGAATTATCTACATGAATCGAAAAAGGAAGCCAGAAAAAAAAAGTGTCAGTGAATGACGATGGAATCGGTGTCAGAAGCACGTAAGCCATGTTGAATCATGGGTGTGAAACCCAAACAAACAGTATCATACAGTATTTATGGTTTTGTGCATGTTCAGCAGTGAGATAGCAATGTTTCTCAGGATAGCTTGCTGGTTCTAAGCTCCCTACATGGACTGCATACTTGGAAGGCGCCAAGTGTGTGGTATGGAAGTGAGGCAGACTGGGGTATAATGGGTGCTAAAATATGTCTGGGCCTTCAAGAATAAGATTTTTTTCTTTTTTTGTAGTTATCCCATAGAAAAGCGACAAACGTTTTAGACATTTAGGCGCTGGATTAGCCCAGGGAATTCCTTAGGATCTCATAATTCTGAGGAGTTCCAATCCCGCTCTGGACAGACTTTTATCAAGAAAAAAAATCTTATCCAGTCATAGGTGATTAGAATAGGTGTCTAACTGAAGATAGCTCCTCCCTCTGCAACTCCAATTGTTTGAAAAAAAAAAAAAAAGTGGCTCTTGCATTGCGAAAGAAAAAACGTAATTAAGAGTAAAAATCTACTAAGTGGGCTAGAAGTCTGCTCAACTGGTTTTAGTTTTTCGGGTTACTTTTAACAATAGCAAAAAAAAAAAAAAAAAAAAAAAAAAAAAAAAAAAAAAAAAAAAAAAAAAAAAAAAAAAA
>KZ807234.1:357283-370303 GCA_000696205.2 Oncopeltus fasciatus
TTAATATTAAATCTATTTACATTCTAATATTTAGAACTTTTATCCAATTCTAATAACAAATTTGATATTCGGATAATAAATATTGGACTTCCTTTTAACCCCCAACCCATCAGCCAAATTTTTGATGGGTTTGTAATGAGAAGTCTTTATATAGAATTTGGTTTAAAATAGGCCCACCCAACATTCAAAATCACATTCTTAAATACTTTTCTAAATATTCATTTTTTTTTCATAAAAATATAATACTGAAATGCTGGAGAATTTATTCAATTTAGTTTTCGGCCAGGATCAGAAAAATAAAATACTCCCAAACATTTGGGTAATTATTTTATTACGACGTTTCGACTTAACTTGTAAGTCATCATCATGGCGATAGTGATGTCTGGAGAGATCTCTTAGGGAGGTTTATGGCTACTTCTCAGAGTGCAGAACTAAACTGTTTAGTTCTGCACTTCAAGTTTAGTCCTGCACTCTAAAATGTGACCATAAACATCTCCAAAGACCTCGAACATCTCTCCAGATATCACTATCGGTATGATGATGACTTACAAGTAAGTCGAAACGTCGTAATAAAATAATTACCCAACAATGTGGGAGTATTTTATTTTTCTGATCCTGGCCGAAACCTTGACTAAATTCTCCAGCATAATACTCGACGGCCTACCAACCTCCAACCACAAAATAGAAATGTTTTAAATCAAGTTTTACAAAAAAATATTACTTATCATTTTTTTTCTTAGCGCAAACAATAAAGAAATTTAAGGACAATTTTTCAATTAGGTATCTTAATAAACCACCCCTACACGATTGACCAATTTTAGGCATTAACCAACTATTCCAACAATTTCAAAAGTAATCTTATATTCCCAATTTTTTTAAATAGTTTTGAAAAATGCTACAATATACACACACACATATATACATCCGCAAAAGAATGTTGAGCGGATTGGATTTCTAGCCTTTCCGATGCATGATCAATGAAGATTTGTTAAATGTCTGGTTGCGATGCAAACGTGAATAGTTTTATTTCCTCACAAGAAAAAATATGCTAAAAAAATTTTGCGCGGCCACCAAAAGATGTGGGATCAGTTGTCCTAACGCTAACAGCGTGATACAAGACGTAAGTCCAAACCAACCAAACCTGAAGGTAAACTTATTTATCAACTTATTAACATGGACGAAATAAATAAATACAACATATCATGTATAAAATTATTACAATTACTGATGATTGTATTTCAGTTCGAAGGGTTCGAGGGAAAAGAAAACGGCAGGTCGAACTGAGACATCATTCTTCCATCGAGCCATCGGAAACCTACGAAAGAAAAGTAATGTACACGCACATTGATGCACGTGAGGTACGTCTTGGAGGATATAGGGTGGTAAACTCTTGAGAAAAACATACAGAGTCCGGGATAAGTCCTGCGAAAGCAAGATTCCCACAGGAGGCGCCGCTCAGCCGTACGAGGAAACGAACAAGGCCGGCAAGATGAATACTGTTATTGATACGCTCATGCGTGAGATAGTGGGGCCAGTACTGATAACCTTATCTCTCAGTCAGCTGGGTTCTCTGACACTGGGAAGACTTCAAACAGCAGCAACCAACGACTGCTGGTACTCGTACTGTCCGTCACACTGGAGCTGCACAAACTAAGCAGATTTCCCATGTTACCTTAAACATGGATATATTTACATATGACTTCTTTCATCGAGCAAGGTTGCTTGAGTCATAATTCAACCAGATCACAATCAGACTAAGACAGATTTAGTGATAAGAGTTAAGTGAGCTTGTTTCAAATGATCTACGATCTTCTGTAATAACCCATAATATTTATAATATAGATGTAATTCATTTTATTTATTGTTTTAGTTCAGAAGGGCACCAGCCTCTGATCGTATAGTTATGGGCCATGAGTTAAGAAATAACTACAGCAGGAGACTCATAACTAAATTATAAACTAACCTGACTGACAAAACTACTGGTCTTGTAAACTAACAATTACAAAATTACTAACAATTCAAATATATAAATATTGTTCAAATAGAGAAGATCACTTAATAAATATAACGAAGTAACTAAACAAATAACAGTAAGTTGTCCTACAGCTATTTCATTTATCATTGTCACTTACCTGTGTTTTCAACAATATATGCATATAGATGCACTAAAAAATCTCTCAAATGGTGCTTGAAAAGCATATAATAATGGAAAATTTAATTTAATTGTGAAACAAATTTAACAATAATGTCTAATAGGAAATATATGCATTCAAATAAAATACAAAGGATATAAAAATANATATTTAATACAAAAACAGGAACTATTTAGAGAATGATAATTCCTCAGCATCCTGGTTAATAAACATCACAAATCATGTCATCTCTACTCAATTGGTCCGATAATATATTCGATGGCGAACTCAACCTTTTATTTGGCATTTAAAAACGAAATTTCATTGATAAAAACATCTGATTGCTGAGTGTTAGCACTGAATTACACACAGTGTGTGATTGGTGCGTGTGTGTGTGTGTGTGTGTGTGTTTGTGTGAAAATTACAGATAGGATTGAAGATAATATTGGTAAAATTAAAAATAAATCTGCCTTGAAATCAACCTCAACAGCTACATTCCTTTTAAATTCGATTATACCCGTCAACATCACTTCCGTTTAGCAGACAAAGTAAAAAAAAAAAATAAATTTCTATCACAAAAGATAAAAGCCTCTATTTATTCGTCTCGTTAAAAAATAAGAAGAAATATTTATATATTAATAATAGTGTTAACTGTTATCCATAGCCTCCTATATCATGCCTATAACCAATTATGGAAATATTGAAGTATATATAGACATTTTGTTAGAATTTACATGAACAAGGAAAATCCTTCTAATCCTCCTTCCAGATTTTTTAATGGCTACAATCACTTTCTTTTACGGAACTTAGTGATTCCGGTAGAATTGCTCTAATTAGACGACTGATTACACTTCAGAGCCAAACTTTGAAAACTACTATTCCTCTTGAACCTAGAGAGGATGCAGTTTGCCGTCTGGGAAGATGGATGAAGCAGACACAATCAACTAGATGGAAGGAGACGGTCCGAAACGATTGCGAACTCATGAGAAAGTGTTAAACACAAAAGAAAGGCGACAAAAAACTTTGGTAGAACTTACAAGAGCGACTAGCGCTATCCGGCAAAATTCCAAATCGTTTTCATGATTCCTTACCTTCACACATGAAGCAAGGAGTCCGTCGCACAGGAGCTCCGTAAACTAAGCAGATTTTCCATCTTTTATGAAAGATATATATACATACATAAATGAGTAATGTCATGTTGGATGTCAAGTCGGGAAGAACAAAGAGTGTAAAAATTGAGATCAATGTAAATATGACGCTCTAGAATGTATGGAAGGGANTATCACTTCGCTGTTGCCGGCACTGCAGGGGCTACGACCATTCCGACGACCTACGGTACGCGATCTGCCGCGGAAACTGACACAGATGAAGACTAACTTAACACTGACTGATTCAGGAGGCCACTGGCGACCTGCTTAAATAACTTCCTGGACGTGGCGAGGGAGATATAAAAGGGTCTATACGTATTTCCAAAGGAAGCAAGTGTTTTGCTTGAGTTGCCCTCTTCCCGTACAGGTCGGGTCCTCACGCCACTTACTCCTTCGTCATTAACAATATATACAAATATTTCAAAAAATCCGTCACGTAGAAGCTGCGTGGGGGAGGGAGGGAGGCAGAGAGGGAGGGGAGGGAGAGTAAGTGAGAGGAGGGAGAAAGCGAGAGAGAGTGACGAGGGGAGAGTAGGAGGGAGAGGGCGAGAGAGAGAAAATGAGAGAGCAAGAGCGAGAGAGCGGAAGTGCGGGTAAGATAGAGGAGGCCACGGCTGAGATTAGAGACAAGGTGCGCAAGAGACGAGGACAGAGATAATTACTTGCCCCCCCCCCCCACCCGCAAACTCCACATCTCCCGCAAATTTCCTTAACCTACCCCCCGGCAGCAGGCGCGACCGCCACTTCCGACATAGCCGCCTATAACGAGATTGTGGAGGCGTTCCCGGAGCTATCTCTTGGCGAGAGAGGGGTATACTTCACACGTTCCAAAGTTCTTAACGGGGTGCGACACGGCTCAGGTGTCTCCCCTCCACGGGCAGGAGTCCATGCTCACTTCTGGAGAGGGTTTCATTTAGGGATATACCTCATTCTCACCCATTCTCCTCAATACATCCTTTAAAAAAAAAAAAAAAAAAAAAAAAAAAAAAAAAAAAAAAAACAGACTCAAATGCTAAAGTTTACAAATAGTTTTTTTTTTAATTCTTTATTTATCGTAGATATTATTATAATATGTTTTTTGTTGGGGTTCAGTCAAGGTAGGCAGTACCTATTAAGATATTTTATTACAACTAGAAAATCTGTATAACTTTCGTTATAGAGACAATACAAGTTTATGGTTTCGCATATTGAGTGCCTTCCTCTGTTTTAATTTTATTAAAATTTATATTATCACATACAGCACTGTTAAAATATCAAGTGCAAAATTTGAGTTGCATCTCACTAGAACAGCTGAGAAAAAAAAATCTACATTTTATCTTTATGCCCACTTCATTGTTGGGGATTATTAAACTTTCTCTCACAATAATTTTATTCAAAATCACATCCCAATATATAAAAATAATCTTAAACATAAAATAATATACTCGAATATACCGATAAATATAAATAACAAAATAATATAAACTAAGATAAAATAGATTTGCCAAAAATCTCTTTTTAAGTATAACTGATATTTCTGCCTTTAACTAAAGTCAAGCTCTGGCAGATAAAAAATACACAAGCACATAAGACACAGGCACTGTGTGAAATGTGTAGCTCTCGTGAAAATGATAATCAGAAAGTAATCTCCTACCAGCACACATAGACGAAGTAAGCACAAGAGAATTAGAAAAAAAAAAGAGAGTTAAAACCAACTTTAAAAGGAGAGTTTTTTTTACCGTAGATATAGTTATTAGATGATTTTAGTTGGGGTTCGGTCAAGGTAGATCCAAAAAAAATACAAATTTAAAAAAGTTTTTTTTAAAAGATTATCTGCCAACGTTGCGGCTTACATTGTAAGCTATCTTCAGGGCTGTAGAAATGCAATGTCATGAGAGTACAATAATTATTGACAATAATATAATACAGAATTACCATAATGTTAAGTGATATCAAAAGTATGAATGTAGAAAGCTATGTAAAATAATTTAAAAACATGGAAATAATGGTTATGCTCTCAAAGTCAAATGTGTGTTCTTCATGAAAAACATGTTTAGTGAGGACAGTTTTTATTAGTTTATTCTTTATGTCATTTTTATGGTTATTGATTCTATAGGAAATAGNATAGTGCAATCATGAATAAATAAATAAATCAAATTTATTTATAATGATTAAAAATATTACATATACAAATAGTTTCATCTGATTCAAAGCTTCAACTTAAAGATACGATGCCCCTGGAATTTTGGTACTATGAGAAAGAATGTCGAGCACGTTCCATTCATGTGTGGAATGTTAATTGAAGTCTCGGAAGGGTAGGAAAAAAGGAAAGCCTATTTTAACCAAATATTACTAGAAAAGCGAGAGAAGAGTAAAATAATAGTCACCAAAGTTTAAAGTAAAATGGAACACTTTCAAATGACCGTAAGTTATGAATTAAACGCAATTAACGTACCTATAGGAACCGTCGCCATTGGCTGTCTCCCACGTCTTAATGGCGAGCGTTTTATACCTGTAGCTCTATATTTTTAGCGATAATAATAAATTGCGGACTTCAAAGCTATATTAAAATAAGGTCTTCTTTATAGGGGAGGAGAGAGGCTGCTGAGATGATGTCTAAATTAAACTATTATTTTTTTGTTCAGATCGTCCAATAATTAAACTTCAGATTTTATATTGCTATTGTAATTCCTAATTCAGAAAAGAATATTGAATTAAAGAAGTGTGGGAATTACTTATGAAAAAGCGCTAAATATCTTCTTTTTTTTTATTTATCAATTACTAGAAAGTTAAGGATAAATCTCATTTTTAATTACTTTACTAAGTTCAAAATAATATTATATTTAAACTATTAAACTTTTATGGAAAAGTTAAGTGGAGAGCACTATTTATTTAAATAAAATTTATTTAATTAGAAAAAAACTGAAAATTCTGATGAAAAAGAAATACATTAAAGAAATGAATTATTTTTATTATGGGGATAATATTACTATTACGCGAAAAAATGGTCGCCCCCTCCCCCTCCAAGAGAATATTTAATGACCTTAGCCATATGAAAAGACAGCAGGATGCTAGATACAATGAAAAATGTTGGTGAAAGTACTAAATTTGTTGTGAGATACTAAAGTGAAGGTTATAATCGCACGCCACCATAAATACGGAAGCATCCCGCGTCTTAGACAAGGACATAGGACGAAGGGGAGATGCACTAAAATACCGCTTCCCAAAAACGCCCTAGGAAGGGCAAGGGCTATTGAAGAGGCGATAGAAACAAACAACATGCAACTAACTACATAAGGTTCGTCACTAAGCATATCTAAACAGATTTACCAAAGACATATATAAATAAGGATAAATTAAGAAATTAATCATATATACCAGAGTAGGCATTGAGAGTAAAATGATCGACCTTTTGAACGGGACATATTTTTAACTTTTCATTTTGTAAGATGGTCAGTCAGTTGAATATTTTCACGCCTTGAAAAAACATGTATAGCTTGATTTCCTTTCGTTAAACCTGCTAATAATAATTTAAAAAATAAAATAAATAAGCTAATAAAAAGAAGATTGCCCAGAGAAATTGGTGTAAATCCTTAGTTTTATTCAAAAACTCGTAGTAAATTTAATTTCAGAAATATCTCGTCAGAACATTATAGAGTCCATTTTTATTTTCATTTATACAGGCACACCAACTGCCTTTGAATTCTTTAGAATAAAATAAAAAATACCCCAAACAAATAAAAATACCACCTCCAAACCCTCAAGCCAGAAAAATAACTAAACAACAGACACTTCCCTATAAAAAAGCAGGCAAAATATCCTCTGGATTATAGTATAATCCACAGTACCAAAAAAATTTACATGTAAAATCCCTGTGTACAAGGAACTATATAGAATGTATAAAATACGACACACCTTCAATATCTACTGCACAAAAAATAGTGCAGAGAATATCCCTCAGCAAAACACAGAAAAATAATCCTCTAGACTACGGAAACCTCATTGACAATAAACTCCTAAGCAATACTCCTTTCTAAAAATCCAATTCAGCGTAGAAAAAAAAACCTGAAGTAATTAATTATATATTTAGATACAAAATTAAAATTAAAGAATAATGATACTAAGTAGCGTTACTTACTCGCACTGCGTGCCGAGAGAATTTCTGAACACCCTGCAACACAAAACAATTTACAACTATTTATTTATTAAAAACTACATTATAAAAAAGTGTAAACTTAGTAAAAGCTAAAGAAGAACATAATTAGGCTTTGTCTTAACACTACTCAATAAATATAACTAAATTTCAACAAAAAATAGTATGAAGACGTGCTTCAGCCAGTAAGATTTCGTTGTGAGGCAAATGAACTTATGTCACATGAAAAAGGTTCACATGAACTTGTAAAAGGATCGCAAAATGATTCTAGCTGCCCATGAAATCAATTTAATTAATTTTTAATCATTGATTGATTAATTAAATGATTAAATGTAATCAAGGGGAATAAAATAAATATAATAAAATCAAGTAAAATATTTTTTTACAAGAATAAAGTTGCAGTTAGGTAAAATTTTTAGATTGCAATCCATCATTTTTTTTTTTTAAATTAAGTGTTAGCCCCCCTCGCAACCACTTAGGGTCATTGGAGGGAGGGGCTATCTACAGGTTGCCACCCCTTTCTAAACGACCATGGCTCAGGACAAGCTTCTATATTATAAATAAAAGATTGCCCTAGGCGGGATTTGAACCCGCGGCGTCAGGATTGTGAGACCCGAACGGATCCCATGAGCTAGCCTGGCGCCCCAATCGCGTAATTTGTCTGCTACATTAACATTGCAAAAACTTATTGCATTATCATTTATATAGATTTATAATAATAACATTTTAGAAATTAAAATATTTATTAACCCATCTTTAAAAATTATTAATTCTGCTCCAGGCTGAAATTACAGTGTACAAAGTCGACTATTATGGTATGCACTAAGGGAGAAAGAGTGGGTGACAACGCTCACACATCGTTATTACATTTCGTAAATTTTTTCATTAACAAGCGCAATTTTACAAAACATAAATGTTAGAAAAATACATTTTATATGTATTGTATTCTACAAACTTTTTCGTGACTCAACTAACAAAGAATATATTGCGGTTTTAAAACTAGGTCTCCCTCTTAATCCCTCCCCACTTTTCCTCATCCCATATATATATATATAAATATATAAAATATAACTTCCCCAGCAAATCATATTCTTTTCATAAATCAGCATATTACAAATTACCTTAACCTCTTTTNTTTTTTTTTTTTTTTTTAACGTAACGCTAAGAAGAACGAATAAATTAATATTTAAATGTAAGTCTCTCTCTAATCTCCCCCTCTCCTACGACTGATTATGGCAATTTCAATAGAACTTCATACATTGGACAAGCTAAAAATATAGTGCAATCAGATTTCATGTATTTGAACGGATCATATTTTTAGCTCCCCCAATTTATGATATTTTCCAAAAGTGCCAGGGGTTATTACATTAACCTTATTATTATTCTTTTTCTTTAACATTCATTGCCTCAGTGGCTTACAAGATATAATTCTTCGTTTACTTCTATTTGTGTCCATCTTTATAGCACACGAGAAATACTCTTAGATTACGCAGATGCTGAGTAACAGACATTTCAGAATAATAAAACGCAGAATACATTTTAAAAGGTTTTTATGTATTTATTTCGAGGCAGTATTGAAATTGATGAAGGCCATTAAGTAGAATTGGATTCTAGAAGCGTCGCAGATGAACCGCCTACAAGTGCAATAAGCGACTTTACAACACACACTGTACGCGTTCAGTACGCATGTGCACGGAATGCGATCCAGTTACTCCTCCGGCTCTGGTAGTAAAATGTTCTGCAGCTGGAGTCTGGGGGCCCGAGGGGCGAGATGCACTTCCGAAATGAGCTCATTTGCATACATGATACACAGTCGCCTGCTCCAACGCAGTAAGGGCGGACTGGATTATTATTTACACGAGAGGGTGGTAACATCTCTCACTGACCTTACATTACCAATAGCTAGGTCAAAGTATTTAGGGCGACTCTTTAAACTCTTTTCCACTCAACTAGTTTCACGGCTTTTGCTAAAAACCCCTCAAGGGCCTAAAAAATTGGAAAAACACCAAAGACATGTCAAACAAGTAAATTAGAACTTGCACCGGCGCCTCAATGGCGGGAGAGTCTCTTTTAGTTATGTGACTGCTTACATACAACCATACAAATAATAAAAATGATATGCTCCTGAAGAGGCGTCAGGGCTAAATGATAAGCCATCTTCAGGGCTATCATAAAGGGGAGGGGAGACGTCGAGTCACTAGGATCCTATATTCATGACATCCTCTCTCGCCTTCATGACTTAAAATGTAAGCCTAAACGTTGGCATATAATACAAAATACATATTTTTTAAACTGTATTTTTAAGATCTACCTTGGCTGAACCAATTCTTCGATCAAAAAACTCTCCATTTGAACATATAAACTTCTTGCTTCACAATATATTTTATATTTATACAAATAAAAACCCATAGCACAAACTCTACTACTTTACTAACTAACATCCTGTAATATTTAAGAGTGTCACTTAGAGAACTGAAGGGCATCCTTACTTAATTCGGCATTCAGTGTTAAATCCAATTAGGTGCTTATGTATTCCGTTGAAGGATATCATTTCTGCCTGAAGTCAGAAAAGTTGGAGGGGGAGGGAAGGCGGATGACCAATTAATTTTATTTTTTTTAAATTTTGTTCCATTGAATTATTATATATTGGGAGAAATTAATTTAAAAAAAAATTGTATAATACTTCTAAGTCAGAGGACATAAGACTTCGAGAAGAGTAAAACATCCCCATAAGTTGGTGGGCGGAAAGCAGGACTCCAATCCTCCCTCCCTTCCTAACTTGGTCTACGCACCTGCCTTTTCGGTGCTATATTCGTTCTAGAACTGCCCCTAACAAATTGGCACACGCAGCTATAGTAGTTACAACAGGAACACTAGGTTCCAACTTCAATACCAGACGGGCTTCTACAATTTTAGAATTGTGTAACTTATATTAGGGCAACACTTATTCAGTAATTATAACCTTCGTGTATCCAACTTCTATAACCTACCCCTGACTGATTACATCCTACTCATATATTCAAATTTTAACTCACATAATTTTTTTTAAAATTATTAAACGAACCTCTGCCCTATCGTACACTGATTCGAATCATTTTTATTCCTCATTAATAAATAGAAAATAGCTCAGACTAGGAGTAGAAGCCAACCTTATTATCTTTCTTTATACACATAAAAAAAAAAATAGTAATTACAAAGATCACAATATTTCATTAAAATAGAACAAAACATGAATGAAATTAATTGAAATATGTATATAAGTGAGAATAATTTGACCACTTACAGACAACTCTAATAAACTTTAATTTAAGAAATAGATAAATATTCCACAAATAAATAATATTAACAATAAATTAGATGATTTTAAAAATAAATAAAAATAATTTTAAAAAACAGAAATCTATATTCATGTCTCACAAACTTTAGGAGGAGAAATTATTTCTCAATTAACAGTTATCAGAATATAAATTTCAAACTTGATTTTTTATGCTTTGTCTCCAGTAGAAATGTAGAGAAAAGACTAATCTAGATATTTCCAAAAAAATTTAATAGGGTTATAAATAAATTCAATAATTCGGACCAACAAGTAAGTTAATTAGAACTGTAAACATGTTTTAAAAAAACTTTAGATGTTTCTGCTGGAGAAATAAGTAAGGGTTTCGTCCGGGATGAGAAAAAGAAAAATACTCCAAAATAGAGGTGGTAAGTGTTTTATTATTGCCGACGTTTCGAATCGACTTGTAACTCATCATCAGGACGATTGTGATGTCTGGGGGAGAACTCACAGAGAGGTTTATTATCACATCTCAGAGTACAGGACTAAACTGCAACGAACCTCCAACCATGTTAAGAGTGTTCTCCCAACCATGTTAGGCTAATTAAGAGTTGAAAAATATAAATAAAAGTAACACACACGCACAAAAAAAANACAGGTTTTTTTTTTTTTGGTCCTTGTTCATATATAATTGTAAATTATACATTTATTAGTTCATTATTTAAATAGACTCACGGAAAAGCCAGAAAAAAAAATGTCTTTAAGAAACCATGAAGACCATGAAAAACAAGGAGTAAAATTTTCGGGGATTTCTCGCCCTTCGTCAGTGAGGAGTGAAGAGAGACTGGTGTTGAGGAAGGGACTCAAAGGAAGGGAAAGGCGATTGGGATTTCCCTAATCCTCTTATTGTTGGCAATTGCTGCCAAGTCTTAAAGTGACCACTTTGAGAATGTGGATATATAAAGTAGATAATACTGAGGAGTAACACACACACACAAAAAGAAAGAAGAATCACCTTTGCAAGGGAAATCCGAGAGTTGAGTTTGAAGCCTTGAAGAGAGAGAGAGATAGGGAAAATGCCAGGGCACACACACAGAGCGTTGGCAGCCCACCGACTGAAGGGACACACTACCTGGAGAGGGTCTTATCAGATCATCCCCCCAGCTGACTGCAGGGGTAGTGGTGGGGGGTGGCTTTCCACGCTAATTATTGGCGTCAGCAACAGGTTAGCACTGCCGGCGACAACCCCTTCGCCAACACTTCACAGAAGCCACCCCCTCCCCCCTTAGTCTACACTGAATTAAAAATAGAAAAATAGCAAATGTGTAATAGATCATTACATTTGAAATGATCAGTTTCTTGTTGAAGGGGATAGCTTAAGCACGAGTCTTATATGTTCGTTAGTAAAAAAAAAAAAAAAATATTCTATCTCATTCCTACCGTATTTTAAATAAACAATAAAGTAATGAGAGTAAGATAAAGAATAGAAAAAAAAAATAAGAACACATCAAACATCAAGCTTTTGAACTCATAACCTGCCAAGTTGAAAACCATATTTCCTGTCGACATTTAACAGTTTTCTACTTAAAAGTCCTTTCTTGCTTATATTACTCTATTAATAAGTAAACAAAAATAACACAACAAATAATGGAATAAAANTATAATAAGAACAGGTGGGAAAAAGAGTGTGGTGAACATAAAAATAGAAAAAATTACAATAAGTAAAATTTTCGGGGAGATTCACTGTTCTTATTTATTATATACATTGCAGCCGCGAGCGTTTCATTATATATACTAATCAATGTGAGAGGTTGTGTTAATTTGTATAAATTAATAAATATCCGGTGCTGCATCAATTATCTATTTTATGACGTCAATAAAATGTAGCCTAGTCATTTGACTACATTTTATTCATCCCCAGTGATTTACCCTTTATGCCAGCAATTTTTCTTCCAATAAGGGAGGCATAGAAGGTAGGATAGGGGGGAAAAAAAATTTAATAAGAATAACCTCCATTGCTGCATTCTATCGGAATTCGATAAAAGTAAGCCAGTTAGATCCGAAATAATAAATTGACGACGAATAGAAAATAATGAACCGTTTTGCAATGCATTGCAGCATTTTTTAAATTCTATTTAAACTGAAAATTACATATAACCAAATTATTTCTTATTAAATATTTTTCATGAAGCAGACAAAATCAATAATATATTTTTAAAAGTTAAATACAAACGACAACAAAATTGAAATGCATTCTACTCAGACATCAGTTTGTAGTAGATAAAATGGCATTATGGTAATATAGAGAATTAAATAAAATATTATTATTATTAA
>KZ807234.1:385674-407089 GCA_000696205.2 Oncopeltus fasciatus
ACATATATACTTGCTATACCACAAAAAAAATACATATACTAGAAAGTCATCTTGAAATTGAAAGTTAACAAATATGCTTATAAAAAAATTATGCAAATTAACCAGAAGAACTATTCTAATTAAATTTGTTCGGCTTCATATATTGGCCTAATACAGAATAAAATATTTAAAAAAACTACTTCAACACAGCATTTATAATTGTGATATGAATTCTTCGGCCCTCTCTCCTCATGCTACTAGCAACAACCTGCTGTTAATCAAGCTACTGTCCTGGCCTCTTCCTAAAGATAAGGCTAACTTCGGAAGATGTGTGCACATCAATCTCTAGCCTACCTCTATAGATGATAGCCAGGACAAAGACATCATTTCCTCACCTTATTGTAATATTTCCTGTATAATTCAAGGGAAATATTCAGGTAAATAATTTCCGGCGTCTACCTTTCCAACTTTCCTTTGAAAGCATTAACCCGACAAACGTTACCTACCTTTGAAGTTTGCCGACTCCTGACCTCATCACGTCTAAAATGCTACACAGCCTTCCCCGGAAAGCTCTTCTGTTCCTAACTTAATTTTATAGTTGTATTCTCTGAAACAGTCATTTCCCGACCCAATAGCACAAGGGAACTAGCATTTTAGCGATCCCGAAATAGAACAAACCTCTAACATCAACTGATTTTTTTCAGAGCAATTACTTTCCTCTCCATCCTTTCAAAAATATTCGAAAAGCTACTTCATAGTACAACTTCTTAAAACTATTCCTGACAACTAATTTGGCATCCTTTTTTAGCATTCCGACGACACAGATATACTTTCCTCTTCCGTAGAGAATGCAGTTTCACAGTATCTCCAAACTCATCTACTCCATATTTAAAAACAGCAAAATAAATTGAAAATAAAGACAATTGACTTGAAAAATAAATTCATTGGGATCACCTTGAGCAAGCAACTTTTTAAATAAAATACGTCACCTCGGTTTTCGCCAGCACAGTAGACTTACCTGAAACCTGGTTGATTTCAGTATGAAAAATTTAGATTACAGAAAAAAAAATTTTAAATTAAAATTCTTAGGCATATTATTTTTCAGAACAAACACACTAAATAGATTTTTTTTTAAATTTACACAAAAGATTTTTACGATTAGAGCGTACGTCTAAGTTGTATTTCCACTTAATTTAATCCATTAGTAGGAAAATAAATTAACACATTCCAGCGGGATAACCAGCAACGAATACTTCAAAGATACGTACACCCGGCGTAAAACAAAGAGAATACGCAAGCGATAAGGGAGAGCTAACCTGGTCATTAATTAATTAGAATACATTGGAATAAAGCAAGGGGAGAGAGATAAAGTAAAAATAAATAGAATCCACACGAGTGGTTATTTGCACGAGGTAGAAAAATAATACATGGGAATTAGAATTTCCAATTAACACACAAAACTAATAAATACTTCAATTTGTACGATTTCACAAAATACAAATTCCGCTAAGATAAATTAGATAGTTTTGAAGAATATTACCCATTAAATAATCTATAATTATAAATTTCCTCTTTATTATACTTGGAAAATACAAAGCAAAGTCGTAAAATGAGAGTAAACTAACTGGTAGTAGTAGTAGTAGTAGATTGAAGGGCAATCACTTCTAGGTTATTACGCCCTATAAACACCCCCTAATATGTCCACTATCATAATAAATCAGTTAATAAAATACAGGAATCAGGATTATTTCGACCACTATAACAACCTGAATTAATGGATTTTTTTTTTTTTAAATATTATTATTATATATTTAATAAATTATAATAAATAAATTATTATTAACTAAAATAATAAATAAAATCTCATTCTTTAATTTAGATTTTCCGGGCTATACCTGCTGCCTTCCCTAGTGAAGTAATTCTGATAAACTGGGCAAACCTCTATGATGTGCTGGATTGTTAGGTGAACTTGGCAGGTATTACACTTAGGCGGCAGATCTTTGTTAATTAGGTGTATATGAGTAAGGTTCGTGTGACCTATCCGCATACGGGTCAGTATAACCTCTTCTCTTCTATTCCCACGGATGGAGGTGTTCCATTCTTTTGTGGTGTTCTTTATACTCCGCAGTTTGTTGTGTGCTGGTGCTTAACTAACTGTTACCATAAAAAATAATTTTGACATCGTATTCAATTTAAGTATAGTGGATTATATATTATTATAATACGTAATAATATTATTATTCACACTGATGGTGAATTCATTTTCACAGGGGTATCTTGAAAATAAAAGGAACTCGGAGTCTAAGAAGGAAGGTCCATCAGCTTGATAGAGAAGGCACCTCGATCAGCAGGAGCTGACGTAAGCACCGCACTGATAACGCTGATAAGGGGGTGTACCAAACAACTGTAGGGCGCGGTACGAAGTGGCTCCTCTTTCGTCTTCCTTCTTCACACCCTTCTTCATCGGGGCAACGTTCCGAATGGGAGAAGAACTTTAAATGACTTACTTGAGTAAGTATCGGAGGATTCATTCACCCCTATCCTGCCTCTCGCTATCTCTCTCTACAACAATACAGCAAAATAGCAGAAGAACTAAAGAACAAAATGAGAGAGAAAAAAAAAGAAATTGCGTAAACTATGATAATTCCTCAAATTTGTACTTAATATCAGCAATGTTTCCTAATAGTATGACCACAGTAAAATAAATGTACGACTCACAGGAGCTGTGAGAACTGTGCAAATTTCTCATTTTTTAAGAAAGTCGTGATAAATGTGATTGAACAACCGAGGTCAGAAACCCTCATTTACTGTTTTATTTATTGTGCTTACTAATTTTAATAAATTATCAATCATACATTAATATTAGTAATAAACAATATTTCCTGTAATTTCATTACACGTGGAGGAGATATTTGCGAATATTGAATATAGTTTCCCTTTAAGATAACAGGTTAATTACCTGTCCCTCACATTAGATTTCAACCAAAAACTTAAACATCCTTATTATTAGATATAAAAGAAAAACAAAATTATAATATAAATGTAAAAAATTGTATTTTACATATATTATTTCTTACATATAGATTATTTTTTGTAAAGCAAATAAGAAAGAAGTACAATTTTTAAAAATTTGTTTGCAAAAGAAGCTTAAATATCGAACTCGGTCGCAAAAAAACTAAAAACCGTGGCTTGAAGAACGTTGACATAAAACTATATATATCTTCACTCCTCACTGAAGAAGGGCGGGAATTCTACCCGAAAATTTTACATTGTAAATTTATCTTTTTGTAGTGCTGACTACACTCCTGTTCTAATTTATTATGTACATATTATAAGAATAATGGCTCCTTGAGGTTGCTAGGGTTCGTATCGGACTGTAGAATCCCACGGGTCAACACAACAGACAAAGGTAAGGAATTTGTTGAATTTTATAAATATTATTTTTCTTGTGTTATTTAATCCCACGTATATTTTAACGATTTTTAGTGCAAGGGAACAGAATAAAAGATCTAACTGTCCCAGCCAGGACTCGAGCCTGATCTCCTGCTATCCGGGCCGGTGCATTTTCCATTTACGCTACCAGGCCTAGTCTGGCAAGTTATTAAATTCCCCGCACTAGTGTCGAGAGTCTAACCCCCGAGGCCGACGAATATATCGGAGCTGACATTGTCAAGCTGCTTAAATGACTCTCGTTATTTATTTTTTAATTTTATGAATATTATTTTTCTTGTGGTATTTAACCCTACGTAAATTTTAACAATTTTTAGTGAGACAGTTAGATATTTTTTATTCTGTTACCTTGCACTAAAAATTGTAGGAATTTTTTAAAGTGCAAGAGCACACTTATGGAAGGGGACTCACTGCGAGCTGGAGGCAATTACCGGTGGATTCCAGGTAGGACGTCATCTTTCTCATATATCCTTCGTTTGAAGAACAGTTTGGACTGTCAATATGGGCCTCGTAGAAAGTGACAGCCAGTCACAGTGACAGTACAGATCGCTAACAGACTGAGACAGTTTAGTGTTTAGTGTCTTAATCACTAACGTTTAGTTATCTTCCATAGTATATAAGTAAATAGTTATACACGCACACACACACACATATATGTACATATATATAAAACCTACGAAAGAAAAGTAATGTACACGCACATTGATGCATGTGATGTACGTCTTGGAGGATATAGGGGGGTAAACTCTTGAGAAAAACATACAGAGTCCGGGATAAGTCCTGCGAAAGCAAGATTCCCACATGCGGCGCCGCTCAGCCGTACGAGGAAACGAACAAGGCCGGCAAGATGAATACTGTTATTGATACGCTCATGCGTGAGATAGTGGGGCCAGTACTGATAACCTTATCTCTCAGTCAGCTGGGATATATTTACATATGACTTCTTCGATCGAGCAAGGTTGCTGGCAGTGACTGATAAGTTAGAACTTAGTGCAAAGTCTTGTACGACTGCACATCAATATATAACCTGACTAATGTAACCTACTCTCTCTCTCTATATATATATATATATATATACATAGAAAGTATCATTCTTTGGCTTTTTTTGAAATCGGTAAATAAATAAAGTTGAACGATATTGCGTTTAAATTAAAACGGAAGAAGCTCAAGACAAAAAAAAAAGAGTAAGGTTTATTCTGTTCGGCTCATATTTATACATTTAATATAAGGGATATTTTTGTTATGAGATAAGGGAAAAGTACCAATATTGGATCTTCATTTATTGGGAATGAGGGAGGGAGCGATGAGTAGATATTGGAAAGTCTTTTGTTGTAGGACTCGAACACTCGGGCCTCTACTTTCTCAATCTCTAGCTCGCAACCTCCATTTCCCTTTCACTATCTTTTATTATGTCCTACATCCCCTATTATTTATCCCTATTCCTTCCCCTCTTCCTCGTATGTCTTTGTCACATAGCCCCTCGCGCGCCTCTGCCTACAGTAGCACTTCAGTCTGTCTGTCTGCTCCCTTCTCTAGAATTCTCTTCGCCCATCTTAATCCCTTATTCCTCATTCCTCCCAGGCCGCTCTTCCTCTCCCCCACATATTTTATACTTATTCCTCCCCGTGTTCCCTCGTATTTCCCAAAATCCTTGTATGGTCTCTCTCTTTCTCTCGACATATCTCTCTTCCCTCGCATCCTTATCTTCCTCCGTTCCATATCTCTCTCTTCTTCCCTCAATGTCTATACTAACTCTTCTGTAGCCTATTTTTCTCTTCTCTCTTTATCTCTACATCCCATTTATTTCACACCTAGTCTTTCTGACCTTAATCTCTCTTAGTATTTTCCTAGAATACTTTTCTTCATTTTCCTTTTCATTCCCGCAAATCTCATTCTCTTCTCTTCTACCTGTTTCAATGTATATATTTCTCTCGTAAACCTAAATATTTTTCTGTTGCTAGTTCTACTAAAAAAAAAAAAAAAAAAAAAAAAAAATAACCTTTATCAAAAAGTTTTAAAAACTGACCGACTTTTAAAGATTTTGTTACATAAAATAAATACCTACTTTTCATGAGAAATTTCGAACAAGCAGTGGGATTTAAAAATACAGGGCAAATTATTATCCCTTTAGAGAAAATAATTTGTACATAATTTTGGAACACGATTCATTTATGGCTCCTACTGTAGAAACAAAGACTAATTATCAACGATTAATATGCTATGAGTATCCTTGTTATTGTATTTTTTTAATGTGTTAGTCCCCTTTTTCAACCACTTAGGGTCATGGGAGGAGGGGCTATCTACAGGTTGCCACCCTATTCTAAACATCCATGGCTCAGGTCAATCTTTTATTTAAAGATAAAAGCCAGCCCCGAACGGATCTACCCTTAGCTACCCTGGCGCCCCCAAAAAGTCATTTGCATAGCACCTTTCTATTAAAAAATATTTGTATCGTCATAGATTACCTGCAGAGGGATTTTGAGGGAGTAATAATAATCAGGGAAGCAATCATGTTTCTTAGACAAGACGCATTTACAAGCCACATGTATATTATTTTCAATGAACATATGCTAGTAATAAAAACTTGAATGGGACCTCTTTGGTTAGGAACTTCTGACAAAACCAATCTTCACTGTTATTGCAGATAAACAAATGCCACTTAATTTTATATTTTATACAGAGTAAAGAATGAATTTAATATATATTTTAATATTAAGTAATCTGTTATAAATAAGCTAAAACGAATTCATTTTAGCTCGCATCATAAGCAGGAAAAGCTTAAAATGAGGCATTTTGAAAAGATAGGAGGGGAACACCGCAAATTGGACTTTGGAAGATGGCTTGTAGACGACAGGTAGAATAACAGACGAGAAACGTACATTGAAATTTTGTTATCAAAATTCACCTTTCATGTTCTTCACACACGTGCATGAAGTAATAGCAATAACGAAGTACAAAGGATAATCAGGTTTTGTAATTTACATAACAAATTCCTTTGAGATTTACACGGAACGACTTTTCATTCAGGTCAGCAAAATATACAGCTCTGCACGACACAGGATACATTTCTTAACAATAACTTCATCTCTACCCAAGAAATGTAGTCATTCATGAATGAAAAAGGCCTTTCAGAGGGATCGCTTATCCTAACCAATTTTCCCTGGATGATTACTTTCAAAGCGATCAAGAATAAGATCAAATTGCAGTTAACAATCCGGATGACAAAATGGCCGGTTGTGGGAGGGGGGGGCGGGGCGGGGGGGTTTGAATTATACCACTTGAAGGAAATAAAAGATACCAAGGACCCCTGTTGAGCTTGGCTCAGCTCCAAACGTGACCTAATTAAACTTAAAGAAATATGGCGACAGATGAGCTAATCAACAGTGGAACTTGTGGTCTTCCATTTCTCCTAGCTAGAGAATTAAGTTCCTTAAAGCCCCTGGTTCACTAGAGAATAGAGGAAAGTTTTTCCCAACCATTCTTATTAAATTTTTAAATATCTTTCTCAAAAAGGATTTCCTGTAAAAACGAAAAGATAATGAAAAATTTTGCAGCAATTCTTTCATCACACTCATCATAACAATATACATTAATAATAATCAATTAATCACTGATTATTATTTTAACAAAGAATCAACAATTTTTCTAATTTGCACAATCTCTAATCACATATAGACTTTGGATAAACCTAAGTGTATCCGGAGCCGAAAATGTTACCAAATTCCTAACGACAATATTAAGTGACTAGCTTTTTGACTAAATTTTTTTTAAATCTGACATTCCCACTGGCAAATTTTTTTTTCTGGGAGGGGGTCTAACAAACCCGGATTTTTGCGGACTATTAATATGTATGTATATATATATAAAGAAGAAATCATCGGGATTTTTCACGTCATGGGGACAAGAACTAAGGAAAGGTTGTAGGTTACACGAAGGTTTTCCCCTTAGAATTTTGTTGATGGATCATCATCACTATTGGTTTTAAGAAGTTTTTAAACAAGGTACAACTCTAGAACTAATTTTGCACACTCAGCAGAAAGGGAAAACGGAGTAAAAAAATCAACAAAAAAAAAAACAATAAAAAAAAACATAAAACTATTTACTGCTCCAAGTCCCTTAGCGAATTCATTACTATCTGATAAAACTTACAGTGTTACAATTTAGTTACCACTTATTTGAATTTAAGTCGCTCAGCCAAGAGTTTCTATTCATATTTATAATTTCACTAAAGTGGGGTAATTGTAAATAATGCCGGAAAAGTATAAAAATTACAGACATGTAGTTTCCAACACTAGGTAATTATAAACTGAAAATTTATTAACTTACAAAAGTTTTAATGTTTTTCAAGAGTTGTAAATAAGTTATTCTTGTAACTCTTTTAAGATAGTTAAAGTACTTCTTGAGAAAAGACAAAAAACATTAAAAGTTCAGGGGCAACAACTTCTGAGGATATTATGAGTAGATGGTGACAATAAGAGTGAACAATATAACTCAAATCTACTCAGAATTGTTCAGGACAACTAAAGCCATCTTGAGTTCTGGAGTAAAAGAAAGGAATAGAGAGTTAAATTTAACTTATAAAAATTACATAATTCTCGAAATTAACACTAACGACACAAAAAATAGTTTAAAATAGTAAAACAATAATTAAGAAGATTAACTATTAGAAAATAATAAACTTCATTAGTAATATATCAGCGTGTGACGCACAGCTGCAGTTTTAATTTGTACAAATATGTATGTATATATATATATAGCTGTTTGGGACGAAATTCTTACGAATTCTCAATAATTTCTATATGAAGTTAGCATTTTGTCCTGTGAACGAATATCACGAGTTAACATTTTACTCATCAAGTGAGAAATATTTTGTTTTGAGATGTTTAAGATTTAGTACTTCCCTGAGTGAAAATACAAACTCTACGTGTCAACAAACAAATATTTCATGATGTTACCGTAAAGAGGTCATAGAACCAAAGAAGTAGAATTTCTGACTAGAAAATAAGCATGTCCATTTACCATTCTCTATGAGAACTAAATATCTCTTTCCACTCGCGTGGTCGGAAACGTTCTGTGTCCTTAACAAGTCATCGTTTCGACGTCTGCCATAACCAATCGATTCACATCAAAAGGAATATGTCTACAAGAGTACCAGATCAAAATAATTACTAAGCATGGCATGTCTAAATCGTGTATGCTTCTTTGGCGCTGTCTTGGTTCTGTGTATCAACAAAGTCTAGTAAATTCCATCAATCTTTCATAATGTTTAGGGTCTAAGGGATTTCTTCTGGGGGAAATTTATTGAAACAAATTCGTTAAAGACCTATTTTCCGTGAGATTAAGAAAAAGTTTTTCAAATATCAGTTAGATACAGGTCTTCGGGTGAATAACGTCTTGCTGGTCCATCATTAAAATCAATAGTCCAATTAAATAAAAATATAGTTGACAAGAGAGATCGAAATACTAAGGGGAAAATAAATTGAAATATTAAGGTGAGAAAAAAAAAATGGCACTTTAATATGATTTTTTGGGGGTGCCAGGGTAGCCATCCTATCGGAGAGGGGATCCATTCGGGCCTCGCAATACTGAAGCTGAGGGTTCAAATCCCGCCCATGACAAGCTTTCATCAATTAATAAAAGCTTGCCTTGAGCCACGGATGTTTAGAATGGGATGTCAACCTGTAGTTAGCCCTTTCCTCAATGACCCTAAGTGGTTGAATGGGGGGCAAACGCACAAGAAAAAAAAATACACAAAGAAATGTTTCCAAGCGGAGTAGGAAATTAAGGATTCCAAGCGAGAGTTTTCGGTGAAAGTACAGGACGAAAGCAATTAGCCAGCAGTGGCTAATTCACGAGGCGAGGGAGAATGACAGTGATAATCCAGCCATTTCAAGACAGATTAGTGATAAGTGTTCAGCGAGTCTGCTGTAAGTGATAAGTTCTCACTGGAACGACTTTTCTTTTCTTTTTTTTTTTTGCTGAGTTAGCCTCCCTTGGAACCACTTAGGGTCATTGGAGGGAGGGGCTATCTACAGGTTGCCACCCCATTTTAAACACCCATGGCTCAGGACAAGCTTCTATATTATAAATAAAAGAGACTGACCTGGGCGGGATTTGAACCCGCGACGTTAGGATTGCGAGACCCGTACGGATCCCATGAGCTAGCCTGGCGCCCCAGGAAAGACCTTTATTTTAAGTATTTCATCGAAGTTATCAATAGGTTATAAGATCGATAGTCATATATCATTATAAACATTGCTCTTTACTTAACCATTTCGACGTAGTTATAACTCACTTGGCTGTATTATTATTACTAACCGGGAAAGATTTATTTTTGATAATGTTCTCAAATGATTTGCCGCTTGAAATAGTTCACCCATATAGTAGGGGATACTGGGATTTCGGCCCAGTTTCCGACCAAATAATGCGAGTGAACAGAAAGAGAGTTGCCGCGGAACACTCTTATAATGCCATTAGAAGAAGGAATGAAATATTAGTGCGGAGAAAGTAGGGAAAGTCGTATAAAGAAGAGTTTCCCAGCAGGGGGGAGGGGGGGGGCATACTTTAACTCCTAGATATATCAGCGATAAAAACTTACCCCCCCTATCTCGTTTTATTATTTCCCGCCCGGCCCGGACTGAGATAGCTCGTAAACAACCCCGGCTTTTCCTATTAGTGTGGACCCCACTGATAACAATGACATTTTCGGTAATGTTTATGCGGAAAGTTATATCACACATGTTTCCAGGAGTAAATAGCCAAATTTATCTTGGACTTGACATTAAAATTGTGTGGAAAAGCCAGAATTACCAGCAGTGACCGATAAGTGTATGAAATCATTTAAGAGAATAAGAAATAGTAGACATTCTGTGTTAATTTAGCTTTTATGGCATACATATAATTATCTAAAACTCAATGAGCATAGAGATTTTACGAAGGTTACTCAATAGATCTAAAAACGTGCTTAAACGGGAACAGAATAAAAAATCTAACAGTCCCAGCCAGGGCTCGAACCTGGATCTCCTGCTTTCCTGGCCGGTGCATTCTAATCTATCCTTGGCTGATAGATTTTTTATTCTATTCCTTCGCATTAATTGTTTAAAATTGACGTGGGATAAAACACCACAACAAAATTAATATTTATAAATGAAAATAAAAAAAGTAAATAACGAGAGTCTAATAAATAGCTTGACAATGTCAGCTCCTTCGAGCATAAGACGATGTATTCGTCTTTTTTGTAGATTAGACTATCGCTTGTGCGGGGAATTTAATAACTTATCTAGCTCTCCCGGTGGCGTAAGTGGATAAAGCGCTCGCCCGGGTAGCAGGAGATCCAGGTTCGAGCCCTGACTGGGACAGATAGATTTTTTATTCTATTCCCTCGCATTAATTGTTTAAAATTTACGCGGGATAATATACCACAACAAAATTAATATTTATCGTAGATATTTATATCTGTTTCATAAGAGATTTTGAAAATAAGTATTCAAATTTTTTTTCGACAATAATTAATACATAAAAAATGCCAACGATAAAAAGCGATATACTTAAATTTATTATGTTAAATGTCATTAAAATTCACAAGTGTAATATATGAGTGTTATTACTGAAATCAAGCTTAAAAATTTACCTAAAATACAAAATTTTAAAATAAAGCTGAATGACCAATGAACATGATAAACATCATTAAAATAAAAGTTAAATAGTATAATCTATAAAAGAGAAAACCCTTAAGTAAGAGTTTGAATTTTCACAATAGACCAAAACAATTTTAAATTTGAATAACTATGATTTCCTAATAGCTTAATATACAAAAAAAGAAAGATGGGGGAGGGGGCATGGGTTTCCCCTTCAACCAATAATTTAATTAGCAATAGTGGCTTAATTTAAACGATTTTTAATATGTAACACTGAAGTGTTTATTGACCTACAATTTTGTTTAGAAACATTTAAACAACAAGAAACGCGATCAGATATATATTAAAAAATTTAATTTTAAAGTCATAGAAAATATGAGTGAAAAAGTATGTCCACTAAAGTTTGCTCTAGAATGGCCGGGAGGAAGAGTGGGGGGAGCGACCACCTATGACATAAAATCACATTTTCAATATACTATACTCGATAAAATTTTTCGCAACTAAAATAACAACGAAGATATTAAAATAATAAATTTTGTTCTACCTATTATCCCCTTTTCAAACAAAAAATGATAATTTTAATGAGTTGCAATTGAAAAGCCTAATTTCGAATTTACATTTATAAAATTTTTTATTGTTAGTATTTTAAACTAACAAAATTATATTTATATACCTTAATTATAAGGTATAATTAATATTCACTCTTTGAAAATGCTATATGCAATATATAAAATTGCATTTTACCTGAATTATGTTCTCTATACTTTTTCGTAAGATTAATGAAAACGAAGACATTAGGATTTTAAATTCTGTCCCCCCCCCCCTCCTGAATAACAAACTCATCCAACAGTTTGCAAATTATGAATATGATTCCATTATTTTAAAAATTGCTATCAATAGAGCATGTACAGAAATATATATATAAATCAAATTTCTAACGGAACACATTTAAAGCATATCTAATGTAGAATCAGTGATGATATGTTGAAATAAATTTATAAATGTCGAGTCGTGGTACCGAGGTGAATAGCTTGATTTCCTTATGAGTAATCTGCTAAAATCAAAACTAGTGTTTTGACATGTAAAACATCAAATTGAAGGGTTCCTTCAACACTTGAACAACATGCAGAAGAACATCCAGTTCACCATGGAACTCGAAGAAGAAGGAAGACTACCGTTCCTGGACGTACTCGTAACAAAAAAGGATCACCTCTTGAGCCACTAAATCTACAGGAAACCCACCCACACCGACAAATACCTACATGCCACTTCACACCACCACCCGTCTCAGAAGGAAGGAGTCATCAACACTCTACTCAACAGAGCGGAGATACTCTCAGAACCAGCCCAACTGCCGAAAAAAAGAAGACACTTGAAGACCGCCTTCATGAAGAATGGCTACGACCGCAACACTATAGACAAGATCCAGAGGAAGAGAAATGGGCAGCGCAACAAGGAAGAACAAGAAGCCAAAAAATTCCAAGGACAAGTGACCATCCCCTACGTCAAAGGGACAACAGAGAAGATCGCCCGAATACTCAAAAATCACAAGATAAGAACAGCGTTCAACACGGACAGAAAAATATCAGACATCCTTCCGAAACCTAAGGATAAACTTGGACTTCAAACTCCAGGAATTTACAAGATTCCCTGCTCCTGCGGAACTTCTTACATCGGTGAAACCGGAAGGACGATAGACTCACGTCTCAAAGAAAATATCGCAGACACCAAACACGGACGCACAGAGAGGTCAGCTCTAGCAGAAACACTTCGCCAACACCTGCCACCACATCAAATTCGAAGACGCTTCAATACTGGCCCGGGAAAGGAACTACTATCGACGGACCATCAGAGAAGCCATCGAAATAACCAAAAATCCTAAAAATATCAACAGGGAAGACAGATACAGACTGAGCAAAAACTGGAAACCAGCGCTAATTGACAAGAGGATCCAACCAATCAGTGACCAGCCACCTGACTACTCCAGAGACCAGCCACCTGACTACTCCAGAGACCAGCCGCCAGAACACAGTATCAACCAATGGGAAGGCAAGCTTCACCCAAGGACAAGACCGCGCCGGGATTATACACCACCTGGTGTATAAAACATGGTAATTATATACCACCTAGATTTTTAAATATCTCTTTTACAACTCTCATTATCTTTTTAGCCCTGAAGAAGCCATCACATGATGTGCGAAAGCTCGGCAAACATCAACAACTTGACACGGTCCAACCCGGAAGAAGAAACGGTAAATAAGTCTATACAGCTTGGCACATTCAAGCCTGAACATTAAACGAAAAGGAATTGTTGAATTTAAAAAAGGTATTTTATGGCAAACACTGCCACTAAGATATTGACGGAAGTTTCCTTGCGTAGGGAAGGAACTAAAAATAACATGTTTTACACCATAAGGTTGAGTCAATATTCCGCTCGCAGAGAGAAGCCTAAACACGACTTGAGCATGTGGATGTAAGTGTGGGACATATTGTGCAAGGGCAGCCTGTATCCTAGCAGGTGATAGATGAGCCCCTAACTATCCCCACTGCTCTGTGTGTGAGGGATTGAGAAGGGGGACGTTATGTGGAGGTAGGCCCTCTCATACAGGGTAATGACGTGTATGATTGGGCTGCCTACCCCTTCCACCGCCCTCTCCTACCCCTCTTTCTTTTTAAGGATCCCCCTTCCCGGCCTTCACTCCCATATCCCACTCCCCTAACTATATCACTGTTTTCTTCAGCTTCCCTTAGCTCCAATCACTCGGCTATTATCTCCATTTTTCTTTTCAACTCGCTGAATTCAGCTCCAAGAAATGTTTCAAATTTTCTCAATTCTAAAACTACCCACTCTTTTTCTACTTATCCCCTTTTCACTCAAAGTAAATTCTTTAATGGTGAACTTGAGATAAACTGACTTATTATCTATACACGTATACTACTTAAATTACTAAATAATCCTAGCACTTAATGAATATCAAAAGATCAACGGTTGGAGTTTGTTCAGAAAGGGTTTTTTTTTTTTTTAAGTTTCGTATGAATAAAAAAGTTCCGGCTTTCAATGCATGCCATCCTCAGGGCTAATGATCGTTGTAATGGGTATCAGGCCAGGCTGGTAGACAAGTAATGAAAGCAAAGATTACTCTTTCTAAATAAATAACACCATCCTCTTTGCTAGTCAGCCATGCTGCGAGAATTAGTGAGGAGTGGGGGTTTACTGTGACATAATGTAAAGTGAGAGGAGTAAGACCTTGGATTTACAAGATAGTAAGAGCATTGTGAAGGTTATTTAACTGTTACTAGCTTCACTTGAAATGGCAGTGGGATAGGAAATTATCAGCGGCCTCGACTTCACACAGAAGGTAAAAAGTAGGGCTACTAGAGATGTTGATCAACATTATGGGAGAAGTCGATTCAAGTACTATCTCGATGCCGATGTGACTAATTCCGTCAACTGCAGAGGAGGTCGTGTGCTTGAGGGAGCAGTGGTCGAAAATGCAACGGAATATGGAAGAGATAGAATATGTAGAATTTAGTGGCAAAATACAAAAACTGGAAGGAATTGTAGTGTATTGTTGCCCTGAAAGAATACACCGAGATATAAAAATATTATATTACACTATATATATATAAACAAAATATGTAAACTTATTATGAAACGCTAACAGTTTACTACTCGCCACTAGGAACTAGGAAGAACTGACCTAAAGAAAGTAACATACAAAACCTTTACGAAAATCGCAACAGTCATATTATAACTCAAGGAATATTAATAAAATATTAATTTGGCAGAACTGATTATATTATAATGTTGATATTCTATCAATTTAATCCTAATTTTTTATCATTATACATTTATTGATATTTATATAAGGTTGTTAATCTTGTTAATATAAGATGAGATCTCTCATTTTAACTCTGCACTGCCCCTTGTTAATATAATTCAGTAAATAAGATATTTAATAATATTGATGAAATTATTATGTGATGTATTATTTTGTTGATAAATTTAAACTTCTTTATTTATTTAAAAGTCATAGAAACCTGTTTTATGTGAAAAAACAAACTGAAATTGCTTCAGCCAACACAAAATACAAAAGTCGGATCTATACTACTACAAAAATGGATGAGAACGACATAAAAACCACGGAGAAAAACCTCTAAAAAAAGTTATTACCTTAATAGGTTACCTCTGTAGGCAAGAAGGTTTGGTGAATTTTGACTCAATCAGTTTCAAAATCTCATTTGGATTACCAATGCTTCCATGTACCATTATAACCCAAGCACACAAAGGTCATCTTGGAGGGAGAGAGAGAGAGCGAGAACGAAAGAGAGTGAGGGAGAGAGAGAGAGAGAGAGAGAGAGAGAGTGAGAGAGAGGGAGGTGAGAGAGGAGGAGCGAGGAGCGCAAAAAAAGGATTCCATATTATTCAACAAATGTTTCCCACTAAGACCACTTTTGTCTCGAGAATTAATCTAGATCATTCATTGCGGCAGACAATACTTAGAACTCAGGTATGGAGTATTGCGGTTTCTACAAGGAGGTATACTCCAACAGTCAATATTAATACTACAATGGCGACTGGTATACGATCACAAGGAAACGTAAAAGTCTTACTTAGTAACTTAAATATTGAAATTGTAAACATTTTGTACTGGAAACGTAATGCTACAACGACTTTATTACGAACGCATAAGCTGGTTTTATTATTTAAATAAAACTTCTTCGCTCAGGAGCTTTATTTATTGACATAAAATAAGAGTAAATGACTCATTTCACTATAAATGTAAAATTTAAGATCAAAAGGCTGGCTCTAGACTCTTCTTATCCAGTTCAGTAGAAAGAGTTGGAGTAATGCTTCAAATATTTTAGTTACAATATGTAATATCTTCATTAATAAGAGATCTGTGTCAATCTTTCATAGAATACAGACTTATGAAAAATACATTTTACACCTAATTTGTGATATAAACTTTTTTTTCATGGCACTAAAAACAACAATGATAAAAAAATTTAAATTTTCTTACTTCAATTGAATTACTTGAATGATTAGCAAATACTATTTTATTATAATTTATGAAACTAAAAGTTACTGTATTTAAAAAAAATATGGTTAAATTCTTTAATACAATTCGTTATATGATTTTTTTAAAAAGCATAACACACATATAGCAATATGGACTATTCTCTACAATTCTCTTCTTCCTGACTGTTCACAGTTATTAACAAACTCATCCAGTGACTAGCAAAAATAAAAATAAAATAAAACTGCGTTTGGAGTAATTGTTATAAAAATTCTTAATGCTAGAGCACAGAGCGCGTACATACACATGGTTCCTTGCGTANGCTCCCCCGCACTTTTATATATATATATTGAAAAACATCCCTAGAAACTAATTTGAGAAACAGAAAGTATTTCGCATTTGATGAAATTTATTATCGATTCAGATTTTTCAAAGGAAAATGACTAGAGGAAATTGGGTGCGATACGAAACAGTTATTCATTTTAATGGTATTTACCGAGTTATGCCCTCAAATGAAAATAATTGCCACAAGAGCTTATGGAAAATTTTTAATGAAGTATCGTATTTCAGGTTAAACCCCTCAGTTAACGAGGCAGTTTTTTTTTTAAACGGAAAATATTTTTCAATAACTATTTTACTATTTCACAATAAAAGTTTAAATTGTTCAAACAAAATTAGGTGGTATTTAGCTTGAAAATTAAAAAAAAAAAAAAAAAAAAAAAAAAAAAAATTTAAAAGGATTCGATCCCAACAGATGATGGATAATTTTTTGAATCATTATTTTAATGTGACGTTTTAATTGGGCAGCAGGAACATAATGTATATTTTTGCCACAGATGATCATTGCATATTCAATATCCATTCGATTTGTTGATGCAAATTAACCTGAACATATCATTTGAATGGTATACACAAATTTTTGGTCCGTTTAAATAAAATTTATATCGAACAGAGTTCTATTGCATATGTGAGATAAAGACAAGCTATTAAGAGACATATTTTTGAAAAACAACTAAAACATTTTAGTGTAATCATTCCCCATCACGTCTTCTCCCCTATTTTCAAAAACACCTTCCTATATACATTTTTTTTTTTAATAATGATTTTCATTGAGGTATTTAATCCCACGTTAAATTTTACACAAGAAATGCAAGTGGGTTAGAATAATATAGAATCTAAATCTAAAATCTTGCAACCTCAGCCGGGACTCGAACCCAGAATTCTTTGATGCGGAGTTTCCATACTTCCATTCTTGCCACTAAAACGTGGAAACACTGACATGGTTCCTAAAGACGACCAACTTCATCCATCGCTTCATTCTCGCTCAACACGTCCCACTCCCTCTCGGGCACTTCATACCAGCTGTTATTCTTACCTTATCTGCAATATGCATAATTATTTTTTTCAATAGGAACGTTGGCAATTTCAATACCTAGCAATGCTCCTTTCCTCGCTCTTCTCTGTCCTACGACCCCTTATCTTATCTCCCCATATGACTTCTTTAGAATCAATAACACTCATTAGAAAAAGCAAAAGAAAAAATTATTATTCGCCCATTAACACAAAACCTCAATAATTAACGCCAATTCTGGCAAAAGCTCTCCTCTGTCGAAAAGAGTTTTACCATATAGACTGCACCTTCTTACTCAGCCATTTATATCAAACACAGCATGGTGGTACTAAAAGTTAAAAGTTACTACCAAGTGACTTCTAATCTATTGAAAGTAAAATCCTCATTTTCCAGTATTACATTTCTAATTCTAATAATTCCTTTTCAAAGTGAGTAAGAATTGGATTATTCAGATTTCTACCCAGTAATAGTGGGAGTTCCTCAAGAAAATGAGCTTGGTCCGATTCTCTGATGAAATAAATATTGAACTTGAAGAACTCTTTGCTTCCTTCGTTGGCCACATCCGCACACAATTCGGCTGTTGCATCACATAGGATACGACAAGACCTCATAGCTGTGCAATAAAGTCGTCTCATCATTAAAACATAAAGATAAATGAAGATCAGTTTTCACACAACATTAAAAAGAATGCAAAACACAAGATCAATTTAAATAATATTCTTTTTCGGATTCAGTGAGAAATCCTGATTTCAACTTGGACTACCGAGAGTTGAGGAACGAATACAAAACTTAATTGACATGAATTCAATAAACATTACTCAATAATAATTCGTAATAATAACATTGAATTCATCTGAAGCGGTAACATAGTAGGTCCAAAATTTTCAAATGTTTATGTACCATAACATTCCCCCACTCTGCCTTTCCGATTACTATGGAGATGACTTTAGTGGTCTTACATTTTAAGCTCATTAAGGCCTATTAGGCTTATGAGACATTATTTATAATTTGCTCTCATCTATGTCCAACTTAATGAAACACGGCAAATATACTTTACTCAACTCATGGGTACTTAATAACTCCTTTCATAATGTTTTAAATATCCCTTTTGTAAGAGATGTATTCGATATCCCAGTCTGGATCAGGAACTATCTCACTCTGAGCTTCGCGAACAATTCATTCATCAGCCAATCCCTCGTTAGCAAAAGTGATTATGGTCATAGACCTCATTAGAATTTCAGAATACAAAGAAGAAGAAAATGATAGATAAATGCTTTTAAAAGGAGAGTTTTTTTTTGACCGTAGATATTATTCTTGAATGATTTTAGTTGGGGTTCGGTCAAGGTAGATCCAAAAAACAACGCGTTCTTTAATTTATTTTTTAAATACTGATTTAAGTTATGATACTTAATCCTACGTTAAATTTTATACAAGAAATGCTAGGAAGTCATTAAAAAAATCTTACTACCCCACTCGTGACTCGAACCCGGGTTTCCTGCTTTCCGAGCAAGTATGCTAACCACTGCACAACCGAGGCAGGCTTGATAATCTCTCCAGCTCCCCCGCACTTTACTCAGAGTCTAAACCCCTAAATAAAAAGAATATATCGTCTTATACTCGAAGGAGCTAACATTGTCGGCTATTTGTTAGACTCTCGTTTTTTTCTTATGTTTGGGTTTTAAGTGCTGGTTTTAGTTGTTGTATTTAATCCCACGTTAAATTTTATACAAGAAATGCAAAGGGAGCCATTTATTTCTGGATGTTAAATTGTTGGGGTTTGGTCAAGATAGTTGTACATCTTTTACCTTGACCAAACCCCAATAAAGTAACATCTACTAATAATCTCTACGGTCTAAAACACTCTATTTGAATTTAATGTATTTCGTTTTATTAACACATTATTTTTATATTAAAAAAAACTGTATTTTTCTTTAAAGATATGTTGTCAATTACTTGCCTAGAGAGGTTATGGTGGAGAATAAGGAAAAGCATTTACCTTTTTTAGATGATTTTAGTTGGGGTTCGGTCAAGGTAGATCCAAAAAACACAAATTTAAAAAATGTATTTGTTTAATTAAGGATTATCTGCCAAAGTTTCGGCTTACATTGCAAGCCATCATCAGGGCTATCATGAAGATGAGAGAGGACGTCTTGTCCCTAAGTTCACATTTCCATGACTGAGTCAAATAGCCGACAATGTTAGCTCCTTCGAGTATAAGACGATATATTCTTTTTACTTGGGGGTTTAGACTCTGAGTAAAGTGCGGGGGAGCTGGAGAGATTATCAAGCCTGCCTCGGTAGTGCAGTGGTCAGCATACTTGCTCGGAAAGCAAGAAACCCGGGTTCGAGTCACGAGTGGGATAGTAAGATTTTTTTAATGACTTCCTTGCATTTCTTGTATAAAATTTAACGTAGGATTAAATTTCACAGCTTAAATCAGTATTTAAAAAATAAATTAAAGAACGCGTTGACTGATACGCGAACGTTCATTTGCACGCGTTTGTGTCATTCAATGCCTTAGCGACTACAATTCACGGTATTATTTTACTTGACGAGTGATATTTAACTATAGACTGAAGTCGAAATTCTTTAGAAACAAGTAACCTGACACATAGGTTCCTCGGTCTGCAGCGACCTGCCAGAGATCTGGTAGAGAACATTACTGAAAAAGTAATACCTTTGAAGGAGAATGAAAGGATGATCTCCAGGGAGTCAGGTAATAAATAACAGAGCAGTAGCCCTGATTCTCTTCCCGGATAAGCGTCCGTATCCTGTTTCTATGGCTCCTTGTCCCGGAAGACTCCCTTCTTCATTTGCATAATTCCATCCTCAGACGTAAACAATTTCAACTGGCAGAGAATCAATGCAAGGGGTAAAGTTGTGAAAACATTTACTTATTTATGGTAATTTAGCCAACGGAAGATGGTTTACAGAAACCAAAGAAGACGGAGAATAGAAGGTATGAGAGTTCTATATTCATTGGTGGTAGAAATAACCCTTTAGATCATTTACCAAACATTTACTTATTTATATTGAAAATATAACTTAAATAACATAACAACGAGGCAAAATGATATAATGAAACCACGAAAAAAAAAAAGAAGGCATAAAAAAAGAGAATTTCGCAGCATCACAGTTAATAAATATTATTCGTGGTTATTTAAAATTTAGCTAATCAAACATGTAGGCTAACTATGTTTTTATCAGCTTTTTTTAAAATACAAAAAATAGAAAATTGAATACACAATTCAATTATTAGAGTTTTTTGTTAATATTATTGTTAGAGAATAGGGAAGTAGGTGGCGTGAGGACCAGACCTGTACGGGAAGGGGGCAATTGAAGGACAACACCTGCTTCCTTGGTCTGAGAAGGGAAGTAGGAATACTTAGAAATCCTTATGAGGATCTTCTAAGCCCTCCTCGAACCTTCCACGAAGTTAGATAAGCAACCCGCCAACCGCCCGCTGTATCAGTGATAAGTTAGTTTCCATCTGTGTCAGTTTCTATGACAGATCGCTTACCGCTGAGTGTCAGGCTAATGACAGTAATTAGCAAGTTGATTTAAGGCCTCTTTGTAAATAAGCATATTTAATTTATTTGTACATGTTTATTAACTATTTGTAAGTAATTTTCTTTACATTATATCTACATTAGAAAAATAAAATACTCCAAAATTATTTTATTTTATTATTACCAACTTTACGACTTAACTTTTAAAGACTAAAACACAGTACATATTAATTATCCAATAATTTTCGAGTACTTTGTTTTTTCTTATCCTGGCCGAAACCCTGACTAATTTCTCCTGCATAACACTCATCGGCCAACCAACCTCCAACCATGTTATCATAAATATTCATGCATAGCCTATAATTTGAACTGTGAAACTTCAAGAATGATAACAAATCCAATGTAATTGAAATTTTTTGCGTAGTGTTGGCCTCCAGCTATATGTCATTGCCATCACCCCCCCCCCCC
>KZ807234.1:407444-420127 GCA_000696205.2 Oncopeltus fasciatus
CATGATTAACACAATACCACTCTCAAATATATATATACTATTATTAAAAATTATTATGATTTAACTTATGGGAAAATTACTAAAATTAAAAGCAGTTTAATATGAGTGAATATTAAAATTGTTTCAGGTAGACAAAACTACTACCAGTTGAAAATACAAAAACTTGTTGTCCTGAGAACATTAAAAGCATTTAGACCCTCAAGATACATAGATAATTTCATCTTTGCTTGAATTTAGTATTGATTGACGACAATGCCTTCTAAATTATAGAACCCTATGTTCGACATAATGAGTCAAGAAGAATGATAATAGAGCTTAAGGAAAATAAAAAATGATAACGAAGGGGAATAAATTGAAATTCGTATAATAAAGAATAAGAATAAGAAAGGGGGGGGGGAAGATTGTTTCCAAAGGAGGAAGAGTAATAAGGGCGATTATCATTACTTCGCTTCAAGATTCTTTTGAAGGAATGGAAATGAAAAACGGGGTTTCAGAGTTCACCTCTTTAGCGAAATGCTTCATTTAAATAAATGTTAAAATCATCTTTGAAAGAACCAGAACTTCATTGTAAGTACTGGATTGAAAATGTAATAATAATTATAATTAATAATAATGTAACTGCTCACAGAGAGGCTTAGCGCACGCATGCACACACACACACACACATTTCTGTATTATGAAAACTATTTAACATTAGGTAACAGTGGGGCTCCGACAGTAGAACGCGGACTATAGGTAGTTCATTCAGAACTCCTTACATGCTTCCGAACTAGTTCGTGACTTCATTCCCGTCATTCACAGTGAATGATTCTTCCTCACTCATTGGTTGAGTTGTTTCTTGAGAATGCGGCGCCAGGATAGCTCAGAGGATCCGTTCGTGTCTCGCAAAACTGGCTCTGCGGGTTCAAATCCCGCCCAGGGTGACCTTTGAAGCATAAATTCAAGCTTGTCCCGAGCCATGGATGTTTAGAATGGGGTGGGACAACCTGTGGATAACCCCTCCCCCATGACCCTAAGTCGTTGGAGGCTACCACTAAGGAAAAAAAAAAGAAAGACTATCGACTGATTCTCTTCACTCATCAACTATTGAAAGATTGTTAAAAGTGTCCCAAAGTAACCTATCCCTACAAGTAACCTATCCCAGCTATTGTCTTATAGTGGAGTGGACACCACTGGGAATAGTCCGCTGAACTTGAAGGCGCAGATGGCGTTAGGGATTTTCTGAGGGAAAGGGTAGTCTCAGCCCCCCTCCACCCCCCCAAGGCTTTAGCCCTCTGTTTGCTCAGCACTATCTTATCGCTTCCTGTGTGCCTCCAGACTCTACAAGGAACCAGGTTAATTTCACACTAAACGATACTTAGCTCACTATTTGCCCATTACACAAAACAGAGAACGAAAATAGCCATCTGAGCAAACACATTTGTGAACAATTCACTCTATAAATCACAACTGTTTCAACCGGATTCTGGGTTCAATTTGTATTGGGGTTAAACCATTAACACAGTAAGATAGATAGATATGCATTTGTTTAGGGTTATTACGCCCTAACAATTACGAGAAATGTCTCTTCTACAAATTATAAGAAATAATTATACTGTCCTTAATAATTACACTACTTAATTGTTTAAAATTATTTACTATGTAAAAATCATAATTTCACTCCAACAATGATATTAACATTGAAACAACAACAACTAATAATAATATATTACATTTAAAAAAAAAATATATATATATACACATTTATATACACTTATTTCTATGATTTATATTTTGTTAAATAGGTTAGCATCTTTTAACAGATCAATAATTTTATTACTAGATTCTGATGAGTCACTTAGTATGGCCATTGCATTTCTAGGTTTAACACATTAAGTGCCATCGATCTGTGGAGATTAAAAACTCCTGAGAATGGCGTTTCAACATGGAATTTAAAAAAAAAAAAAAAATGTGTGGAGAGTAGAAAAACAGAAAGGCAAATTTTTTTTGTTGATAAATTTCTCGCCAAAAAACTAAATTTTAAAATTTATAAATATTTTGAAAATGTTAAAAGGTATTGTGAAAGATTATGGAAGCACGTAACGAGAGGACCATATCTGTACGGGAAGGGCGCATTTGAAGGAGGCCACCTGCTTCCTTATTTCAGAAAAGGAAACGCAGAATCAGCTATTAGATTCTTCTAGGGCTGACTCGCCCCTTACATGAAGTTATAAAATCTGCCCCGGGTCAGTGTCAGTTTTCGTGTATGATAGCGTGTCTTAGACCACTCAGTGACAATAACAATAACAAGCAAGTTTTTTTGAGGCCTCTTTGTAATGAAGCACATTTAATTCATTTGTACACATTTATTAATTAGCTGTAAGTAATTTATCTTCTATATTTATTTATTTATTAGTTAGTAAGAGCATTAGGTTTGATTGTTATCGTTGTATAGCCGTAGCCCATATAAGTATTACTAAAGTCCTTGACGCAGGAGCAGCGAGATCTTAGCTTATATCCCATGATTCATAAAAATTATTATTATATTAAGAAATTTAATTAAAAGCAGGATAAAACAATGGCCGTAAAAGTTATGACCACAAAGCAACACTATATTGGCCGGGAAAGAGAAGAGTGAGGGAAGCGTTTAACCATTGTTAGTTACATTCGTAAATTTCTTCCTTAACAAGCGATTTAAATTTAAAAAAAGTTACACAACTTAAACGTTTGGAAATTACATTTTACAACTATTTTACCTTATGAAATTTTTAGTAACTCAAAGAAAAACAAAGATATCAAAAGAAATTTTGGCCTGCCTTATAACCCACCTAAACCTAATCTGATTTCAACCAGATATGTATTTTTTCAAGAGTTTGTAATGAACCGCCGAAATACTCAATTGGGTTATTGTATTTTAAAAATAAGAGACCACGCCCTATGTTAAAAATTTCATTCTTCAATATCCTTTTTAATATATGTCCCTTTTAAGAATATTATATAATATAAATGTAAAAAAAATTACACTAGACACCTAATTTGTTCTACATCCTTCTGGAACATAAATAATATCCAAGATATTAAAATTTTAAATTTTGTTCTCTTTTAATTTATCCAGCTCCTGGAAGGATTTCAGCCATTAATGAACTTCTCTAACGCTTTTCAAAATGGATCATATATACTGAATTTGGTCTACTTATTTTAAAAATTGCGGAAGCTAGAGCACTTACAGACAATATATCTGTAACATAACCTAAATACATTTTTATATAAATTATTATGCAAAGTTTTACTTACTTGATTACTGGGATTAGTTTAGTTCTATCATGAGTATCATGTCTTCTTAGTTAACTAAAAAAAAAAAAATTGTTAATCATTCAATGGAAAAAACTATTAAGATGTATTTAAATAAAAAATTACAATTAGATAACACATAAACTTTAAAAAGTACTAAAAGATTCAGGGAAAAATTTGCCTATTATTGCTTAAAAATTAGGTCAAAAATTTCTTTGTATGCTTTATTTTTCAAATTTTAAAGTTTACAAAAATTTTTTACATCCATATTTTCAAAGAAAATGTTAAGCCATAGCGGAAGACTAACCCGAGTTTTCTGATCACTATTTTAAACCAAAAAAATGTTAAATAAATGCACAGGGAGCCAGAAAAAAAATCTACTTGCCCCTGCCGGGAATCGAACCCGGGTCTCCTACTTTCTGGGTAGGCGCGCTAAGCCTCTACTCTATCGAGGTAGCTTCGATTTTATCTCTAACTACCAGCACTTCACTCCTACCTCGATGCTGTAGAGGCTTGGCGCGGCTACCCGGAAAGTAGGACCCCCGGGTTCGATTCCCGGCTGGGGTAGTAAGATTTTTTTTTCTGGCTCCATGTGCATTTCTTATAGGTAATTTAGCGTGGGATTACATACCACAATTATATCATTATTTAAAAAAAATAAAAACTTAAAACTACAGTGGGACTTCTAATCCGCGTGTTCACTAGCCACATGTGCTATCCTCTGCACTACGCTCACCCTAATCCTATGTCAGAAATTTATCTGAAGAAACTTGTTTTTTAACAAGTTTCTCATTTTAAAATAAGTTATACTGCTTTAATGAGTACTATAATAATGTGTACCATCATTGTCATATATTTAATACTCAAGCAGTCGAGAAAGAAAACTGGAATAGGACATGTTTTTACATATTTATTTTTTTTTAATATTAACTTATAAAAAATAATTTAAAAAAAATAATGATAATTCTAGCATTTGAGCTTTTTTTTATTCCTATATATATCCTATTTTACCTTAAGTTTCTCTATGAAGTTTCGAGTTTTTTTCTTATTAACTGGTTCATCTTTAGGTTAAAGTTTTTAACAATTAATTTTCTGTCCTAATAGTCATATAAAATATTAATTTCTTAAGCACTTCTCCACGTTTGAACTTGTTTTAGAGAATTACTTTTTTTTATTATTTGAAAATATTATTTATTTGTTTATTAAAAATATCTGTACTTTCTCCTTTATTTTTTTTTAAATGACCAATAATCAATATCGATCCTTTGATAATCTACACAAATAAAGGAATTTTCGAACGACACTTTTCAGAAAATCAGCTGATATACTTTACTCAATTTAGCATTTTTTGCGGGAACAAAATTGTTAAATTTGTATGTAATTGTTACATTAATTATATTAATTATCTATATGACTTTAAATAGATATTAGTTATATTATGTCAATCTAACATAAATTTAAAAATATATTATTGTGCATTACTTTCAATTTTCTACTCTAGATTATGCAGTAATATTTAATTTTTAATAAGGATAAGTAAATAGTATTCCTATTTGCCAGTTTCTATTAACTTAAAATTAATGTATTTATTTAATTATTGCCTTTTTGTTCTACATTACCTTTCTCAGAGCAATTTAAACAAGAACAAGAAACATTTTAAAGAATTTTATCACTCAGTTGTCTATAAAATGAATAATCAATTTGAAAAAAAAAATTATTATTTAACAATAAATTGATAAGTTCGTCGCGCAGGGGCTTAAGTAAACTTTGCTAATTCCGGAACATCGTACTTAACTCCACTGCAGTAGAGGTATTTTTCAATAACGAAATCGGTCACTCTGATTGAATTTGTATGCGATAAACCATTTAATTAATAAAAACAATTAATTAACAATGGGCTTCCACAATGTTAATTAAAATATAGAACTCAGGAGAACACGTAATCCTTATCGTTCAATTTCCCTGTGTAAATTATTAAATACTTACCAATGAAAAACAAAACACTGGTCTGATTACAATAAAATAAATATTACTCCAGCTGTATAGAAAAAAAAACAAACAATTTTTTTTTACAAGCACTTGAAATTTCAGCTAATTTCACTATCTATTTGGTCCTAATTTGCTTCATAACGAAATCGACCTTCTTTTAAAATTTAAAACAAACTATGAAATTTTATTAAGGAAAACAAACTAATTGTGCTCTAAAGGGCGTTAAAGTTTAGAGTTTAGGTATGGTCAGCATACTTGCCCGGAAAACAGGAGACCCCGGGTTCGAATCCCACCTAAAGTAGTAAGATTTTTTTTTTTTTTAACTCCCTTGTATTTCTTGTATAAAATTTAACGTGGGATTAAATACCATAACAAAAATCAGTATTCTTTTACTTAATTTGTAATTGACATTTTAGGTGATACTTTACAGATTTCTGGTCCGATTTAGTTTCAAACGAACTCAGTCGGTCTTTTTTTATTTCATTCGGAAAAACTGAAATCTCTGCCCTGTAGATCAATCATTGCGAGACGGCCACACACCCGTGTGAAAATACAAACGAAAATGTATAAGATTTTTAGAGACTTCAATGTTTGGAGTGTAAGATATAGGGTCAGAGTGAATATCGAAGAAGTTATCAAAATATCATTCAAGAGAACAACCCCCCCTTTTTTTTTTAAAGGAGAGTTTTTTTGACCGTAGATATTATTATTAGATGATTTTAGTTGGGGTTCGGTCGAGGTAGATCCAAAAAAAAACAAATAAAAAAATGTATTTTTTTAATGAAGGATTATCTGCCAACGTTTCGGCTTACATTGTAAGCCATCTTCAGGGCTGTAGAAATACAATGTCATGAGAATACAATAATAATTGACAATAATATAACACAGAATTACCACAATGTAAAGTGATATAAAAAGTATGAATGTAGAAATTGTATTCTCATGACATTGTATTTCTACAGCCCTGAAGATGGCTCACTATTTTTTTGGTCGGATGCTTCGTTATTTTCTTTTTTTCAACCACTTGGGTCATTAATGCCATTTATGTGGGGAATCGATGAAAAGAAGAGAGCAAGAAAACAAAAGCAAAAACATAATGGAGGTCGTCATTCCAGAACGCGAGCAATTGGGATGCAGCCATGAAGGAGGAGACACAAACGGAGAGCCATGCCCCTGCACGAGGCAACCAGCGACGCCATATTCGACCTCCGTAATTGACTTCCAGCTTATGTCAAACCCATCTTGGTAAGTCTTTATAAAGAGAACAACCTTAATTGAACAATACAAATAATTAAATATATACTAGTATTCAGGCCCTCAATGCATTTAGTTTGTTGTATGTTGCTCCACCACGTACCCTCACTATGCATTGAAAAATAAAATATCTGAACAAAAGGAGAGTTTGTTGACCGTAGATAATATTCTAAGTTGATTTTAGTTGGGGTCCTCTCTCATCTTCATGATAGCCCTGAAGATGGCTTACAATGTAAGCCGAAACGTTGGCAGATAATCCTTTATTAAAAGGTTTTTTTTGGATCTACCTCGACCGAACCCCAACTAAAATCATCTTAGAATTGTAAAATATCTGAATTTTCCCTGTAGATTTCTCTATGCTATAAATGGATTATATTTTCCATGGATTTGTTTCTACCTTGGATATAAGGAGTTTTCACAAAATTTTCTGACAATTAAACTACAATTGACATTAGTAAAATAAAATTTCATATTACGAATACTATACGTAAGGTAAATAATCTAAAAGATTATTTCCACCACCAATGAATATAGAACTATTATACATTCTATTATTCGTCTTCATTGGTTTCTGCAAACCATCTTCTATTGGAGAGCGCTTTAAGACAGTGTCCATCTTCTGGCCGAATACATGCGTTCACTGTCACTATCAGTGATCTATCAGTGACAGTGAACGCATGTGTTCGGCCAGAAGATGGACAATGTCCGAAAGCGCTCGCCAATAGAAGATGGTGTGCAGAAACCAACGAAGACGGATAATAGAAGGTATGATAATATGCGAAGGTTTAAATAATTTTGAGAGCTAGAAGAGATTAGGGAAGGGAGTACAACCAAAGAAGATAAATTACATGATCTGGTATAATCACCGGGCGATAGAATAATTGATCCTCGTTGTAGCAAATTGGCAATAAATAATTTTCATGAGATGGAAATTTCATCCCCGCTAAACCGGATTTGCTAGAGCTAATCAGAAATGCTAATATTTTATGTAGTGGTCAGAGACCTCTAACCGCAGGCCTTGTTTTGCCGATGCATTATGTTACAAGATTACAGTAGTAGATTCGACTGTGGATCCCGGAACTATGGTTGTGGATCTCAGAAAGCTAGACTATGGATCCCGTAACTGTGGTTCTGGATTTCGGAACTCTGGCTGTGGATTATGGAACCATGTTTCTCTATCTCGGAACTCCAGTGGTGGAAATCGGAATTTTAACTGTGAATCTTGGAACTATAGTTATGGAAGTCAGAACTCCAGTTGTAGATCTCGGAACTCAAGTTATAGTTTCAAAACTCACTAAAAATAACAGTGCTCAATCCTCTCCAATGATGGGTATCCCATCTCTTTCATAAGAGACAATACAATACCCAAATATTAAGGTGCATTCTCTTACTGTCCTGCCGAGAAGAAGAAATTTATAATTTGTTAAGCATTTTAGGAGATTTCCCAAGAGAGGCTACTCATGTTGGTATCCGAACTTTACTTATACACCAATTTTTGGTGCAAGGGAACAAAAATTTCTATTAGTATGTCTCGGTAGCATAAATGGAAAATTCACCGGCCCGGATAGCAGGAAATCCAGGTTCGAGTCCTGGCTGGGACAGTTAGATTTTTTATTCTGTTTAATTGCACCAAAAATTGTTAAAATTTACGTTGGATTAAATACCACAAACAAATAATATTTATAAAATTTACTTTTCTACTTTTATAATTTTTTTTAAAGATCTTCGCTGATCTAACTCAAGGAACCCACACACGCCAAGTAGAGTTTGTCATTTTTAGAAAAAAAAAAAAAAAAAATGCAATACAAATTCGGCTTTCTAGATTCTAATGGCTGAAATCGGTCAGGCGTAGTTTATAGAGACCAAATCTTCATTTTTTTGGCATGATTAACACAAAATATAACTTCCTAAAACACATAATCTATAATATTTTAGTAAAAAGAAGGATAAGCATCAAGGAAAATATATAAGAATACTTTCACAGTTACCTAACTAGTAACTTTTGTTTAATGCTGTAACCAAATTTTATATTTAGGATTTCCATTGCAAGCAACTAAAAGAGTAAAGGAGTACTCTTTTGGCTGATACGGAAAAGTCGGACGAGGGAGGGGTAGGGGTTAGGGAAAAAACGAAATTTAGTTATATATATAATAATAATAATAATAAAAATATCTCCCTTATTATTTGTGCTAAGAAGTTTATAGAGCGTAAAAGTTGTAAAATGTAGTTTTCCAACATTTATATTCTACTACAGTTTTATTTTGGAATGCTTGTTCGCCAGTTTTGGATTGCTCTTCGACACACAGTACAAATTAGTTTTTTTGCATCTGTTTTGCATGCATCTAAGTGCATATTTAAACAAACAGGGGGAGTCAACTCAGCATATTAATATATATTCTGGAACACAAATTTTCACATATAAGCTCCATTGTAATGCTCAGAATTAACAGTTACAAGTATGGTTATGGTTTTAGAATAAATAACAGCCAGGATATAAATAAATACACCAATTTGAAATGGAAGAAAAGATAATGAGCACAAGTCATTTTTTAAGTATGCCATTATTATGAATTCTAAAAAAAACATATTAAACAATTATAAAATATATAACTACATAACAGTACTAACCTGTAATTAGCATTAAATACTTAGAATATTATTAACCGTTATGGTATATAAATTATTTAATAACTATATGGGTAAAATACTAAGGGAACCTTCTTGATTATTAATACGATAATAATAAGATAATAATGATTACAGTATAGTTGATAATTAACACAAATATTAGTAGAGCTAGAGTCGAACTATATACTTTGCAAGTTCTCCATTGCTTTAAATTTGAATTGAGATTGGTGAGAATTAGAAAAGGAGAATAACTAAGGTTCCTTCTAAAGGATATCCTTGAATTTGTACCAAGTGAGTAAGATAGAAACGAATATATATTCGGATATATTATTCACTTTTCTGGTTATTGAAGTAATCATTGTGAGATTCATTTGTACTCTAAGAAGCTTTTCTATATCAGTAAAGGATAAACGTTTGTTATCATCATTTGTTTGGATATCGAGGTTATTTTAAGAGATTTTTTTTATTAAAAAATGCTTGTCAATAAATAGGTCAAAATGCTTGTCAATTAGCATAAAAAAAAAAAAAAAAGCTGACAATTGAATGGTTGACGGAACTGATTTTTGTCAAAATACGTGAAAAAAAAAGCTGACAATTGAATAGTTGACGAAACTGATTTTTGTCAAAATGGATAACAGTTTCGGCAACGCTACACTCCTTTTCGTCATTATTTATCATCATATGATCTTCAATCTTTGGAGATCCGGACACTTGGATCAGAGGATTTCAAGATTTCATTTTCATTTTTTCCCGAACAAGGGAAAACATACCGCTTGAAAATCTTATGCGTGTGTTTTGGTCTGAAGCCAAGTGTATGTTGTGGTCAGGAGAATTTAATTAAGGACAGGGAACGTGCATGGAATTGTACACAGTACTTCAAGGAAATCACCCTATTCATAATCACACTGCTACCGTGAAGCGATCTTCGAATAATATAATCATATCTTCACCGATCCTACATTGGAAAAACTAAAAACTGAAGTTAGTTTAGGGGGAAAGGGGGCTTAGAGTCTAATATAAATTTTAAATAGTAATATCGTCATTGTATTAGCTCTATGAAAAATGCATACAACACAATAGGTGTCTGAAGCATTAATGTTCTATATAATTCCTGGTCTGTCCGAGGATCATTCGAAAAGATCTGCTAAGAGAAGGACATTCTAATGGACGTCCCTCTTCACAGTTACATTACTTCATTTATAATGTACACTTTGTTATCTTTCTTAGACCTTTTCTAACCATCGATTGGAATTTCTTACTCTTCCTTGCCCTGGATTCAAAGGCTATAAAGTACAATTTATACAAGAACTTGTAATTTTAAAATAAAAAGTGATTCTTAGGAAATAATTCAATAAGGAGAAAATAATGACTAACTAAATTAATTAAAAATGTTTATTACTAGATAAAGTAGCTTCAATTACAATATATATATATNATAGAAATATATATACTATTGATTCCATCCTTTAGAGGCAAAAATAACCCAGGATATGTTCAAGGATTCCACTTGCCTTAATAATAAATAAATATAGTTAACTAAGAATTAAATTAATCAATAATATTTTTTTAATTACAAAAAATAAAAAAAAAACATATATTTAAAACATTTTTTTGACGAAATATGCATATAAAAAAAACGTTTGAAAGACAGTGGTTATGAATGTTGAGTGGTTTATGAAGTTATTTTTTGGCACAACACTGCATTTGATACTTTTAAAGACAATATCAGTAATTTATTATGTATTTTTGATCACGTTTCACTGAAATGAATCGATAAATCTGCTTAGTTTACGCTTTCCCTTGCGTATTGGTCTCTTAGAGTCAGCAACCTACAAGAACGGTCCAAATACCTCAGATTGGATCAGGATTCCACAGGAACGCCATCACCTGTGTTCTGAACGAATCTCTTTCTTCACTGAGGCAACATAGAAGTGGTGGCAACATACCCCACTAAGTATGGAACTGAAACACAAGCCAGGGGGGAGGGGGAAGTCTTCTTCAGGAAGCGTCTGCGATTCCTCCAAAGCGCCAAGGAGTGAGAGCAAAGAAAATCTCTGGCGTGCCAGCCTCCCCCCACGGGGAAGGAAGTACGGCCACGTGTCGCTCAACGGCAGACTGAACTAAATCCCAGAGGACACATCTCTCCACTGCCCAGACACAATGCTTTCCTTTTCACAACACCAGTCTCACTACAGTGGAAAACTGAAATATCCTCCGTTATTTTTCCTTTTTTTTTTTTTCCTGCTTTTTATTTATTTTTTCCTTTTATCATTTTTTTTTCTTTTACAAACCAGGCTTTCAGTCGCACGTGGGAAGGACGAGAGGAAACAAATTTTTTCTATTTTCAAACAGACAAAATTTAAGAAAAAAGGACAAAGAAAAAGTGAATTAATTAGGTCGAATATGTTTTTTTCAATGTTTAATTTCCTGTTATTTTTTTTTTATTCTTGATACAGGAAAGAAGGAGTTATATAGAGGTTTCAAGAGAGAAATATAAAAATTCTCTTATGGATTCAATAAAGAGGTCAAATCCTTTCAATAGTATGCCACTGTTTGCATTTAAAATCGACATTAGCTATAAATTATTTAAGATTTATATCTCAAATTTGAATTAATATTTAAAAAGAAATCAGTTTGAGGGACGGAAACTCTATTAGCTCCTTCGAGCATAAGAAGATTTATTCGGATTAAAGTGCGAGGACTAGCCTCGGTAATGTAGGTGCCAACATACTCGCCCGGAACGCAGGAGACCCCAGGTTCGAGTCACGGCGGAGGTAACAAGATTCTTTATTTCTAACTCCCATGCATTTCTTGTATGGAAACTCTAGATTTTTTCTAATTCCATTTGGTAAGGCTATTCATAAGGTTTTGACATATAGGATTCGTGGTAGTTAGTGGCTTCGAAAATTGACCGTTATGTTTACTCTCAATTATAAACTTTCTTCGTGATACCCCCATAATTCCTCAATCAAGCGATTAAATCTTCATCGATTTGATCAATGGCTCCACTGGTCTGGCGGTATTCACGATTTATGACCAAAACAAAAATTGCTGGTTCGAACTCAGAGAGAGAGAATAACGGACTTCATTAGTGAAAAGTAATAGTATAACCAATTTCCGTAATTTTAGCAGAATTGGGTAAATCAAGATATTCACGTAGATAACATCAAGGCGCATTTAAAAATATTTTAATAAATCTTAAACGATGCTACACTGATTAAGCTGAACGTACGGTTCGTTCAAAAATGCGCACACACTTGTCCAGCGAGACATGTTTTTGCTAACCGTCGGATGAGTTTGACAACAGCTGAAATCAGGAAGGGTAATTCAGGGGATTCAGAGGGAGACCTAATTGAAAAATTAGGTCATGGAAATGTGAACTTAGGGACAGGACGTCCTCTCTCATCTTCATGATAGCCCTGAAGATGGCTTGCAATGTAAGCCGAAACGTTGGCAGATAATCCTTTATTAAAAAATACATTTTTTAAATTTGTGTTTTTTGGATCTACCTTGACCGAACCCCAACTAAAATCATCTTAGAA
>KZ807234.1:426536-448665 GCA_000696205.2 Oncopeltus fasciatus
CTTCTTGCGACTGAACCAAACCCTGAGGAACGACTTTTGGCCGAGGTATCACACTTGTTTATTTTGTCTTTATCCCGTGTTTATTCTCAGGGAAACAGCCGTATCGTAACCGAGGCACAGCGTATTACAGCTGGAAATCCTCCATTGTCCTAATTGGAGACATTATTGCTCCGCCAGCTAGATCTAATGGCTGAAGACTCCCACAGTGTCGAGAGCCTAACCTCCGAGGCCGACGAATATATCGTCTTATGCTCGGAGAAGGTGACATTGTCAAGCTGTTTAAATGACTCTCTGTATTCACTTTTAAATTTTAATTTTATAAATATTATTTTTTTGTAGTCCTGGCTGGGACAGTTACATTTTTTATTCTGTTCCCTTGCACTAACAATTGTCGAAATTAATATGTTTTGGAAAATTCATATACAAACTATGATGACTTATTATTACTATTACTGATTGTATATTAGTTACACCATTGGAATTTAGATAGCGTTTCATTACATTGACAATGTACAATACATTTTAAGCTGACTAGGGAGAGTTTCTATAAGAACAAAAAGTAAGAGAGAACGGATGAAGTCGTCCCCCGGTGACAGGCTGAAATTCAAATTAACCGAGACAAAATAATTCCATTCCCCCCCTAGTCGAGAGACCGGTCGTCCGTCGCCCCACTCGTAAACTTCTCTTTTTTACGCTTTTAAATATATTCCATTGGAGCCACACGGCTCCCCACTGCCCCCACCCCCTTCCCGACATTTCAAACTTTCCTCTTCAAGAGCACGACTCCCGCCATAAACGTCTCCACGCTTCGACTCCTCCGTCATGGAGTTCTACCGCTTGTTCACCCTACTAATAATGATCCAATTTTCGGCTGCACAAATATGTTTTATGTCCCACCAAATATGTGCACTTAGTAGTTCAACTGTTTATTACATGTATTTTAGAAGCTGAGGGACCAAAAACGGCTTCATTTTGCATATGTCATTTTAGCGAACGAAGTACAATTACAATTACATTGTACTCATGATATTTTTTTTTTTTTCTCAGATCCTAACTACAAGACATTAGACTAGAAATGATTACTAGTGATGCAGTTACAATTCCTGAAGAAATTAGTCAGGGTTTCGGCTCAGGATCAGAAAAATTCATTAGTCCTAAATTATTGCCTACGTTTCGACTTAACTTGTAAGTCATCATCAGGACTGAAATTCAAAATACACTATTACGCTTATAGAATTATATATTGGAATGAACAGAATTATAGTATGTTATATGACAGAAAAAGATTTACAGATTAAACTAAATAAATAAATAAATTAACTATACAAATATAAAAAATAAATAGTTTGTATATGTACAGATAGCGATGTCTGGTGATTTCTTCGAGGGAGGTTTATGGTCACATCACAGAGTGCAGAACTAAACTGAGAGACAACTGGTGAAAAGGGCCTGATTTTGTCCTGCCTATCATTTATAGCGGTAGGCTAGAGATTGATTATCAATATAATAAATAATTACTCAATAATTTTGGAGTATTTTATTTTTCTTATCCTGACCGAAACCCTGACCAATTTTTCCAGCTTAATACTCGACAGCCTAACAAACTTCAACCGATAGTTATTAATATACATAATGTTTAGAATAGGGAGGCTACAGTTAAATAATCTCTTCCTCCACTTTTATAACCCTTTGCTTTCCGAAATTTCATCTTTCGAAAAGGAGTTATTTTTCTTATTTCCACTTTTGGATTGATTTATCTTTTTGAAAACATACACGACGGATGACGATATGCGTCCTGTTCGTCTTCCAACCTCGCTTCGGGCAGGACTTGGTGGGGAAATTAAAGCCGTGGCCAGGACCTTGGGTGTTATGGTAGGCTTGCGACATTCAGATATCCTGTCCTTCCATGGTCCTATACAGTTTTGGTTCGATAGCATACACGGGAGGTTAAAAAAAAGAAAAGGATAAATTCCAATAGAGACAAGTAGCACAATTGAGCCATTGTCTATTTTCTTCTTTTGGTCATTTAATCCTCAAACAGTGAGACAGGGATTTACAAAGCCAAGGCAACTAAAGGAAATTATTAAATATTGGAGAATATATTCCTTTGTTCCTCTGTAAGGTTCCAAATCAATATTCATATTCATACACTCAGTGCATGTTTGTAATTGTTTACATTGTGAATAATATACTATTTAAATGGCCCTGAGAATACCGATTTCGCCGATAAATGAGTACATTAGTGGGCAATGTAAAATTACAATATAAAATTCAAATATGGAGATTTAGAACAATTTAGTGCAAAACAACCTTCGACAATTTTAGTTTGCATTGTTCTGAATTAAAGAAAAATAGAGGCGCCATTCGTCCGTTTAGGTCTCGCAATCCTGGCGCTGCGGGTTCAAATCTCGCCCAGGACAAGCTTTTGTTAAAAAATAAAAGATCGTCAGGGAGGTTTAGTATGGGGTGGTAATCTGTAGATTGCCCCTTCCTCCATGACCCTAAGTGGTTGAAAAAGATGTTAACACTATATATACATATATANATGTATGTAAAACATAATATATGTGTGTGTGTGTGTGTGTGTGTGTGTGTGTGTGTGTGTGTGTGTGTGTGTGTATGTGTGTAATTAAAACTAACCTCTCTAGTTTAGACAATGTAGTAGTTTTGACAACACTAGGTCTCTATGTTTATCTCTTTATTGAAATCATTTTTCGATATTTTCTCCGTACGTGAGACACTACAGAGTACCATAATCAATTTTTCTCGTAGCTTGGTATTTTGCTATTGAAGGATATGCGAAAGACTGAATTAAGCTCGGTTAAATCAGACGTAAAGGCGTGGGGATTACCTGAAAAGTGAAATGCATGCAACAAAAAAAATTTTTTTTTTCTATAGCTTTTGTAAAATTTAGTTCAGCGTTATGATTGTCGAGACAGATAAGTTTAATATAATAAAAGAAATATTGGAGTTGAACAGCAAAATTAAACAATTAGAAGTAAGAGTCTACCTGAACCCTAAAATTTAATTTAACGGTTAAGAGTCCACAATTAGCTGATTTTCTTTTTGATTTTCAAATTTTTGACAAGTCAATTTTATCATTTTTTTCATCATTTATATTTTAATTTTTATTAAAAACGCTCAGTTCGTCATTGAGTGGAATTTAAAACGAAATTAATATGATAAATATTATTCTTTTGTGGTATTTAATCCCACGTAAATTTTAACAATTTTTAGTGCAAGGGAACAGAATAAAAATCTAACTGTCCCAGCCAGGACACGATCCTGGATCTCCTGCTATCCGGGCCGGTGCATTTACCAATTATGCTACCGGGACCAGTCTGATAAGTTATTAAANATACAAACTATGATGACTTATTATTACTATTACTGATTGTATATTAGTTACACCATTGGAATTTAGATAGCGTTTCATTACATTGACAATGTACAATACATTTTAAGCTGACTAGGGAGAGTTTCTATAAGAACAAAAAGTAAGAGAGAACGGATGAAGTCGTCCCCCGGTGACAGGCTGAAATTCAAATTAACCGAGACAAAATAATTCCATTCCCCCCCTAGTCGAGAGACCGGTCGTCCGTCGCCCCACTCGTAAACTTCTCTTTTTTACGCTTTTAAATATATTCCATTGGAGCCACACGGCTTCCCCACTGCCCCCACCCCCTTCCCGACATTTCAAACTTTCCTCTTCAAGAGCACGACTTCCGCCATAAACGTCTCCACGCTTCGACTCCTCCGTCCTGGAGTTCTACCGCATGTTCACCCTCTAATAATGATCCAAATTTCGGCCGCACAAATATGTTTTATGTCCCACCAAATATGTGCACTTAGTAGTTCAACTGTTCATTACATGTATTTTAGAAGCTGAGGGACCAAAAACGGCTTCATTTTGCATATGTCATTTCAGCGAACGAAGTACAATTACAATTACATTGTACTCATGATATTTTTTTTTCTCAGATCCTAACTACAAGACATTAGAGTAGAAATGATTACTAGTGATGCAGTTACAAATGCTGGAGAAATTAGTCAGGGTTTCGGCTCAGGATCAGAAAAATTCATTAGTCCTAAATTATTGCCGACATTTCGACTTAACTTGTAAGTCATCATCAGGACTGGAATTCAAAATACACAATTACGCTTATAGAATTATATATTGGAATGAACATAATTATAGTATGTTATATGACAGAAAAAGATTTACAGATTAAACTTAAAAAAAAAAAAAAATTAACTATACAAATATAAAAAATAAATAATTTGTAGATGTACCGATAGCGATGTCTGGTGATTTCTTCGAGGGAGGTTTATGGTCACATCACAGAGTGCAGAACTAAACTGAGAGACAACTGGTGAAAAGGGCCTGATTTTGTCCTGCCTATCATTTATAGCGGTAGGCTAGAGATTGATTATCAATATAATAAATAATTACTCAATAATTTTGGAGTATTTTATTTTTCTTATCCTGACCGAAACCCTGACCAATTTTTCCAGCTTAATACTCGACAGCCTAACAAACTCCAACCGATAGTTATTAATATACATAATGTTTAGAATAGGGAGGCTACAGTTAAATAATCTCTTCCTCCACGTTTATAACCCTTTGCTTTCCGAAATTTCATCTTTCGAAAAGGAGTATTTTTCTTATTTCCACTTTTGGATTGATTTATCTTTTTGAAAACATACACGACGGATGACGATATTCGTCCTGTTCGTCTTCAAACCTCGCTTGGGCAGGAATTGGTGAGGAAATTATAGCCCTGGCCAGTGCCTTGGGTGTTATGGTAGGCTTGCGACATTCAGATATCCTGTCCTTCCATGGTCCTATACAGTTTTGGTTCGATAGCATACACGGGAGGTTAAAAAAAAGAAAAGGATAAATTCAAATAGAGACAAGTAATACAATTGAGCCATTAAGATGTCTATTTTCTTCTTTTGATTATTTAGTCCTCAAACAGTGAGACAGGGATTTACAAAGCCAAGGCCACTAAAGGAAATTATTAAATATTTGAGAATATATTCAAAATGAGAGTTTTGACTGAAATTGAGTCATGGAAATGTAAACTTAAGGACAGGACGTCCTCTCTCATCTCCATGATAGCCCTGAAGACGGCTTACAATGTAAGCCGAAACGTTGGCAGATAATCCTTTATTAAAAAATTCATTTTTTTAAATTTGTGTTTTTTGGATCTACCTTGACCGAACCCCAACTAAAATCATCTTAGAAAAAATAACTTATTTTATTTGCATACTTTATTTGGAACGAACATACTTTTGATTTCACCTATGTAGAATTGATAAATAACTGAAAAGTTTCTTTTTATTTTTTGTTGATAGTTGTTTGATCTTTTAACTTTATATTAAAGGGATTGGTCGGGGAATCGGTATTGTAATTTGAAGAAATCAAATCAAATATGTATACACATAAAAAGTCCTTATCATCACTTAAATTTCAGGTCAATGGGTCAATTCTTCAGGGCAATGAGAGCGATGTCATGATTAAGCTATTCTAGAGCTGAAGACCTCCATTGCACTGAAGAATTAAGGCCGAAACTTAGGCAATAACAAACTTTTTTTGACAAAGAAATTAGTTTTTCATGAATAGGATATACTCGAGAGAAATATGTAAATGCAAGAAATTTGGTTATTTATCAAAATTATTCTAATGCATGATTTTCGCTAAAGACGTTAAAAAGAAGGAATTTACAAGGCTGATATAAAATTCTTTGAGTAGCTTTATGTATATGTAAATGCTTCTTGGGAATCAAATAAGGATACTTTCAAAGGACACTAAATGGCGCCTATTCAAGATAAAATAAGAAAGGAAGGGTGATTGAATGCTCTTCAGAGGATCACAAACAGAGAGGAAGGTTTTCCAGGAAGGACCTAGCGGTGGAAGGTCGCCCAGTCGAGGCACACTCACAAATACGCCCGCGCGTTCTTTCAGCAAGACAGATGAAATTTGACATGGTTGAAGCTGATGGAGCTTCATAAAATGATAAGTGGAAAAGTGGCAATTCCAACTGAAAATCTTTAATCAATATCTATTCTGTTATTGGAGTATGATTTTCAAACAAATCTTATACTACACCAAAAAGGTCAAATGCCAATGTCATACGCTGTCTGCCGTCTGAAGCCGTAAATTCTGTGAAACATAAGTAATACGTACAAAGAAACGATTTGAAAGGGGCCAATATATGGCCGGAGGCAATATCCTGGCATATTAACATACACGAGCTCATTCAAACCTAAAATAAATCGCAAATTAAAAAAAAAAAAAATGATAAATTGATTCTAACTTCGGAGGTAAAATCCGAGTCACAGGATCTACATAAATTAAGTATATTTCGGAAGGTGGACATTAATGAATTATTTAGTTAGCTGGTGAAAAAAAGACAACTGTCCAATGGGAAATCTGCTACAACTAAGACGCCAAATTTACTATTTCAATTTTTTTTTTTTTTTTTTAATTTTTTTGATAAGCCATTGAATGAGTTGGTTAATAGCTGAAATAAGCTGAGAAGGAGGACACCAAATTGAAAAGTTGTCTATATTTTTGTTATTATTTGAGTTACAAGTATATGCAATATATTTACATTCCATTAAAAAAAAAAGTATAATAATGGAATATATAAGAATGAAACTTTGACTGTTGGGCGGGGTTCCTTTTTTTTCTTTTATAGAAACTAAATTTGGTATTTAAGCTTCCTATTAAGAACGCATGAATTAATTTTTTAGTAATTTTGAATAACCTTTTATTTTAGGTTAAAGATTTGTAGAAATTCGACACGGAATAAAAAAAAAAGACCATTAAATCGTTTAAATAACGTAGCAATGATTAACTGATCGGTAAGTACATTTATTTTTCTAACGTAAAAGACCTTTAACATTTTTAATAAAATAGCATATTAAAGGAGATACTTAAGAATTTAACTACGAATGTTTAGCGTTAACTTAAATAACCTTATTTGACTATCCTAGCTTGTAATATTAAATTATTCATTTACTTTTATCATAGAATATTTTGGATAGAAAATTTTTCTTAGTAATCGCTACTCTTGCATGAAGAGATTTCGTTCCTTATTCTAGACAACCAACGACTTTCTCTTACATTTTTTATATTATAAAATTTTAAGTTTTCTTAAATTATAATTCTTTATTGTCATTAATTATTCCTTTTTTTTTTAATAATCTCATTTTAGAATTTGTTCCGGCATAGTCAAGAAATTCTTTGATATTGCCAGCAAGATGTCTGGAGGTTCCGTCGCTCACCAGTTCGAAATGACAAAATTTAAGGTCAAACTGGATTATCCCACGTTTTCTTGTGGTCTTTTACAATAACCACAGTTCATTTTAACAGAATTTAGAGTGATTAGGCTTAAAGCTAATTGTCCAATAGCGTGTCTAGATTATGCCCGATATGATTTTTACCGCCAGTCTGACAGCCAAAAATGTGTCGAGGAGAAAACATTTTCATGTTTTTAGCTTATAAAAATATATTAATTACTTAGCTTTAGAGAAGTCCTTACAGAACTATAGAATAGAACATATGATTGTAAATTACCTTAATTTTTTATGTGGAGGTTTAGGTCAATATGTTTTGAGTATAACCAAATATGGGAGAGAGTTTTATTTTTGGAAAACTTGATAGCTTAAATATCGACTTTTCATGTCAAAAAGAAGAATAACGAAGGAAGAAATCAATTTCATCATGAAATAGAACTCTTGATTGAACTACTTAAAAGAGACTTTCCATAAATTGTAGAAATTATGAAATAAAAACTTATAATAGTATCAGTATTAGGAAGAAAAATAAACCTTAAAAAAAAAATCATATATATGGCGTTTACAACTTCTAAAACCTGTCAGCTGCGGTAATAAATGTAAAAGCAACAATACCAGCAGAGAAAAATATGGAATATACCCCAGTATAAGGCTGTAAATAGAGGGGAGGGAGGGGGTTGGAGGGGGTGAAACTGGGAACCAGCGAGTCAGCAAACAACATGGAGACGAGCCAAACTCGTTATCTAGCATTGAAAAGTCGGGCCAATATTCTTGGAGCGAGGTTCTGCCCCCAACACCACCCCTTGCAGACGTCTGAATTATGCCACATAGCCTTGAATGAAACAAACATTATGCCCCTTCATGATTGGTTGGGGCGCTCAAATTGGTCGGGAGACATGTTTTCGGGTAGGGGGGGGGGGGGGAGGTTAACCAGCGCTTCGGCTTATCTCGAGAGATACTTGACAATAGCAATTGCTACACATTCATTTACCCACAGACGTGGGTGCGTACGTAATCCCAGGCACGTTCACAAGTGAAATTCAGGTCAGGCGACATTACCAAAATTCTGCAACTTTGAATAACGGACAGAAAGTACACACGTACACGCAAGCACGCACTCACACACACACACACACAAATAAGTTCAAATGGAGAGTTTTTGACCGTATAGATTATTAGTAGATGTTTTTTTTTGTTCGGGTTCGGTCAAGGTTGAGCCAAAAAATACAATTTAAAAAATATTATTAGATGATTTTAGTTGGGGTTCGTTCAAGGTAGATCCAAAAAAATTTTTTAAAAAAGTGTATTTATTTAAATATTATCTACCAACTTACATTGTAAGCCATCTTCAGGGATGCTTACCATGAAGACGAGTGAGGAAGCCCTGTCCCTAGGTTCACATTTCCATGACTGAGGGACAGGACGTCCTCTCTCGTCTTCATGATAGGCAGCCCTGAAGATGGCTTACAATGTCTTTAAAAAATACACTTTTTTAAATTTGCATTTTTTGGATCAACCTTGACCGAATCCCAACAAAAAAACATCTACTAACACACACATATATGGTAGTTTAAACGAAAAATCAGTTTTAAAGATTAAATTGAAATAATTAATGAACTTGTCTTCATGATCATTGTTTTATTTTTTTATTATTACCTATATTCAGTTGCTTCATTGTGCATAACATATTAATTATCTCCTTTCATATGAGGGTCTACAGTGGTTACTAACTTCCCCCTTCTAGCCGTGAATTATATTGCATTCCAACTGGTTCCAGAATTTATAGGGTGGGTAGGCCTTTTCTTCACGACTGAAAATAATACAGACACAATTTTTTTTTTTTTTTTTTAAACTTTTGACGTGAATAAGGAATAATAATATCAATAACCTATTTTGTGACATTAATCTTTATCAATTTATTTTTTTTTGTGGTATTTAATCCCACGTAAAAATTAGTATTAGTATTTATCATTTATATAAGTAATACGAGCAATATTAATTTCAAATTTTAATTGACTTGTAGAGCCTAAAAACCATTAACCATTAAAAAACCGTCGCTACCAATAACTTTTTGGTCTTAGCAAGCCAATATAGAACCAGAATAAAAATAGTATATATTACTTATAAAAACGATAAAGATTAAATAACACAATATAGATTATAAGAAATACATACATTTTTTAAATCAACCTTGACCGAACCTCTAAAAAAAAAAAGTCTGCTAATTATATCTACGGTCAAAAACTCTCTATTTGAAAATATATTATAGATTTATAATTACTAATTCATGTCAAATTAGAAAAAAAATTGTTTGCGTGTACTTTCAGCCCTGAGAAGAGAACTAATATTTTAAAATATTCTCGAAAGGCCTAGATGAAAGTAATTGTAGAAAATTATTTGTCCGAGATTCTCAATATACTTCAAATTATAATATATATACATAGAACAGCTGTGGAAAAGAAAATTTACAGCTTTTAAATTTGTGGAAGTCTCTCTCTCTCTCTTACATCCACACTCCTGGCATATCCCAAAGCCCTGGGGATTATCATAGATTTCGATGAGCTCAACTTAAACTAAACAAGCCTTTTCACTTCCTTAAAGGAATAAATTGAGCAATGAAACTTCGATAAATAAATAAATAAAAAGGATATCACTAAAAAAAAAAAAAAAAAATAGAGAATGTAGTTCAGAAGAATGCTCTAAATGAAATAAAAAAATAAATTTTTTTTTCAAATTTAAGAGAGGGGAGAAAGAGGTTGGCCTTGTTTTTTTTTCTCATTCTACAGAGAGACACAAAAAAAAAATGAAACGTGTAAACGAAATTGGTGTTTATTTGCTTAGTAAACCCACTAAAATTGGCTCAATTGAGGAGTTACTAAGTCCTCATCCATTAGACTCATGCCCACACAACCACACATATTCACCTTTTCATTCCCCCAAGTTTTACAGTATCGTATGGCTTTACATCCACCAGACTTGACAAATAATAATCCCTAGCTTGATTGGATCAGTTACAGAGAATATTGCTTCTTCATCGATAGTGTGAACTGAGCCTTCGCAAAAAATGTTAACCTTTTTTCCCAATTTTTAGTGCAAGGGAACAAAATAAAAAATCTAACCTTCCCAGCCAGGACTCGAACCTGAATCTTCTGCTATCCGGACCGGTGCGTTACCATTTACGCAACCAGGACAAGCCTGATAAGTTATTAATTCCCTGCACTAGGGTTTAGAGTCTAACCTCCGAGGCAGGCGAATATATCGTCTTATACTCGGAGGAGCTGGCATACCACAAGAAAATGAATATTTATATTATCCTTTTTTCTGTTGTTTAAAACTATATATAGAGTTAAGCGTCCAAAAGAACAAGACAAGGAGATCCGAACCGCTTATGACTGAAGGTAATGGGTATTGGAAGAATATCTAACTGGACATTAGTGATGACGGTTTGAATTGTCCAATTCTACACATGAACGCCAATGCGAGCACGGACACACATAAACATATTGTACACTCCACCGTAAAGGAGGAGAATAGTAAGAAAATCTATAGAAGAAAGAACTGGCCATCCGAGGACAGAGCCTGGGGGAGAGGACCGGTACTGTGGAATGTAACACTGGGCCGACACCTGTCCAGAGGGTCCGACCTGGAGGCGCCGCTGCACCAGCTGACCAGTCTTGGCAGTGCGCCTGCAGGACCTCGAGAACAGTTGTGGAACAGTGACTTGTAAAGCACAGTTACTTGATTCTCTGTTACTTTCCACAACTCATCAACTGGCTCCTTCTCACAGGTTAGGCAAAGATACGTATAGCTAAATATATATATATGACATTATACAGCACAAAACAAAAACCTGTCTGGGAAGCGGACGCATTTCTCAACAGGCAATGGTACAAACAATTTTTCGAATGGTTTATACACTATACAAAGTTGGGCTTATGAATACGTTGGAACACATAGAAATAAAAATAGACGGAAAATAACCATACAGGAGAGTCTAATCTAAATGTGTAAGGAAGGACATCACAGGATTCTGTTATCTTAAGCTTATTATCCTTAACTCCCCTCTGTCGTCTTTCACGCAGTAAGTCTACAACTTCCGAGCTAGACAGAACTTCTAGGACTTCTCAGGAGGTAAATTTCTCTGTCTTTCTTTTCTGACATATTTCAATATATTATGAATTGATTTTGAAGGCTGTATTCTGTTTTGTTCAAATTTTTTAGCTTTTTAAAATAGTAAAGAATAACATATACATAAAATAAGCTTATAGATGTAAATATATAGATTTATTGGTTTTGTATTAATGTGCTGGCTTTTTGTTATAGCTTTTAAATGCTACGAATCAGTTACTACTGTTTTACAAGTTTGTATGCGGCAGCTCTGATGATGAGACCATGTTTCTTGAATGCGCTAAGCTCTAAACAATAAATAAGTTTATTGTGCGGAGAAGCGAATTTTGTTCCAGAACCTTTTCATAATATTATAATCATATTTGTAAAAGATAAATTGATCTTATTATATGAAAACAACTAATTCCAAAACCCATTGTTTATTTTCATATTAAATGGAATATAAATTTGGCATGGTAACATTTTCTTTATTTGTATAAATGTAACTCTATACTGAGTTATAATAAAATTTCCAACGATAGTCTTATCAGTTATAAAATTTGAAGACTTAATAATGCAAGAATAACCCTGCGTGTTTCTAAAAAAAACTTTATTATTAATTACTTTCTGCATGTTTTGTATCTAGTAATGTGCTGGTTAATATTCACAGTATAAATTAAATATTCAGAGTATAAATTAAACCCTGCGTGCTTAAACATAAAAAACTTTAAAAGCGAGTGATTAAAATATTATTATTTTTAACACATTTTTATTTGTATATTACCTATAAGAATTTCTTAACTGGAAAATTTAAAACATTAAAGAATTAATTTGGAGGTGACTAGTTGAGCGTCGAGCTTTATGATGAGAGGTTGGTCAAGGTTTCGGTCTTGGAGCTGAAGAAGTAAAATATAGACAGGAAATTTTTTTATTTATTTTCGCCAACGATTCAGCCTAAATTTCAGGCCACCATCGGGCCAAATGGAGCGATGAACAAAAAAAAAAAAAACTTTTTTGTTTACAAATAATAATAATTCTTTAGTTCCCAAAACAGATTCCCTGACTAAAAACTCCTCAAAAATGAAGAATAGTTCTCCGATTAAGAAAATAATAAGGAAACAATAAAAAACACACATACACAAAAGAAGACTCAAAAGGGGGTTTGGAAAAAAAAATAGAAATATAAGAGAAATTTATAACGTTCGAACACACCCACGGGCATAGAAGGGATATAAAAGATAAAAGAGGAATTTTTAATAATCTGATGCACCCACAGTTACAAGCGCACACATCATAAAATAGTAACGAATAAGGTAAATAAAAAATAAAAAAAAAACTAAGGAGCGTAAACTATGCAGATTTCCCATTTTTATTAAAAATATATAAATGTAGCATGAATGACATCGTAAGATCTGAACCGGAGAAATCAAAGGGAGAAGTCTGGCTGTGTAATGTCCGAAATTGATGAGTGGGGGAAGCACAAAACATTCACAGCTACATTATTATTACATTAATAATATTTAAGTATTTTTCGAAAAATGGTAAGAGAAAATAAAATTTTACATCTGTCAATATCTTAATTTATTGTAAAACATAATGAATTCCTTTCTCTAAACGATTATAGCCAAAAATGAATTTACTGAACCGTTTGTAAGAAGTTCAAATACTTAAAGTTTGTATAATTCGAAAATAAGTCAGCCCGTCCAACCCTTGAAAATATATTATTTTAAATGAGATTTCATTTTTTATTTGTATAAATTTTAACAAATTAGGTACTTATTTTTTTTCTTCTCAACGCTAATAATAACGAAGATATTGAGATATGAAATTTTGAACTCCATTCAAATCCCTCCCCCCCCTCGATTGATATCTGTCATTAACGACCTCTTCCAAAGTTTTTTTTCTTTTTTTAAAGAAATCCAAATACCCAATCCAGTTTATTTATTTATTTTTTCAAAATGCGAGTAATAAAATTTGTACTCACGAACACATATTGAATGGAACTTTTTTTTTTTCATCTTCAGTGGAGCATCAGTGCAGATCCTTTGAAATTTTTCAAAGGTATCGTCTAATGGCACAAGGTATCAAAAGCCAGTCAAAGAGATAACTGATAGCCCCGCGAGCAAACAGTCGCCGAGCAAGCAGGCAGGACATATTGGCTGGTAGGACGGAATCCTCTGGCAATTAGTGGAAGGAGAGCTCATTATGTGTGTCATCTCCTCGTGGCAGGCTAACGTTTACAGAGCGGCCTCTCATTAGAGGGGCGTGGCGTCAGCAACCGCACGTAGTGCAACATGCAATACGGAGAGTCAGAGGATGAATGAAGCGATCACGAAGGATGTCAGGAGGGGTGGAGAGGAAAGCTGTTGATACACGCTGCTTCAAACGCCAAGTAAGATATAGGTTAAGGTAGACGATATTCCAACTCATTAATCGATAAATCGAATTTATCTCGCGGCCAGGACATATGAATAAACGAATACCCTGAGAAACATCCCCTTTATCAGGGGGGGGGGGGGTTACCCACCTGCAACTTAACCCCGGAAGAGAACACTATAGAATTTGGATTAAGATTTAAATGAGACCGAAAAGAGTTTAATTTTTGTTTGAGAGGCACACTAAAACATGAAGATTAAATCTTCTCACTTTCATTCTTAAATATCCTCATCAATGTGTATTTTTTTTTGTAAAAATGTTTCAGAACATAAATTTGACATATACTATCATAATAATGTATACAAATTTTGGATTACGTTTTATAAACTTGTTCAATAGACTATTGAAACAAATGTGTTTTCGTGAAAGATTTTAGTCATCCTCTACTTCCCTTCACGCCAAATTATCAGAATTCACTCATATATAATATTATTAATCATAAAATTATAAATNGTGGTCATTTAATTAAATGTGGACAAAGAAGCATCAAAACAACTTGCGAAATAGAACTTACTAATTACTGTCTCTTATCACTTCACTGTTACCGGCACTGCAAAGGCTACGACCAGACCAACGCTCTGTGGCACGCAATCTGCTTCGGAAACTGCCACTAACACTAACTTACCACTGACTCGGGAGCCACTGGCGAGTTGCTTTTATAACTTCGTAGAAGGAGCGAAGCAGGATAGAAGAATCTAATAATTATTTCCCTGTAACACTCTTCAGAAGCAAGGAAGCAGGTGGCATCCTTCAATTGGCCCCTTCCCGTACAGATCTGGTCCTCTCGTCACATGCTACCCTAGCCATTAACATTATTTTAAAAAATCCACAACTCTGGAGCTGAGTAAAGTAAGCAGATTTCTCATGTTTCATTAAAAATGAAGTAAATGACTAATTTTATCTTAATCTCATTGGATAAATTAGTGTAAAAGAAAATACCACTAAACCTGGCTTTAATTTGGCCGGGAAAAAAGAGTGAGGAGTTTTTCAATAAATCCCAAAGTTGGTTTATCAATTAAAAGTTTGAGAACGATAAAGCGCTTACAAACGCACATATATATATATATTAGTATGATCAATATGAGTAGGATCAATTTACAACGTGAAAAGCTTTGGAGCCAACATACATACTTAAGTAAATATTTACCTCAAAAAGCGTTATCACAAAAATGTTACAGAACATAAAGGAAAAAATAAAATAAATTCTAGGCATAATAAACAATTCATGAGGGGGAACAGAATAAAAAAATCTATCTGTCCTCGCCAGGAATCGAACCTGGATTTCCTGCTATCCGGGCCTGGTATGCTGACCGTTACACCACAAGGACCAGCTAGATATCTCACTCAATTCCCTCTTCACTAGCGAGAGCCTAACTTACGAGAAAGACGAGAACTTCGTCTTAAACTCGAAGTAGCTAACATTGTCATACATTTTGTCGGCTCTCGTCATTTACTTTATTAAATTTTAATTTTTAAATATTTTATTTTGGTAGTGGTTTTTTTATCCCACGTAAATTATAAACAATTCATGAGAGGGAACAGAATAAAAAAATCTATCTGTCCTCGCCAGGAATCGAACCTGGATCTCCTGCTATCCGGGCCTGGTATGCTGACCGTTACACCACAAGGACCAGCTAGATATCTCACTCAATTCCCTCTTCACTAGGCATAATTTTCCCACATTTTTTCATAATAAATCATCAATTTAATGAGAAATTTAACTTAATACTTAATACGGTCCATTTACCAGGTTCGAGTCCTGGCTGGGACAGTTAGATTTTTTACTCTGTTCCCTTGCACTAAAAATTATTAAAATTTACGTGGAATTAAATACCACAAAAAAATAATATTTATAAAATTAAAACTCTTATGTTCTATAATTTTTTTAGAAATTGCTATAGAACATAGAAATTCTACAAAAATAGACTTCTATAGATTCCATACGATTTATTAATTTCATCTCGATCTAAATGTTACCTTAACCGATATATATTTCTTCATTTTAAAACATTGCGGAAGCAAACACACACACCCATAGAAGAGATATTTTACTCAGCCTTTCCAGTGAATGACCGGTGAAGATCGTTAAAAACATTTCACAACTCGTGCCATGGTATCAACGTGAATATCTTGATTTTCTAGTGCGAAATGTGATAGAAATTCTTGATGGGAAAACTTCCAAACTAATTTTGTGGCTACCAGACAGCTCCTCGCCTCATACTCACTCACTGGATCCTCTTATCTACCAGCCATCTATCGAAGACCACAATACATGCAAACTCGATAGTCGAACTCATTAATCGAGAAATCGAATCACCTAGCGGCTAGGCCATTTGAATAAACGAATACCCGGAGGAACGTCCCATTTACTCCCCCCTCCCCTCCCCCTTCCACCAAGGGGGTGGTTTACCCACCACCGACTTAACCCCGGAAGAGGACACTATAAAATTTGGATTAAGATTCAAATGAGACCAAAATGAGTTAATTTTTTGTTTGAAGGGCACACTAAAACCTGTAGTTTTCGCCACTCAACTTTATATCGATTTCAATTACAAATCAATAAATATATCTAGTTTTCAATGATCCATAACTGAGAAAAAATGGCAGCAAAAGGAATTAACAAATGTGAAACCCTGCTTAAATAAATAATCTGATGAAATCAATTTTATCAATAACTAGAACAAATAATAATAAAAAGCAATGTCAACAATAATAAAAATGTTATAAAAGACAATATAAAATATTAATAAATTTGTTACTTACTCTATTACTTAGAGTCATAAAATAACCTGAAAAAATAAAAGAAAACACATTATTTTTAAATACCGTCTTTTTATAAAATAAAAATATAGCTAAAGAAGGAATGAAAATTTTCTAATTTAGTATTAGATGATTTTTGTTGGGGTTCGGTCAAAGTAAATTTAAAAAAATACAAATTAAAAAAAATAAATTATCGAAAAAATTATCTGCTGATGATGCAGTATTTATGAAAAAATTATCTGCCGATGTTTCGGTTTACAATATAAGCTATCTTCAGGGCTATCATGAAGACGAGAGAGGACGTCTTGTCCCTAAGTTCACATTTCCATGACTGAGAAATTAGAAATGTGAACTTAGGGACAGGACGCCCCCTCTCGTCTTCATGATAGACAGCCCTGAAGATGGCTAAAAATGTAAGCCGAAACTTTGACAGATAATCTTTTTAAAAAAATACACTTTTTTTTGGTCTATTTTGTATTATTTTTTGGATCTACCTTGACCGAACCCCAACTAAAATCATCTAATAATAATATCTACGGTAAAAAAAACTCTCCTTTTCTTATTTAGTTGACATGGCCTGAGTTTCGTTAGCCTTCAAGTAAACACATAATACGAGTGAGGATTCCAGCATTAGTGAGATCACTAACTTAAAATTGAACTGGATAAATTAGTCAGGATTTCTGCTTAGATCAGAAAATAAAATATTTCAAAACTGTTGGTTAATTATTTTATTATTATCGACGTATCGACTTAACTAGTAAGTCTTCATCAGGGCTGAAATACAATACACACTATTACACTTGTAGAATTATAGATTGAAATGAACGACAGAGATGAGATATGACTGAAAAAGATTATATAAAGCGAGTTAGGCGCATGGCTGAGCTCGAAGAGATTATATTTCCACCAAATGACTCTATGCATTATAATGTACCTTTCACTGTGTGTGAGCTTGAGGATACACTAAAGGAACATAAGGACACTGAGGTGTTCCTGACAGTTCCCTGGTCCTGACTTTTTAACATAAACATAAAGCATGCTGAAAAACTTTTCAAGTAATCCCAAGCTACAACTCCCAGTCTATTTAACCGCTTGTTTGGAAATGGATCTTTCCCATCTGTTTAATCTGAAGAGACGGTTATTTCGATCAATAAGAATGGCAGAGACGAGAGGTTTACGAGCAGCTAAAGACCCATATATCTTACTAGCTGTCTTTCGAAGGTCTATGAGCGTGTAGCAGCATCACTCAAATTCGGATTTACCGCGCTTTCCCGCCGTTTCCCCCACCGTCACCGTGGTAGGAAAGTCCAGTAGCTTTCCCATGCTCACGCCGGCTGCATCTCCGCCTTCTCTCCTGTGACCGACCGGCAGAGTGTCGACCTCACCTACTTCAACTCCCCCCACCATACTGCACGAAATAAGAGGGCCGCAAACGGACCAGTGTCAGGAGAATAAGTGANTATATATATACCGCTATGAATGATAGCCAGGACAAAGACATCATTTCCTCACCTTATTGTAATATTTCCTGTATAAATGAAGGGAAATAATCAGGTAAATAATCCCCGGCGTCTACCTTCCCAACTTTCCTTTGAAAGCATTAACCCCACCAACGTTACCTACCTTTGAAGTTTTCCGACAAACCCCCTCCCAACCCTTTTCACCGGTTAACTCTCAGTTTAGTTCTGCACTTTGAAATGTGACCATAAACCTTTCTCGGAGATCTCTTCAGACATTGCTATCTGTACATATAGTTTTGTATATATAACATTGACAATAATAACTCATATTTGTATTGTTTATAATAAACTGTAAATCTTTTTCTGTCATATAACAATCTACATCTCTGTCTGTTCATACCAATCTATTATTCTATAAGTGGACTGTACTTCAGCCCTGATAATGACTTACAAGTTATGTCAAAACGTCAGCAAAAATATAATAATTAACCAACAATTTTGGATTACTTCATTTTTCTGATCCTGGCCGAAACCCTGACTTATTTCTCCCACATTTACTAACTTAGCTTAAATATTTATTTGTCAATAAGTTACTTAGACTCAATGTGGAGCTGGGCTCAAATTACATTCACCTTTGTATTTAATTGCAATTAAATCATCCTAATTGCGAATAAAATTAATTTATATAGGTATAATGCATTTTAGAACAACTGAATAACCCCGTTAAGAGCAGAAGGATCAGGAATCTGAAATTTTTCCAAAACTGTGGCAAACATTAGTTTATTAGCTTACCTATGACCGACAAGCATAGAATTTCATATATCGATTTTCTCAATAAACAAAGACATTCAAAATAATTAATTATTCATTTAATATGCTATAAAATATAACATTAATAACCACATCGATAACCAAGTTTCTGAGAAAAGCATAAAGAGAGAGCTAAACCGAAAAAAACAACTTTCAAGGCAAAAAGTATTCTCCTGAGCTAGTAGAACGCAGATGACTAACAGCATGAAAAGAGACAAACTGGAACATTTGATCCAGGTGGCACGACGTCTCCTCTTATTTCCATAATAGCCCTGAAGATAGCTTACAGTGTAATACGAAAAGTCGGAAGATAATAATAACAAAAACACATTTTTTAGATCAAACTTGACCGAACCTTAACAAAAATTATCTATTAATAATTTATGCAGTCAAAGCTTCCCATTTTAAAATAGTATTGTTTTTTTATTGATTTATATTCATTTAAATTAAAATATAAGGATAACCGTATTAAATTCGAGGATAATGGGGAGAAAATAATGGTAGCCTTAATACAAATTAAGAAAAGTACGTTTTTCGCCGTTACATTCAGCATACCAAAAGTGACGTCAATTTTTTGCGTCGTACGTCTTATTTTAATTATGAATAAATTAACAATCCTAAACTGAGTTACTTGAAATGAACTGTTAGCCACATGGAACGATTCTTACATACTTATTATCAAAATAAGGGGGGTATCATTTTGGACTCACAAGCCAGGGGCGGAGGATGAATCCCGTCATGCTATAGAGAAATAATATCTTGCCCTGTGCCATGAATGTTTAGAAAAGATAGTTACCTGTAGACAGACTCTTTCTCCATGATTCTAAGTGGTCGAAAAAACAACAAAAAAAAAACATACTAATTATTTAAGGGAGGGGAAAAGGATAGGGATAGATCCTCTAAATATGAAATGAGACAGGTGAAAGAAGGATTATTTACTTTTTATATTATTTTCAAATTCCTTAAAACTCTCTGTCACTCCCGAATAGCAGTCCATCTCTCCTTCTCGCCAAGAGCTAATAGCTTGGCATCATTTCTGAATCTCTAACTGAATCTGTCCACCCCATTGGTGAATGTTAAGGGTGGGACGTTGTACTACCTGACAAGGGAAAATAAATAAAAATTTCTCTTCCCAAGGAATAAGAACAAGGGAAGGGAAGGGATTCTTCACGGGATCTGAAGAGGTAAGCCCGATAGATATTCATGACGTCAGACACCGAGGAAATCCAGTTCAATGCCTATGTTGTCCTGGATGTTGACTCCCGTATTTACATACGACTCACAGGGGCGGAATGCTTCCAGTCCCGCTAGGCAGTTGGCCCTAGGCCAGGACCTCTTGTTCCGACTCTTCTTTCGTCCTTCCCGACGGGGACGCGACCAGCATTCCAACCCACGGAATTTGTATCGGACCCCACCTGCTATTTAGATACCCTCCTAATTTTAGCGAATTCCCAAGCTATTCAGGTTGTTCCCCTGAGAGATTTTCTGAAATAGCCTCTATTCCTACCTACCAGACGTAAATATTGATATCTTTAAAAGGAGAGTTTGTTGACCATAGATATTATTTTAAGATGATTTTAGTTGGGGTTCGGTCAGGGTAGATCCAAAAAAAACAAATTTAAAAAATGTATTTTTATAATAACGGATTATCTGCCAACGTTTCGGCTTACATTGTAAGCCATCTTCAGGGCTATCATGAAGATGAGAAAGGATGTCCTGTCCCTAAGTACACATTTCCTCTCTGATCTTCATGATTGCCCTGAAGATGGCTTACAATGTAAGCCGAAACGTTGGCAGATAATCCTTTATTAAAAAATACATTTTTTTAATTTGTGTTTTTTGGATCTACCTTGACCGAACCCCAACTAAAATCATCTTAGGATTGATATCTTTAGTGTATGTATATAAGAGTTAATAATAATAATAAGCCAATAAGAGTTATTAAGGCATGTCAAATCTAAGGTTATAAAAAGAGATGCGAAAAGAAACCTAACCTACACAAAACCCTTGTTATAACGGTCCTTACATACTGTTCTGAATGCTAGGCCCTCAAAAAGATGGACGAGCATAGAAGGTAGCTCTAATCGAAGGGTAGATTCTGAGAAGGATTTAAGGACCAGTGAGGCAAAATAATGTTTGGAGGAGATAATCAGCAGTTATATGAAAGATTCGGCGATACATACATGTTGTTAACAAACTGATACAGTTAAAAAGGCTAAGATGGGTTGGACACGTACTGCGTATGAACGGTGATAGAAAGCCAAGAATAATAATGAATTTCAAGCCTGTGGGAACAAGGAAAAAGGGAAGACCACGATCGAGATGGCTGTACAAGGTCAGAGAGGAGGCTGTTAGGCTGGGAGCGGCAAAATGACGAACCACAGCCGAGGATCGAGATGGATGGGGGCCATTTCTTTTGAACGCCAGGGCCCGTACTGGCCTGTAGTGCCAGAGATGAATGAATGTATAACCATATCGTCTCTCCTCCCTCCTAATGCACCATAAGATGTATAAGTCGAAAATTTTCGTAAACTGCTAAAAGCTGAATGTAAGCAACTTCAAATTGACAAGATCTCACTATGTTAATCTCTGGTTTCAGCAGTCACAGAAGAGTATTGGACGCCAACTCCTGCTCTTGTAACAGTTCTGTAAATAATCCGGGGATTTCCTACCAGTGGGTTCGGCGTGGGTTTATCCTAGTTCGGAAAATTACTTCTCAATGAGTTTCTGTCGCCTCTACTTCCTCGCAATACACCGAAAGATGTATGTATAAGTCGAGTTTTAGGCAAAAAAAAAAAAAAAAATAGTTTCGATATGGAAAGAAAATGTTTATAGACTGCAAACATTTTTTTTTTTTCCTGCCGAAAAGAATACCTAAGGGAACATAACAGAGCAGAACAATACAATATGGATATTTTATAGTAAGACCAGAAACTCTTACCGTTAGCCATGAAGTTCATTATTAGTTTTCACTATTCATATCATTAATATTTTAGTGTTAATTTTCGTCAAAAGAAACCCTCCTATAATGTTAAAATGAAGTTTTGGGGGCTAATGGGTAAACCCCTGCTTTATAGTGAATAAAATTCTTCATGTTTAGTTGAATTTCAGAGTGTTGTTATTCACCAGGTTATAGTAAATATTGATGTCACTATTGAGGCCGTTATAAAGAGAAACACAAGAAAGTATCTCAAAACTGCTTTATTATTTAACACAAAGAACTCAGTTCGGTTTAAAAAAAAAAAAAAAAA
>KZ807234.1:495773-509625 GCA_000696205.2 Oncopeltus fasciatus
CTGTCCCAGCCAGGAATCGAACCTGGATCTCCTGCTATCCGGGCCGGTGCACTTGCCAATTGTGCTACCAGGACGCGCCAGGTATCTCATTCAATTCCCTCTACATTGGCGAGAGCCTAACCTACGAGAAAGACAAGAACTTCGTCTTACACTCGAAGGAGCTGACATTGTCAAGCTATTTGTCGACTTTCGTCATTTACTTTATTTAATTTTTCTTTATAAATATTTTATTTGGTTGTGGTTTTTTATCCCACGTAAATTTTAAACAATTAATGCGAGGGAATAGAATAAATAGCTAGACAATGTCAGCTCTTTCGAGTACAAGACGAAGTTCTCGCCTTTCTTGTGGGTTAGGCTCTAGCCAGTGTAGAGGGAATTGAATGAGATACCTGGCGCGTCCTGGTAGCACAACTGGTAAGTGCACCGGCCCGGATATCAGGAGATCCAGGTTCGATTCCTAGCTGGGACAGATAGATTTTTTTATTCTATTCCCTCTCATTAATAGTTTAAAATTTACGTGGGATAAAAAACCACAAACAAATAAAATATTTACTACATAAATTATCTTCATATGCTCACAGATCTCAACTTTAAATTCAATCTTTAAAGGTCCACGAAATCCCCTCCCCCCAGCCTAAACTCTTACTCACTCTCGGTCCCCCTCCCTTCACACTCCCTCTACCTCTCTCCCCTTACTCTCTCTCATTTTATTTGTAGATTGAATATATCAATTTCTTTATAATCAATGCATTCTTTTTTTTTCTTTCCTTTTGTTTCGTTTTTTTAATGTGGTAATTAATATAACTTAAGAAGAATAAATATTGTCAGTAAGAGAGGACTCATCGTTCTAAGACAATGGAGAATTTATCTAATCTAATCTCTTTTCCGGAGCTTTACCAACAAAACTGGCGGAAAAAATAACTTCGGGTATACATTTTTACATGTTTTTTTTCGGCTATGAATAATGTGAAAGTCATTATTTTGCAACAATAAAACAAGTAAGTATAATTTTCAAAACTTCAATAAGTTAAATAGTAAATAAATATAAATCATACTGTCGGCATGAATAGGAATTCCGATCATACGATAGAAAACAAACTGACGCTCTACAAAACCTTATTACGACCAATCTGGATTACCGGAGTAGAAATCTGGGGTGCCGCCAAGCCTTCCAATATCTAACGAATCCAGTCCTTTCAATCCAAAACCCTGAGAATAATTGCAAATGCTCCCTATTACGTATCCAATTCATCCCTTCACCACGATTACAAATGCTCCCTATTCCTCTCTTCACCACGATCTTAATATCACTTTTGTTCAAGACTTCATTTCTTCCCACTTCACCGTTTTCCACAGTAAACTGCCATACCATCCTAATCCACTAGCCCAGATCATGTCTTCTAACTCCAACCACTACAACTCTCCCCGTCAACTCAAACGAAGATGCCCCCGTTACCTCCTGGGGACAAAGTCTGTAAATAATTTGAGAGTGGTGTCATTGGTCACCTTCTCTCCTCATGTGATTGTCATTCATTGTAATTAAACTACAAAATGTTTTTATTTTTAACAGAGTGTAATAAGTAAATAAAAAAAAAATACTGTCGGAGTATTTACCGTTTTTTCTTCCGGGTTGGACCGTGTCAAGTTGTTGATAGTTGGCGAGCTTTCGCACATCATGTGATGGCTTCTTCAGGGCTGAGTAGAGAATGAGAGCTGTTAATTAAATCCAGGTGTTATATAAATACCATGTTTATTTATTTACTGTCGAAGATCAAATAATCGGGTGAACAAATACAAAAATACAATTGAATAACAAATTAAAGAAACGTTTTTTATTGACATAGTAGGAGGTTTGTAGGCCGTCGAGTATTATGCTGGAGAAATTAGTCGGGGTTTCGCCCAGAATCAGAAAAATAAAATACTTAAAAGGAGAGTTTTTTGACCGTAGATATTATTATTAGATGATTTTAGTTGGGGTTCGGTCAAGGTAGTCTACCTTGATAGTTGACCGAACCCCAACTAGAATCATCTAATAAAATACTCAAAATTCGTTGGGTAATTATTTTATTATTGCCGACGTTTCAACTTAACATGTAAGTCATCATAAGGGCGATAGTGATGTCTGGAGAGAACTCCGAGGGAGGTTTATGGTCTCATTTCGGAGTCAAGAGCTTAAGTGACTTTGAGATGTGACCATCAACCTTCCGTATTCGTATTTTATTTTATTTTTCTCATCCTGGGCGAAATCTTGACTAATTTATCCAGTAATTTATTGCCTTGGTGGAATTGCAGACACGAAATAATTAGGAGGAAATGAGAAATGTTTCTGCTGGGATGGGAAGATTGCAGGCGTACTGAACAACATTACGTCTGGCAGAGTACGTCGCTTGGAGACACTAGCATCAGCTAGCACCTCACAAGTGATGGTGGGTCTCCACCCGCCATTAGGGGTCCTGTCTCAACAGATAACCACTCTCCATTGGGGCTTCAGCCATTAATCCAGGTGTCCTCCCCTCACACTGCATCATATCCACGACCACAGGCAAGCGCAGTCATCAACCAGACCCCATCAACCTCGCTCCACACCCTCTCAAGAAGCCCTCTCCTAAAATCTCGAGTGTGTCTGCCATAAAAACTTAGCTTACGATCAGAGAAAAACGAACTAAACTACTTTCTTTAGTTTTAGTGCAAGGGAACAGAATAAAAAATGTAACTGTCCCAGCCAGGACTTGAACCAGGATCTCATGCAAGCCAGGCCGGTGCGTTATCCATTTACGCTACCGAGACCAGTCTGATAAGTTATTAAAAGATATATTCGTCTGCCTCGGAGGTTAGACTCTCGACACTAGTGCGGGAATTTAATAACTTTTCAGACTTGTCTCGGTAGCGTAAATGGAAAACGCACCGGCCCGGATAGCAGGAGATCCAGGTTCGAGTCCTGGCTGGGACATTTAGATTTTTTTATTCTGTTCCCTTGCACTAAAAATTGTTACATTTACATGGGATTTTATCCACAAAAAAATAAAATTTATAAACTACTTTATAGCCGTACACGACAATAAATTNTACACCAAGCTAGGACCACTCTCTACTTCATTATTACTTCAAGCTAAGACCACACTCTATACTTTATAGTTACTTCGAGATAAAGCAATTATCTCTACATTATTATTACACCAAGCTAGGACCACTCTCTACTTCATTATTACTTCAAGCTAAGACCACACTCTATACTTTATAGTTACTTCGAGATAAAGCAATTATCTCTACATTATTATTACACCAAGCTAGGACCACTCTCTACTTCTTTATTACTCCAGATAAGTAAATTCTCTCTTCATTATTATTACTTCAAGCTTCATTATTACTTCACAATAACGTAATTATCATTATATTCTTATTACTAAAAGCTAGGTCCTATCTCTACTTCATTAATACTTCAAGCCAGGTTCCCTCTCTACATCATTATTACTTCAAGCTAAGGCATCTCCCAATACTTCATTATTACTCCAAGATAAGTCCATTCTCACTACACTATAATTACTTTTAAATTTATATACACTTATTTTTATGATTTATATTTTGTTAAATCCTTTAACAGATCGATAATTTTATTACTAGATTCTGATGAGTCACTTAGTATGGCCTCATACTAAGAAGCTCAGAAAGGGGTAATCGGAGAGAAGAGGTTGTGATAACTAGGACACAAACTTAACCCATGTGCACTTTATAAATAAAGAAGCTCACACTACGTGTCAAAGTTGTAAGGAACCACTAACTGTCAACCACATTCTTGAAGGTGCTCAGCACTCAACAAGTATTTTAACAAGTATGGCGTACCTAAAATTGGAAAGAGTGTAGTGAACACAGAAAAAAAAAAAAATATCACAAGGAGCAAAATTTTCGGGGATCTCTCACCCTTCATCAGTGAGAATTGAAAAGTGAGAGACTCTCTTCCCTCCTCACTGACGAAAGGCGAAAAGTCTCCCTGAAAATTAACTATTTTTTTCTTTTGGTATGATCACTATACTCTGTATCCCAACTGTTTTATATATATATCGCAGTCGGGAGTCGAAGTGTGTCTTCAGCTCCATCTCAAGGAGGAATTGCAGGAGCTTTCTCTTTAGATAAGCCCCAGCAGAGCAGCCGACAGGAGAGATGACTACGAGCACATAACCTGAGCAGTAGGGGTGCAGACGCCATTGGTCGAATGGGAATTGCCTGCTCAGCAAGAGAACAGACCTAATTAATAGGGTTGTGCTGCTTAATGGCGACTAGAGAGAGCTGAGGACGTGCGAGCTACACAGTGGTCGCCAGCGGGGAACTCTGCATCCATCTGTTACCTGGTAACCTATTCCTATATACGGTGATAACAGTGATTTCCCTTACTTACCGGCGACAGCAGTCAGTGCTCAGAAGTAAATTACTTGAGGTAGCCTGACCAGTCGGAGATCAGGACACTAATTGTCTGGAGGGTCGGAAGGAAGAGAAGGAAGTGAGGAACGGGAAAAATAGAGAAAGGATAAAGATACTTCAGAGAACAGCAATAGGTATTCAAAGTGCTCTTCCGCATGATAAATAACAGTACAGTTGGGTTTCATTGGGGCTAGAAGTGTGAAGGGAACGTAAAGTAAAAATCGATCAAGGACTCCAGTAAATTAGATGTCTAGTCTGGCAACTAAGAAGATGAAAACCGTGTATTCCGAGAGTTGATAAGTCCAAATAGTAGCAAAGCCACGTGAATGAGACTCACATTGTTTTATCATGACCTGCATTTCCAGTAAACAAGAATGATAGAAAAGGTAAGTAAGATATTCAAATCATGAATAATAATTGTGGTAAAGTAGTCCCGCATTTTATTGTTTATTTGAATTGTACAGGGAGCCAGAAAAAATCTTTCTACCTCAGCCGGGAATCGAACACGGGTCGTAGTGAGGTAAGGAAAGCCTGAAATTATCGTTATCCCTGAGTGGTATAACTGGTAGCATGACCGCCCGGAAAGTGGGAGACCCAGATCCAATTCCCGGCTGAGGTAGAAAGATTTTTTCTGGCTCCCTGTACGATTCAAATAAACAATAAAATGTGGGATTCCTTTACCACAATTCAAATAAGTAAGTAAGATATGTCAGCAAGGAAAGAAAAAAAAATTCCACGACCAGCGATTATTACTTTAAATTAAAAATACGACAAGAAAATTCCCAGGGAGAGGTGTGCATGGACAACCAATTAAAAAATTGTTAGTGTATACTAAGGAGTATTCCTAATTCTTCCAGTTAGGATAAAATTATAGAACATAATAGTAGTGAAATATAATTTACTTATATGAATATCTAAAGCAATATTTTAAATATAAATATATAAAATCAAATTCAAAAAGAATGTGACTTTAGAGATGTACAGACCCTTTTTTAAAATTAAAATATGAAAACCAAATTAGGTGCTACGTAATTCTATTGTTAACAGTTCAATCAACCATTTCTTGGTGAAATGGAATGAGGGGTTCAAGGACTTCAGAGTAAGAAAATAATTTAAAACCAAAATATCTTTACTAAGTGTTACTAAAAAATGCATAAAAGATTTTCAAACAAAACTATTCTTGCATAACTTTTACAAACAACTCTAGAAAAACATATTTACGAATATTAACTACGAAAGTGGAGTATTACTACCCAGTTTTTCTTCCAGGGCTGCCTGAAGTCAGCCTAAATGACAGTACCTATCTGGCTTGGAACAAGAAAATAGTCATTCACTCATATCGATGTCCATCTTTAGCGGAACACGGGAAATCTACTTAGATTACGCAGCTGCTGCGTGACGGATTTATAAGTACTTGTTTAGAATGAGTATGTGATGAGAAATGCAAGAAGAGATCTGAATACAAAGGAGCTCATTCCGTCTCATCAGCTGTGCCGCGAAAGACAGCCAAGAGAAAGAAGACAACCAATGAGGACATTTAGGTGAGGCAGATCTGCACGACAGACTGTTTGCGAGGATCCCCGCTATAGTGCTCACCCCCTATCAACCCTTCAACCCCCCTGAAGGCGCTCTTTACCCCCGCGGGGTAACCTGTCGCCAATCCCTCGGAACTCGACTCTTTGCCGCCCACAAACGGGGCACGACGACAAGCGACGGCAAACAGACTTTCCCCACAGGGAGTCCTCAGGTAGTCAAACACCGCGCTCTGACAGTGAAACTTCTCTCCACATATTTACCCCTGAGAGATTATTGGACTTCCAGGGCCTATCTACCTGTGTTCTGAAAGCAGAAGGGTTAGCCGAACACAAGTCACAAGGGATTCAATTATTGAGAGTTTGGTCAATATCCAGGCCTTCAAATAAAGATCAACTCAAATACAGAAATAAAATCGTAAATAAATACAATTCCAATATAATTACCAACTAATGAAAAAAATAAAAATAGTTTGGAATAAATTGCTTGTTATGATTTCAAATCAATTGTACTTAGATAAAAAGAAAACAAAAAATACAACTTCTTTTGTAAAGCAAATATGAAATTTACAGGCAACCTAGCAAAAATATTTTTTCGATATATTTTCACATTTTCCTCCTTATTATCTTTCACCAAATTATATTCATTTTTACTATTAATAATGAGTTAAATTTATTTTAATATTATTAATCAAAAAAACAATTAGATCTTCAGTTTCTCTCAACATATATTTTTTTCTTTTTCAAATATTTTCATCATTAATTTGACGGTGTAAAGCTATGATCTTCTTTTTTATGCTCATCCTTATGCATACTGCTTATTATATAAATATATCAAGAACTAATTTTAAGGTGCAATTTTTATATTTATGAAGTTAAATGGTTAAATGTATACAGAAAATGAAATACTCGCGGTTGTAATATATAAAATAAATAAGAACAGGTGGGATAAAGAGTGTAGTGAACACACAAAAAGAAAAAAATTACAAGGTGTGTAATATGAAAATTTATAAGTAAATATGTTATCCGTTGCCACTATTCAAATTTATTCAAAATGGATGGATTTCCCATAACATCTGTCATTTTCAATTTAAATTTTATGTGTCGCTATGATAATTTGGAGACTGTGAATAATTTTGTAATGGAAAAAGAGTCAGTAATAATCTAAGTACAAAAATCAATGGAAGTTAATTTATTATAACAAATTATTACACCTACTAATTACAGATAACAATCAAACCTACTAGATCTTCCGTTACATGCCTCCTTAGTCTTAAACAATATTTTCAAACAACGAAATGAATATGCATATTAATATAATATGTTTGAGTTATTTTATTTGTCATGAGTTTCTGCTTCTTATCTAATGAGGGTCTTCCACATTAGTGTCAATATATTTCCTTCCTTGAAAAGTTGGTAAATATAATTCTACCAAAGGAAATACCATTTACTATTCATATTTTATAATTTAATTTATATAGTGGATGAACATTAAATAAACTCCCATACTGCAGGTTAATAAAATTACCTTGGTATAAAGGAGATCAAGACATTTAACTTTTATGTTAAACACGAAACTATATAATTAACAACAACTAGCTATTAGTAGTTATTAATTATAATGCTTATTATAGATAAAAAGTGTGTTAAGTTCTCATAAGTAATAATAAGACCATACTCACGTTCAACACAATAAAAAGTAGTTTCTTTCTTTAAATTAAACAATTAAAAATTTTACATTGCGACAAATATCAAAATTAAGAAAATTCTACTGTATTGTAGCAAAATAAAAAGAAATGCCGACAAGAAAAACAATATTTTTTTGCTTAATTATATTTCAAGGTATATAGACTTAAAAAGCTTTCAGGGTTGCCGAAATTAATTAGCAAAATAAGATTTTTAATTAATTAAAAACCACATCAACAAAGTGTTTTCAATCGTTACAAACGCAAGGTAGATTGCAAAATGTTACAACATACAGAAAAATAATACAAGTAGAAGGTACAAATCAGAAAGAAAAATAATATAATTCAATCATTTAACAGATAACTTGCAAGGAAAAATAATAAATAAACTCTTAATTAATTAACACAACAAAAAAATATTCAATTTTTTTACGTCAGCGATAAAAGTCAAAATATTACCTGGTTGTTTATTTTATTTCCTAGCGGTTTCAATAAATCAGCCTCATCATCAGGCAGGCTTGTCTTAAATTACAAGTTCACTTCTAAAAAATGGTATATTATAATTTTCATATTTATTTTTTGTAGCTTTTCTTTAAACAGAGGAAAAGCTGTGCCTCCAACTAGACAATTCCTGCAAAGGAGAGGTGATTATTTTTGAAAATTTACTCTAAAACCGAATGATAGAAAATGATTTATTTATTATTGGATGAATTATTAAGCAATACATTTATTAAAAGCGAGTATTTCATTTAAATGCTATTTAAAAAAAAAAAGTGCAACATCGTTTTGTACTTTTCTTTTCTTTTTTTAAATTTAGTATGCATTAATATTAATAAATGCAATGATTTATCATTCAATTGTTTCATTTCGCAAAAACACAGAAAAAAATTATGACTAGACTTTTTATTTGTTTTTATTTTTATTTGTATAAATAATTTTTAATAATAATCTAAATGAAACATACATATATTTTTTCTTGAAGTTTCCATTGCTGAGTTGAACATTAGTTACTATTTTTGTGACATAATTAAGAGGTCGGTCGCCTTGGCTTATCAATGGGGGGGACAGCTGTAACTATTCAATTATTTCCACTGATAACAATGCTTCATTCATGAGCTGATCGATCAGGAAGTGGCCGGTAAAGCCCCTGCTTCATCGAACATTCATCGGGCCTTTGATGAAGTATTTCATTGTAAGCTATTATTCGAGAATGTTGAACTCGGCCGTCGCCCAAATTTTATTTCTTAAATTTATTTATGTAATAGCGTGTATCACCATTTTATATTCTACAGTTGATCTCAGTATGTATACATACTGTTCAAGATGGCCGTATGAACTCACTCTACCTGTACACTATGATCAATCCTAAACAAACTTTTAGAAGGTTTATGTAAAATTTCATCGCTTTTTGTGGCAAATAAAATTTTAGCAATATTTATTTTCATTTACAAAAATATAATGTAATACAAATCGTGGTGTTATGGGTTTTCATTCATGAAATGTTCAGATGTCGAAGAATTAGAGAATTTTTAATTAATTTTTTTTTCAAAATAGTTCCATATAAAAATATTGTTAAAAAACATTTTCAAGTGTAACATTTATGAAATAAAATACCGCTGTCACTTCATTTTTGTGTGGTGCATTAATTTTATAACTATTCCATATTCTATTTATAATACAATTTTTATTCGAATAAATACTTCAATAAAAAAAAACTTGCATTCTCTTAAAAGAAATTAGTTTATCTACAATCTTATCATCAAAGCCAATCACATATTGAAAGAGGATCTATCTAACTAGAAAATATGCTACTCTACTTTTTTTTTCTTAATAACTTATTGTCTTTGTTCACAGGTGAGAACATTAATAACCATAATTAGATTTATTTTCAATAATTATTACAAATAAACCTTGTTATAGTCAATGTAACATTGACATTTATTTGAGAACTCTATATCTCGAATGCTTTCATCTTGAATTTATCAGAAGATTTTTTTTTTTTAATAGTTTCAAGTGATGACATTGTTAACTATAGGAAAATGTGTTTTCAACAAAATAGAGTAGTAGCTTTATTATTTATTTGGTTTGGTTTATTGACTACAGCTAACCAAAATAGTTCCTTAAATGAGGAAATAGAAATAGCACATAAAGGAGGAGTATATCATTAAAATAAACTGATGAATAACTGACAAAAATTTTTTCTAGATTATGTTCTTAAAAATAGATTTTATTTCGAAAATATTCAACTTTGCTGCTTTAACAAGTATAGATAATTTATATAAACACTAACATCTGAATTAAGAGATTCTATAAGAATATAGATAATTAACCTGTTATCGAATAAGTCAAGGAATGTTATCGAGGTATGAAGATCTCTTAAACTCAGTATTAGTTCAACAAAGAAATAAATTAATCATGAATGTATTAAAAAACAACAACAGTTCTAGTAATGGAAATGTGAACTTTGGGACAGGACGTCCTCTCTCATCTTCATGATAACCCTGAAGATGTCTTACAATGTAAGCCGAAACGTTGGCAGATAATCCTGTATTAAAAAATACATTTTTTAAGTTTGTGTTTTTTGGATGGTACCTTTACCGAACCCCAAATAAAAACATCTTAGAAAAAACAACAACATTTATTTAATATTATCAACAATAAAGAAGTGACTTATTTATTGTTATTTTGAAACGCGCAAACTTTTATTAAGCAAGAACATAGTTTGCTTCTAGGGGTGTGACAGGCTATGCATATTTTACCATACCATTCTAATTTTAGAGCTGTACTGGTGGTTGGTTATATTGATCAGGATGTACCATTTCCATGGTAATCGATTTTATGTATATTAAAATACTGGGGTTTGAAGAAAAATTTCATTTACCATTGATGTATAATTCCAGAAGATGCATTATTCACTAGACTATAATCAGAAAAACTTATGTATCACAAAAGTTGAAATAATAATGCAACGCGATTGTATTAAAGACATTTAGAAAAATACCATTTCCAAATCCTTCTTAAATTCAAAGAAAAACACAAAGGTTCATAATATATTAAAGATTCATTAAATTAACAAAACTAATAATAGTAATATAAGAGAAATTTATAATTAAAGATGAAAATATATAGTTTAAATGTGTTCAAATTCAAGAAGATATTACAAAATAATTTTAGCACAAAATAATTATAATTGAAAACAATTATTATATTTTATTCAGAGACACAAAACATTGTTACGTAACATTTATTGGGAAATAGCCCATTATAGGCATGAATCATTTTTACAAATGACAATTGATTTTGAAATACTTTAAAAACGGGACCTCTCTTATAACCTTTCAAGATATACATCCAATACAAATATGTACCATAAATAATTCATTGGAGATAATTAGTGCGGGGGAAAAAAACACTTATATTTATTTACTTATTTTTACGAGATTTCAGATTAAGTTCTGTCAACAAAAAATCAATTATAGAAGAGCAACTATTGTATTGGAGCAACAGAAAACACACAAGAATTATAGAACGATAATTTTTGTTGGGGTTTGGTCAAGGTTTATCCGAAAAGATACAATTTAAAAAAAATATTGTATTTTTTTATTATCTACCGACGTTTCAGCTAACATTGTAAGCCATCTTCGGGGCTGTCATGAAGGCGAGAGGGGAAGCGTTGCCACCTGAATCTCATGTTCATGACTGCATTCCGTTCGTGACTGAATGAACATGAGATTCAGGTGGCAACGCTTCCCCTCTCGCCTTCATGACAGCCCCGAAGATGGCTTACAATGTTAGCTGAAACGTCGGCAGATAATTTAAAAAATACAATTTTTTTTTTAAATTATATTTTGTCGGATCAACCTTCACCGGACCCCAACAAAAATTCTCTACCAGTAATCTCTACAGTCAAAGACTCTCCATTAGAACAAGAATTTTACATTTAAGAAAGTGACAATGTCTTAAAGATCCTTAAAAATTAAAAAAAATAAAAATAAAGGATTATCTTCAGTGTATTTCTTAATGAAAATTCGCTATTCGTCTGAAATCGGGAAGGATTTTTTTTTAAAACAGAAGTAGCAGAGCTGGAAAGAAGGTAACGGTGATTCATGTCGTATCTCTCCTCCGAGACTAAAAGGGAGGGAAGTAGGCGTTTCACCCCAAGAGTTTGACCTATCCAACCCTTTTGTTGGGAACTTAACAGGCGGCATTTGCATATATTTGCTACTTCAGCGAGAGGCGCACCGAGAGGCTATCCAGTCCCGCCAACTTAAATAGAATCCTTCAAGTGCTTCTCACTTCCAAACTTCCTTAATCTAATAAAACATACCAACTTAGAGGAAGTCATTACAGTAAATAATTACAATCTCTTAATTTGGTCAAAGCTTTAAATTTAAAAAAAATAAAAAAAAATGTAATACGAGTTCGTTTTAATAAATATCAAAGATTGAATTTGTCTTATCGTTGGATCAATTTATCTTATCGAGAAACAAAAGCATGGTCCCAAATCATGGTTCTTTAGAATTATTTATGTTTTGTTTGCAGGGGGTGGTTCATATGATTTTCCACGGAACCTCACTGCAACCTTCCTTCTTCTGGTAGCATTTGGTTTACTTAATTACTTATTGAAGTTGATTTTTGTATTTAATAAAGCGGGTGTTGTACGGTCTTGGCCGAAGAAGAGATATAGATCGTTGTGGGTCTCGAGCCTGAACTCCAGTACTTGTACTAGTTTTAACAGAGAAATATATGCCTAAACAATGCTATGGTTGTTTAAAACAGGATAGCTAAGCAAAGAACTTATGTTTTTTACTGAATTTGGAATAGATAGCAAATTCGATTTGAAAAATACAAGAGACGGGCTACGAATCCTCCCGGGCAGAAAACTCTGGAATGATTCTATAAATTAATAAATAATTTTATCCCCTGAGATATTTTAGACGAAAGAAAATTGCATATATACACATTCAGAGCACTTTAATTAAAATTACGTACGTCCCCTAAACGAATTGAAATACACACGGGAAAGTCTTGTTCATAACTGCATACATTTGATTCAGTCGGCACTTGTTAAAATTTATTTCAATATTTGCTATCTCGCAATTAGCTCCCTGCTTCCTTCATCATTCTGTTGATTATGGCTCTGTTCGCATGACTATTTACTGATAAGATTATTTGTAGGATTTAATTTGAACTTAATTATAAATTATGCGATCCCCGGGCTGATTCAGAGCTCATTCTAGGGGTTTTATTAATTATTAACTTCAATTAATAGATGCAATCTACCTACCTGCAAAAATCAAGGAGCAATCAAGATTTCCCAGTTTCATTGGTCTATACATTTAACAGCATTCATTACTCAAAAGCAAACACGAACACGCACACACACACACACACACAGACACACACACAATTAATTAGGAAATATATAAAAAAAAAAAAACAATTTGTTAAAATCTAAGATGAATATAACAATGACTTGCATATAATAAAACTATAATAATACAACTATAATTTGACTATTTAAAATTAAATATTCTCTTGCTATCTTAAAAACCTACAACAGAAACAACTTTTTCATGGTGCCTTGAGTGTAAAAAACACAGCAAGAAAGTGTCAAGTTACCAAAATTACCCACCACTCAAATAAAAAAGGATAGATTTATGAATGTACCATGCAGAATGTTAATTTGCCAAAATCAAGCACGTTTAAAGAAGAAAACGTCAATATTCGTTAAGTAATTTCAAGCACAATATAAGAAGAAACTAATTTGTCAACTCCATTATAAATTAACTAACTTTTTCTTTTTGTTTTACTTCTCTTCAGTAGAAACGATGCGCATATAGAGAAATATTTCAAAAACAGAACTTAAATAGCTAAGGAAGGTGAATTCTTTAGGAAATGCCCACAGTAAGTGGAATTCGCCTAAAAAGAAAATCGTTACAGATTTAATGTACTTACTTCAAGTACACCTCCCTAATTACTTCTTTATGGAAAGGGAAGTTAATTAAATCGCACTCATAATTCAAGACCAGATACATTTAATCACGCAAGCCCGCGAGGACAGTGGATTGAGCTTGCTAGAATTATAAGCCCCTTCAACGCGAAATGGAAACCACTCAACCCTCTAACATATATTCTGTAATTTCCACTCCTGCTACAGGTTTTTTTTTAGCTTATCAATGTTATAAATATATATATATTTATTTATTTATTTATTTT
>KZ807234.1:510241-521717 GCA_000696205.2 Oncopeltus fasciatus
TATGATGTAATAAAATTAAATTTACTATATATATACACGAGTATATATTAAAAATCATACACACCCACGCACGCACGCACATACACATAACACATTTGTAACATTGACATTAATCCTATATCTGTCACAGGCAAAAACATTGTCTTGACGATGCATATTCTATTAGGACTTGGCATTAGCTTGAGAAGCTTTTAATGCAGTTCTTAATTTTTAAAGACTTACTCTATTACTTTAACTTTTCAGTTGAATTCAGAGCTGAAAAGTAATAGTAATGATAGTTATTTAATGTCGTTGAAAAATGATCCAAAATGTATTAATGAAAGGAAAATAATTCTTATTATTAATCTTGGAGAGGTTATTTCTTCCACTTGAAAATAAGCTTTCCATAAAAAACTCTAAAATACTATTCTCACGTATTAAATCGGCCCCGAGAAATAAAAATTAGATTTTCTATATTTCACTGAAGAAGAAGATTGATAGAAATAAATGATAAATTTGATCTTACAGGATAGGAGAGAAAGGCTATGAATGAAGAGATGGTGAATAATAAGATAGCTAATAATGTCGCTTGACTGAAAGTGAAGAGGAGGGAATTCTCTCATCATCCATAGTTACACTTTTAAATATAATCCTTAAGAATCGCTCAACAGAAAATAACGAGCAATGGACGAACAATCCACAAGCTTAATGTTTATTTTGTGAAACGAGAGCGTCTTTCTGGCATTCAGATAGCTGTTTTCGGGGATTACTGTAAAATATTAAATATACTTTATAAATTTACAATTATACATTAAAACGCCTAGAAAAAAAATTAAGGACAATGAAATAAACTATTATTTTGGCTTAACCAAGTAGATATTTCATCTTGCATTAAGTTGACCAAAAATAGAAAAAACTTTAAAAATGTCTTTAAAAGAATGAGGGTAAAAGTTATAAAAAATTTAATTTTGTGCCTATTTCACATTTTTAAAGTCAATAACATATATTAAATTCAGTTCAAACGTCTTGTAAATAATTTGAATTCATTAAATCCAAATATAAAATTCATTTTCACTTTTTTCAATGAGGAGGGTCCAACCAACATATAAATTTATATTACTAGATATCTTGATCTTCCTTAACATGGGATTTTGAAAAGAAAAAAAAAAAAGTTTTAGAATATAAATGTCAGAAAAATACATTTTGCAACTACTAAGCTTTATAAATATTGTCTCCCTCTATCTACGCCTACTCCTCCCCAACTAAGCGATTTAAGCTTTCAACGAAATCGTAATGTGTCTGAAAGCTACATGACAAATGTCTTTACCAAAAACAAAAAAAAAACAAAAAAAAAAACTGTGGCTTATAGAGCATTAACCACATGAGTAACTTACTTACTCACACACCTTAGGTACAATCCTTCTTGATATATAGTGGAAAGGATCGGAGAATATGATCGCTGGTAAAAGTTTAATGTGTAAGAATTTAACTAGTATGTTCAGTCAATATTTACATGTGTTAGCCTGACGTGTAATCTCTAACAGACAAAAAAACGAAATTCAGAAATCAAGATATCTTTTTTTCTTTTTTTTTCTTTCTCTATTATGATTATGCCAAAATTTTGTAAATACGACACAATGAATGAAATGTTTCTTTTGGGAGAAGATTTATCTCAACCCCCAAAACCCATTTTTTTTCAATAGATTTAATAGGCTCAGCGAAACAGTTTAGTATTTTTAAAACCACAATTTAAAAATGTATATGTATAATTTTAAAAATAAATATGAATTGAGCACAATTAATGATTATTTTATTTTATTAGCTTGATGTTTTTAAATTGAAATGTATCTAATAAATGGTGATTGTCACATGTAGATGAGATGTGATTAGGATTAAATATATGCAGTGAGGACATGTCCCAAGCGCATTCTGTACCCAATAATAATCCCGGTTGTGGGTAGTGACATTGCATAGCTAATATCACCATAGTAACCAGTGCAGCATCTCTCTCTAACTATGCTGGCCGCCGCACCCAGAGCGCGCTAGTGTTGTGCTAGGGCATAGTGGCGGCCGGTCCCTCAAGGGAGTTCTGCTGAGGGGGGGGGGGGTAGGTAAGGCTAGCTGAGGCTCCTTAAGAAGAACGAGTCGGCCTACAGCCAGCTCAAGCCAACTAGACCTCATCTTCGAGCATGTCAATAACGCTGACATTAACGCTCTCTCCAACACAAGATGTCTGGTTAATCAGACATTCGAATGGTTAATATTATTTTTTAGTAAATTTCAAGTAGGAATGTCAAGTTAATCAGATATTATTTCGTGGTTTTTGAAAATTTTAATGTATCTCTACAGATTATATATAGATATAAGTGTGTTTGTTTATGTATGTGTACGCGATGAAACGTCTGAAACTTTTAAAATAATGAAACTAAATAAGATGTTTAAGCCTATTTTTCCTAACAGTAAATGGCCAACTTTAAAAGAAGTAAACATTTATTTTTATTTTACATTATTAGCGTTATAAAAAAAATGTGCCGAAAAAAAGGTGTAAAAATAAAATAATAATCATATAAAAACAGATAGAAAGGAGAGAGGGGCTTCAATGAAAGACCAAAATTTATAAACGATTTATAATACGTACGTATTACTTCTTCGTAATATTTTAGTTACGAAAGCGTTTGTAGGGCATAATAGGAGAAAAATCTAATTTTCAATTTTTGATGTTCATTAACGTTATTTTGTGAGACGCTACCCCAACTCTTCATTTCAGGCCACAGACGAGCTAGGCAACGTGGTCGTACTCTCCGGCATTTCTTTTTTGTTTGGGGGGGGGGGGGTTGTGCGTGTGTGTTTAAATTAGCCTCCCTTTAAACCATTTTAGGGCCATAGATAGATAGATAGATAGATAGATAGATAGATATCAGTTTGTTAGGCGATCAACATCCAGGTATATTCCTATAATGATATAAATTCCAAGTGCTATCTAATCTTGTCCTAAGTCATGTTATGATGTCACCCAACTTATAAATTTGTTCAACTTTGGCAGCTTATTTTTTTCTTTCTTTCTTGTTTTTTTTTTTGGTTCGGTCAAGGCAGATCCAAAAAAATACAAAAAAAGAGTGTATTTTTTAAAATTATCTGCCAACGTTTCGGCTTACATTGTAAGCCTTCAGGGCTATCATGAAGGCGAGAGGAGACATATTGTCCCTAAGATCACTTTAGCATGAAACTTTTTTTAAATTTGTATTTTTTGGATCTAAATATAAACCATTTATTCAAATGGAGAGTTTTTTGAGCTTGTATTTTTTGGATCTAACTAGACCGAACCCACTCTCCCCCCTAAAAATATATTAATTATATCTTCGGTCCAAAAAAAAAAAACAACTCTCCAACCGTACAGTTTTGTTTAAGTTCTTCAAAATGGCTAGATAATTCTTGATGTTGCTAATTGTGAGCTCCGTTTTCTTGTAATTTTGAATTGCTTTTAGGGCAGACCCTGAGTCGGTACAAATTATACTTATTAATGTAGTTAGTACAAATTAGAATTGTATTGTTAGATTTGTTGATTTTAGGGTTATTGAGGAAGAGGTTACCTACAGGCTGCCACCCTCTTCTAAACATCCATGGCTCAAGACAAGCTTTTATTTTTAGATAATGTTATTTGTAGAAAAAAAGCTTGCCCATGGCGGGATTTGAACCCGCGGCGTCAGGATTGCGGGACACAAATGGATCCCCTGAGCCACCACGGCGCCCCTTCTCTCTTTGGCTTTGATGTTAAAGTAGTTTATTTACCTATATCTATGTCCTTAAATCTTAATCTTAAATGAAATATATCTACTCAAATTAAACCGTTCCTTGCGGGTATTTTTTTTTTTTTTTTTAGTCTTATTTATATCCTTCTCAATGTAACAAAGAATATCAGCTGAATTACGTAGCTGTCATGAAGGCGAAAGGGGACGTCATGGTACCTGGATCAAATTATTTTTACATGATAGGCTTGGAAATTAGGCTTTTTTGATTATCAGAAATATATAAAAAAGATATTGTAATGGAGACATATCATTCCTAGCAAATGAAGTTGTGTTCATGGAGCAGTAAATCAATTGGCAGTCAGAGTACAATTAACACAGATGTATAGAAAATATCCTGAGCGGTCCCCCCCACCATTTAAAAAGTAGAATGAACGGCTGGCGAGCGAGGCCTCTTCCTCCCCCCTCCCCCAGCCAGAGCTGCATTAAGTCTGAGTGCGTGTGTGTGTAAGGGGAGGTCGGGCCACTCCATTTCCGAGGACGTCACCCCCATCGCCGTCGCCTTTTGTCAAGAGTGGGGGGAGGGGGTAAAGTCCACAGGGCGGCCGGCGTACCCCCACCCCTGACACGGACGGCCGTTCACTCTGCACACACTTGACGAGAGAAAAGCGCCATACTCAGGACTCGGAGATAAAAGTCCACCGAAGGTACCTCGTCCCACCACCTCCATCGAAGGACTCCGTCAGACAGAATAGGCCGACCCCTTTCCCCATCAGAAAGATTGCACGGCCTTCTGTATCCTCCACTTTCATACAGCAAATATTACAATACGACTTTATTTGAAAACCACTGACCGTTTTCAAGTGGCAAATGTTTGGAATTCATTTTAACAATAAAAAAAAAAAAGGACACATAAAAAAAACAGAGGAGGACTATAAATGCATTCCACCAAGCAAAGCCAGAAGAACAGATGACAAAGTGCACAGAAGTTCTGAGTGAGGTCACACTCTGGGAGCCCAGCTTTACATTACTAATGCTAAGTGCACCAGCTGTAAACATGGAAGCTGTGTTTAGCGATCCACAAGACCATCAGATGAACAACAGCACCTCATGTTTTACCATGCTTACAATCCCTCCTGCCAAGTCCCACCACACTCAAATCAAACTATTCACCCGATCTGTTGTGATAAAGCTTCATTCTTCTCTTGTACTACTTTATTTTATACGGAATACACAATTTTTTTTTTTAAATTTAGTCTTTGGGTTACATGGAGGGAGGAGAGCTATCTACAGATTATAATCCCATTCTAACATCCATGGCTCAGGACAAGCTTTTATTTCTTGATTCAAGCTTGCTCTGGGCGGGATCCGAACCCGCAGCGCCAGGATTTTGAGACCCGAACGGATCCCATGAGCAACCCTGGCGCCCTGAATACACAATTTGATAAATTTATTATAACAAATTTTTAATATGCAGCTTCAGTAAGCACAATAATCATGTTTAATTAGACATAAAATCTAGACTGACTGGTAAAGAAACGCTAACCTTCTTAGAATCATTCATATAAATCTTTCAAAATAAACCCTTTTCGTAGTGTTAGAAAAACAATTTTAAAAAAATTAAATTTTACATTTATTACGTTCTAAGTATTCTTTTCATGATTTTTTCGTAACTCTGAAGTTGATTTTGATGAATTTTCAATTTGAGCTTTCTCTAAACATCCCTACCCTTACTCCGATTCCAGCCATTAGCGAATTGATCCAAGGATTTTCAAAGAAAAAAAAAAACTTCAATCTTGAATTTAATTTCTTTAAATTGAAAATTGTGAACAGATAATACAGACGAATGTCTGTATACATCTGTACCCACAAGAAAAAATATTATGTATTAAGAACTTGAGAAAACTACATTTTGCAGCGCTCATGATATATAACCTTTTTCGTTATTGAAATAATAATGAAGATAATAGGATTTTAAATTGTGTTCTCCTCATAAGACCCCCTTTTCTTCATCTGATGTCAATCAAAAATAAATTCTTTCGAGGTGTTTGCAGAATTATGAAGAGCTTGTATACTGAATTTTGTTTCGATATAATAAAAATAAGTGGTCCCACCCGAAATTCGAAATTTACATTATTAAATATCTTTCATAATAAGCGCTTTATTGTGAAATATTATAAAATTAAAATTTACACTTTTTTGGTATATNGAGTTCTTTTTAAACGGAAAAAAAGAGGACCTAAATTTAATATATTATTACCTTCGTTATTATTAGCGCCACTAAAAAACATAGATATATATATATATATAAATGCTGGAAATTATAATGGCGAAAATGTGAAGACATCTCAAATTATAATCTTCCTAAAAGCCCTCTAACCCTCGACCCATCGCGAAGCGATGACCAACTACCGATTTTGGTTTCATTTTTCTAAAATAGCACACACACCCAGATGTATATGTATATGTGTGTGTATATATTTATGTGCGTGTGTGTATGTGTAATTTTTAACGGACATTATTTTAGCCCCTTGGCTGTAGGACCGGTATGGATCGCTGATTTTTTGAAACGACACTTGTTAGTACCAAAGTAAATAGCTAAATTTCCCTGAAGAAAATTTGCAAATAAAAATAAATAAATCAATCAATTAATAATTATATTAATCATCACACAAATATTACCAAGGACGATTTCAGAAGTTACTTTTATTGGAATCCAGGACTTATTAAACATTTGAAAATTAGAAAAATGCAACATAAAACTTTTTGAAAGATCGCTATGTTTGTTGGAGGTGGAGCATAGAAAGTACGAAGTGAAGGAATCGAAAGTTAAAACGAGGGTGCATCACCAGAAACCTTTCTTTCCCGCTCCCCAAGAAGTCCGTGACAGAGTAGTCAATTCTTCGAGAAGATCATTCAGAAAACCAGCGACTCGAAAGTCAATTAAGTTGGAGACAGAGGATTAACGCTAGAGATAAAGGCTGTCAGCTGCAGAAGGCTTTTAAAAAGCACGCACCAGCTGAAGTTAACCGCCGTCCTACAGACTCCAGCAAGGGCTCGATATGCAAATACCAGTCCCTAGACAGCTGCTTGGCGAGGTTCCTCCAAGGAGCCTAATGGCTAAACAAGAGGGGAGATTAGACGTCACAGTTCTTGCCAGGACCAGTAATTAGGCTAGACATCTGGGAACGTCAAGAAGAAACTGTCACAGGAGCTGTGTAAATGTAGATATTTAACTCATGTTTGTTCTCTGAAAGACAGACACAAGGATTCTACATGGATTGACGATTAAATCGATCTTACAGGCCTAAAAGGATACCAGAAGAAATGAAATAATTACTAAGTCTCATTCTAGGCACATTACAAAAAGAATGAACTTTAGTATGCCAGTTACATTTTCTAGAAATATGATCACTTGTTGTGATCACAGTTTTTTTATTCCAAATGATCTACATATTACCTCCTAGGAGCTATTTATAAACTAATGTTATAAAGCAAATTATACCCATGAATTTAATAAAACTCGTTGGTGTTCTCAAATCGGAAGAAACCATAACAATTATTATGTAATATCTAAAAAAATTTCTAACTTCGTGATAACAACGATGGTTTTATGATTATAAATTTAGATAATCTTCTAACCCTCAATATTCTAATCCTCATTTGATTTTAACGAAAATTGGATTACTTGAAGATTATTTAATGTAAAGACCAAATACAAAATTCTAAAAATTAAATGCAAGGGAATATAATTTAAAAAATCTAACCGTCTCAGCCAGGGCTCTAACCTGGATCTCCTGCTCTCCGGGCAAGCGCGTTAGCCATTTATATTCTCCAGCACTAGTGCCGAGAAATTAATAACTTATCTGGCTTGCCTCGGTAGCGTACATGGCTAACGCGCTTGCCCGGATAGCAGGAGATCCATGTTCTAGCCCTGGCTGAGACAGATTTTTTATTCTATTCCCTTGCTTTTAATTGTTTAAAATTTACGTGGGATTAAACACCACAATTATAATAATAATAGTAATACCAAATTCAGTTTCTTTATTGGAAAAATAAGAGGGTCCTATAACTCGATGTATCACTCGATATTTTCTTAATATATGCATTTATTTGAAATATTTTAGAGAATATATGATGTAATAAAATTAAATTTTCATCAATTTTGCTCTATTCATTTTTTTGTATTCATATGATTGTGAAGATACACAAAGATTTTTAAATCTCTTCTTACCTTACATGGGTTGAAAATAGAAGCTTTAATATAGAAATTGGTCTCTATTTTTTTCCTCAATTTACGGTCACTCTTAACAATCGAAATTGTTATCTTAAATCTAAAAAAAAAAAATTTTTTAAGAGTTAATAAGGTTTTCAATTTTGGCTCCCTACTATAAACTTCCCCGCTCCCTCTACTGAGATTAGCGATCAAAGAAAACATATACCAACATATAGCATATTATAAGTTATACACCAAATTCAGTTTTATAAATAGTTAGGATTAATATGCATTCTTCTTAGGTGGTATCATTGATTACAAACTCTGATTAAATAACGATTAGAAATATCAGAGCATATTTTTTAGTTTTGCTATAAATTAATGAACAAAGTTTAAAGAGAATTAATTTAGATATACAATCTAAGAAGTGAGTTTGCCATCAGTTAGCACGTCGAATACAACTTCTGAAGACGGATTCCTAAAGGCATAGTAAAAATTAAAAAAATAGACAATACAAATGCAACAAATAAACAATTAATAACTAACTCTGTAATCAGGCGTGGTGGTGGGGGGGGGGGGCGATGGTGAGTTCCATTGACAAGTTGTTCAAGGTGAGCTCAGAGATGATGTTGCATTAATTAAATAGGATCTCTTTGATGTAAGGAAACAAATACGTAGATATTTGATTAGTAGAAAATTGCATTGTTGCCCTTCAAACTCCCTCTGCTTGAGGCAGGAACATTCAACACAACTCCTCAACCAATCCAATTAATTAAATTATTAAATATACTCAGAAGATTTACCGTAGGAATAACAAGCAATTCAAGCTGATAACAGACGGGAAATATTCATAAATGTGTGTGTGTGTAATTCAATATTCATTATTATAATTGAACCAAGTTGATTATTTGAGTTCTTTTTAAACGGAAAAAAAGAGGACCTAAATTTAATATATTATTACCTTCGTTATTATTAGCGCCACTAAAAAACATAGATCAAAAAAGTTATAAAATATAATTTTTATTCTTTAATATTTACAAAAAAAAAGTATTTATTTATTGTATCCGTCATCAAATTACAAGATGTTAAGTAACAGAATGTGATAAATAAAGATTAGTTATTTAAAAAAGAAGAAATGTTTTACTAAAATATTTAAGAGTGAGATTTCGAGTGCATAACGGGTCATCTTATTCATGAAATATGTAAACCAAATACAGTATTTTGGCTTGTCACCTTACGAACATTTGAAGGAAAACATTTTTTGATAAAATAGGATGAAGGGAATGTGTTTATAAGTAGACCAAAATTTATAATTGTAATATCTCTGATGTTACTTGAATTTGGAAAAAGTTTATAGAACATAATACTTATAAGATTCTTTAATTTTTTAACATTTATGTTCCTTAAAGTACTTACGAAAAATGCTCATAAAAAAAAAATACTACGATGGATGTGGACTTTCCCCACTCAAACTCCATGGTCAAACTAGAGCAGAGCTGGTGAGTGAGGGTTCACTTTTCACACTTACTATTCTTTCCCGCTTTTGAGTTCTCTTATATAGTCTTGTTTATATCCTTCTCAAAGTAACAAGGAAAATCAGCTGAATTACGTAGCTGTCATGAAGGCGAAAGGGGACGTCTTGCCACCTGGATCAAATGTTCATGACACATTCGACAATTCTTTTTTTTTTTTGTTTGTTTGAGTGCACAGTTAGTGTCAAATAAATGGTTATACAAATTGTATTCCTTAATAATAATTAGATGATTTTAGTTGGGTTTCGGTTAAGGTAGATCCGAATAATACAAATTTTAAAAAAAGAGTATTTTTTTAAAGATTATCTGCCAACGTTTTGGCTTACATTGTAATCCATCTTCAGGGCTGTCTGTCATGAAGACGAGAGAGGACAAGTCAGTCATGGAAATGTGAACTTAGGGACAGGACGTCCTCTCTCGACATCATGATAAGTAGCCCTGAAGATGGCTTATAATGTAAGCCGAGATATTGGCAGATAATCTTTAAAAAAATACATTTTTTTATATTTGTATTTTTTTGGATCTACCTTGACCGAACCCCAACTAAAATTATCTAATAATAATATCTACGGTCGAAAAACTCTCCTTTTGTATTTATTTCATTTATAACAAGTAAAATAATAAATATTTTAAACATAACCTATTCCTACATAAAAACTTATCATGGATAGAGATTGGTTGGCCGTCGAGTATTATGCAGGAGAAATTAGTCAGAATTTCGGCCAGGATCAGAAAAATAAAAATAATGTTCTAAAATTATTGGGTAATTATTTTATTATTGCCGACGCTTCGACTTAACTTGTGAGTCATCAATAGGACGATAATTATGCCCGGAGAGAACTCCGAGAGAGGTTTATGGTCACATCTCAGAGTGCAGAACTAATCTAAAGAACTCAGCATATAAAAAATTAGACGAGCACCTCGCTTTGCTATAATATTCTTGAATTTTATTGGTTAATTTTGGGTGAATGGGAATTATGAAAGTAAAAAAAAAAGTTTTTAAACCAAATTTTTAATAAGGAAACCTATGTAGACTTCATCTTAGAACTATGACATTATTTAAAAAAAAAAAAAAAATCGTATTCTTACCGATTTTACTTAAGAGATAATTATAGAATAAAAATTTTTGAAACAAGTTCTTTTATCCTTAATTTATAAAACAATAAATCGAAATTCAGAATTTTAGGTGGGAAGTTAAAAAAAAAAAACCAAATTTAGGACTTGTCCTAAATTACCAAAAGTAGCAGTCAATATCCTCTGTACTGGTAAAGGTCCAAAAAAAAAAAAAAAAAAAACACAGTAGAAGTAATGTGTTATTTTTTTACACTTATTAATATTTCTCATAAAATTTTACAATATGTATTTCATGTGCTTCCTGAAAATGAAAAAAAACTCTCAACTTGTGCTTTTATTTGCAAATGTAATGAAAGGTTTCGTTTCCCGTTGGAATAAAAAAAACAAAAAAAAAAACGGGTTTTAATAGTTAAAATTTAACTTTATATTACATTTTTGTGGTACTTAATCCCATGTAAATTTTAACAATTTTTAGTGCAAAGGAACAGAATAAAAAAAATCTAACTGTCCTAGCTAGGACTCGAACCTGGATCTCCTGCAAGTGCGGAGAAATTTAATAACTTATCACTTTTGTCTTGGTAGCATAAATGGAAAACGCACTGGCCCGGATAGCAGGAGATCCAAGTTCGAATCCTGGCTGGGACAGTTAGATTTTTTATTCTGTTCTTTTGCACTAAAAATTGATAAAATTTACTTTGGGTTAAATACCACAAAATTATAATATTTATAAAATTTAAAAGTAAATAACGAGAGTCATTTAAAAAGCTTGACAATGTCAGCTCCTCCGAGCATAAGACGATATATTTGTCTGCTTTGGAGGTTAAACTCTCGCTAGTGTGGTAGGAGTTTAATAACTTATCAGACTTGTCTTGTTAGCGTAAATGGAAAACGCACCGGCCCGGATAGCAGGAGATCCAGGTTCGAGTCCT
>KZ807235.1:15840-23340 GCA_000696205.2 Oncopeltus fasciatus
GCATAGAATATATATATACAGATACTGTGCCAACAAACAAAAGCGTTAAGCTGTTTATGAAGAAGATTTGGGAATTGTTTAAACATTTTATATCAATTATTTTATTTCAAATTACCTTGTAATCCACATAAAAGAAATAATTTTTCCACGCTGATTCTTCAGTAATAAATGAGATTTATACTCCTTTACAATAGCAAAAAACAAGAAAACATTTTAGAATTGAATTTAACATTGTATGACAAAAGGAAGCATTAATGAAATAATTGAATTTGCTTATTTATACTGCCTATTTTAATTTAATTTAATTATTTTTTAAAAGACTCAAATGAAATGGCTTTATAGAAAAGGGATTCTGTGATCCTGAAATGCAGGGTAAATGTAACCTTTGTACTCAGAGAGGGCCTCAAATTAAAATATTCTTTGTACAAAGAATTCACGAGGTGAATTACTTACAATAATTCTTTGTCAAATTCATTACATATTTTCTAAACTTAAAAGTGTTTATTTGTTCTTTTCAAAAAATGAATTACACAATTTATGTAATATACACCCTATGCACACTATGATTTACTGCATTCGTTTTTTATTGTGAATCAGGCAATAATAGAAAAAAATTACTTGAAAAATATTTAATTTGATGTACTTTTATCAAGCTTAGGTGAGTTTAAAATTGAACAACATAAAACTTTGAAACAGTCATATAGATCTATACACATAATTTTATAGGGAACGCTAGAAAGTGGTGTTGTAGCTGTTCAGCGTATAAACCACATGGTTGGCTATTGGATGCTGGGAGCTGAAACACGCAAAACTTGGAAGCTATGCAGAAATGTCGCACAAATATCAAATCTTAAGGATTAATTAAGATCCAACATTAATTATGTAATCTATCATCATTTTCGCTGTCAAAAATTTTCGAACCCAGCCTCCTTTCCTCCAAGCCTTTCTCCTTCCGTGCGTAAACGGCTTATTATGTCAGGTTGTGAAGAGCAGACTGCCTCTTAACCATGCTATTCGACCATGTTTTGGCGAAAGCAATAAGAGAATTTCCCTGGGCAGATGGAGAAGTGTATGTTGGTAGAAGGCATAAATTCCGCAGATTATGTAAGTGCAGTAGGCAGTAAGAATACTTGTCCAAGAGAGAAATACATGAGCTTGCCAGTGCCTTGATAACAGCCTCAAAATCCATTGACTTTCATGTATCTACAGATAAAATAAATTCATGGTAGTGAGCAAAAATGTGATAAGACGCAATCGCAAGTTCAACTGTTCTAAGATATTGTAAAGCAATCGCTTGATTTCTTCAAGAGAGACCTACAATGAGAGCAGCGTTCGATTGAAGAAAGTTGACAATATCCTTGGATATTTGATATCAATTGACGAGAAGGAGGATTCAACAGATTCCCAAGAGGCCAAACAATGCTGGCTGCCTACACTTAGTCAAGAGAAAGACATGGAGTTTGTTGGTGTTACTGTTGGCTGTAAGACTGGTCTGAAACGGTTCCAATTGGTACAGATGTTGTACCATTCATTTTATTTCATACCTGTGGACGAGTTTGCTACCGGACCTACCTCGTTAGTTTGGATGGTATACCCATTCTACCAAAACTATGTTCCTCTGAAACATTACCTGAGACCTCAGCACAATTGAGATAATTAATAACAAGCAATTAATAACAACATAGAGGTATTAGTGTAAAGATATCTACTGTTCTATACACTCACAGCGTATTTTGTATCTGAATAACCAAAATTATCACTCTACCCCGAAGAGGCTTAAATATTGCACTCTAATCCCTCTGGCTAGTTCGCTACCTCTAATTCCCATTCGTATTAAAATAAGGAAAATCCATATAGTATTTAGCGAGATAATACCGAATTAAGCGTTCTACTTTACATTAAATACAGCGTACATTAGAAGGTTTAGTTAATAAACTACATTAACTGCATGTTAATGTTGAGTCAATAAAACAGTTTAATTGTTAAATTAGTTGTATCGGCAAGGGTAATTCACTAAAAACAAAATTAAATAAGAAACTTTTCAATTGATTAACAAATTTTACTAAAATATAATAAATGAACGTATATTTCACCCAAATAAATATAAATGTACCTTATTTCTTTATTTAAAAAAAAAATATTAATACAATTTTTAACCAAAAATGGTATTTCATGTGAGGCTCATGTCATAATTAAATTCGAGTTTAAATATATAATAAACGTGTATTAAAAACTTGCATCTTTCAGTTTGTGCCAATTAGATCTTTTTGCTTTAAAATCAAGAAAACCTACTTCTGCCAACGAAATTGAAGCAAACTGATAAAATATCTCCATGAAGTTGGGCTGCTGAAAATATACAATTTTAATAAATAAATAAATTCTAAGCAATTAGTACTTAATTTATGAAATATTATATGTCACTTATAATTCTGTTGTGTATTTTCTAAATAAAGGAAAACCCATTGAATTAACGCGTTTTGATGTATAAGTGGTGAATTGTTCCAGAAATGTGGGATTTGAGGATTTTATTTTCTTCGGTTAGGAATAGTGGCCTACTGAAAATCACACGGACCAGTGAAAAAACTACTGAGTAACAATGCTACTAAGTACTCTTACTTCACAACAACTTGATATTCAGCGTTGATTTGCTAAACTACTAAATCTTCATACTTTTCTGAAATTTCTAAATCTAAACTATATAGGCTTTAAATAATAATCTTCTTCTTAAACTCCCTAAAGATAAAAAACATCTAGGCAGTATTTAGAAAAATGCATAGAACTTTTAACATGTATATTCTACAATATATAAATAATAAAAAACAATTAATGAGAGGGAATAGAATATAAAAAACTATCTGTCCCAGCCAGGAATCGAACCTGGATCTCCTGCTATCCGGGCCGGTGTNCCCCGAAGAGGCTTAAATATTGCACTCTAATCCCTCTGGCTAGTTCGCTACCTCTAATTCCCATTCGTATTAAAATAAGGAAAATCCATATAGTATTTAGCGAGATAATACCGAATTAAGCGTTCTACTTTACATTAAATACAGCGTACATTAGAAGGTTTAGTTAATAAACTACATTAACTGCATGTTAATGTTGAGTCAATAAAACAGTTTAATTGTTAAATTAGTTGTATCGGCAAGGGTAATTCACTAAAAACAAAATTAAATAAGAAACTTTTCAATTGATTAACAAATTTTACTAAAATATAATAAATGAACGTATATTTCACCCAAATAAATATAAATGTACCTTATTTCTTTATTTAAAAAAAAAATATTAATACAATTTTTAACCAAAAATGGTATTTCATGTGAGGCTCATGTCATAATTAAATTCGAGTTTAAATATATAATAAACGTGTATTAAAAACTTGCATCTTTCAGTTTGTGCCAATTAGATCTTTTTGCTTTAAAATCAAGAAAACCTACTTCTGCCAACGAAATTGAAGCAAACTGATAAAATATCTCCATGAAGTTGGGCTGCTGAAAATATACAATTTTAATAAATAAATAAATTCTAAGCAATTAGTACTTAATTTATGAAATATTATATGTCACTTATAATTCTGTTGTGTATTTTCTAAATAAAGGAAAACCCATTGAATTAACGCGTTTTGATGTATAAGTGGTGAATTGTTCCAGAAATGTGGGATTTGAGGATTTTATTTTCTTCGGTTAGGAATAGTGGCCTACTGAAAATCACACGGACCAGTGAAAAAACTACTGAGTAACAATGCTACTAAGTACTCTTACTTCACAACAACTTGATATTCAGCGTTGATTTGCTAAACTACTAAATCTTCATACTTTTCTGAAATTTCTAAATCTAAACTATATAGGCTTTAAATAATAATCTTCTTCTTAAACTCCCTAAAGATAAAAAACATCTAGGCAGTATTTAGAAAAATGCATAGAACTTTTAACATGTATATTCTACAATATATAAATAATAAAACGTCACTGGAAATATTTAAATTGAAGGATTAAGCCTCCACTACTTTTCCTATTATAGTCGAACTAATACCATCTTTAAATTTCACCCTTATTGTTCTTTTCTATATATAATATAATAATATATAATCAGCTTTAATGGAATATGGGCAAACCTTCTTTTTCAGACGCAAGTGACGGACGTACTCATCAAATGCAACAACATAATAACAATAATATTTCATTCCAACAGTCCCTTTATTCGGACACTTCGGAATATTTAATAAATTAAATAATTTTGGTTGAATACAAATTAATTACATTTGGTTAAACAAATTATTAAATTAAATGAGTAAAATTTAAACTTTACATTAAATTAACAAAATTACTGAGATTATAAGAGCTCGACCGAAAAAAAAAATATAAAAATGTTGCTATGAAATGATTATTATCCCTCTAGCTCAATGAAATGATTCGATAACTAATCAATGCGATTAATGTACTTATAAAAAAATTACAAGTGCGATGTGTGATTTATTTGGCGTGCCTGCAGTAAAATTCTTTCAAACTACATAAAAGCATACTTCAAAAGAAAGTTCTTACATTTTGACCAAAATTCCCTCCAAATAAAGTAAAATATAACAATGAGTAATTGTGTTACATTGGATATGGTAAAATATCTAAATCTTTTTAAGAGAATCTGCTAAAATGACATGAATACCTGAGATTTATGTGCTACTATTGAAATGAACTGGACACAAATGAAGAGAACTTTGAGGCTAAATATATAACAAAGCCATATGGATGAACACTAGAGTTCATTGCTGACGCATGACAAAGTCAGGGGTCTCAAATTGCTCTATAGAATAATACATCCTCGGATTAGTCCGAATTATCTCCATTCCGGAATTGAATATTAAGTCAAACGTTCAGTTTTCCCTTACCGATATCATTCACTCTATCTTATTCACAAATTTCTCTCTCCTTCCCCTCCCCTTTCCACACTCCCCCACTCGTTCTCTCTCCCTCTCTCTCTCTATCTCTCTCTCCCCCTCTCTCCCCCCTCCCCCCCTCTATCTCTCTCTCTCTCTCTCACTCTCTCTCCCTCTCTCTCTCTCTATCTCTCTCTCCCCCTCCTTCCCTCACTCTCTCTCTCCCTCTTTCCCTCTCTCCCTCTCTCTCTCCCCCTCTTTCTCTCTCTCCACCATACCTCAAATTGCTCTATAGAATAATACATCCTCGGATTAGTCTGAATTATCCCCATTCCGGAATGGAATAATAAGTCAAACGTTCAGTTTTACCTTACCGATATCATTCACTCTATCTTATTCACAAATTTCTTTCTCCTTCCCCTCCCCTTTCCACACTCCCCCACTCGTTCTCTCTCCCTCTCTCTCTCTATCTCTCTCTCCCCCCTCCTTTCCCTCTCTATCTCTTCTACCGCCTCTCCCACACCCTCTCCCTCTCTCTCTCCCCACCCTCTCTCTCTCTCCTCTCTATTTCTCTCTTACCGACTTGTTTACTCTTTTAGCTCCAGTCGCTATCTTTCTGTCTCGCACTCTCTTTCCCGCTTTGTCTCGCGCTCCCTTTCTCCCGTTCTCCATTACAGCCGTACCCCACACTTGGGGGGGTTTAGTCTCCTCGGCAAACTTGCTCTCCGCGCCCACACTATCCCACACTTCCCCCGCCACTCACACACACCTGTTCCTGCCCAATGGATACCTGCCTCACGGGAGCTATTCCGTCAGTGACACTTCCTCACGATAGATTGGTTTTCCTTTTCACGCACAATGCTCTCCTGACTTGACACTATTATCAGATAGGTGAAAATACAATATTTAAATACGAATACAGATTACAAAAGCACAAAGAATGATAAGAGGTAAATTGAAATAGGAAATACAACATATATTTCAATTTATTGCCTTTGGAAATTATAATCTGAAGAATAAAGTACTAGCTTCAATATTGCTCATTGTCATATACTCACATAATCTGATTATGGAGAATCGGTAAATAGTTGAATTTGATTAATTTATAACAGGTGAAATGATATGCTCTATTGCTAAATCAATAATTTAATGGCTACAGCTTCGTTATGATAGGTTTCACTAATAATAATTTTCATTTCAATTCTATAAGAACATCATTTAAAATTAAATTCTGCTCATTTTGTGAACCTTTTGATCTGCTGTTAATAATAATATTTACACTATGAGAAACAATTTTAAAGATTATAATCTATATTTTTATTTATATATTGCTTTATAAATACACAAGTAATGAGTTATTTTCACAAGTGATATAAACTTAATTACCTCATCGAGAACGCTCGATAAACAAATGGAAATGATTGCCATTATCACAATCACAAAAAACTTCGTGGAAAATGTTAGATTTACGAAATTAATGCAGTTTTTAATAAAAGTTCAATCAGCACGGGAAAATATATAGCCAAACGTTTTTGCTTTATTAAAGACATAATCACACACATATCTATTTCAATATATAACGGCAGATAAATAAAAGTATAGAATATATGACAAATATTAAATACAAGGGGAAACTAGTCGCTCTCTGCAAGAGAGAAGTAATAATTCATTCTGTATGCTATNTGCAAAAAAGGATACCCGAGGACCTACAGAGAGGATTCATAGCCATAGAGTTGAGGGATCATGGTAGGACCAATATGAACAGATTTAGTGCAGTTCAGGCTAGAAAGTTCAGTAAGCTTCCAATAGAAATAAGGGCTCCATCGCTCTTTTGTAGGGCCTGTATAGGTTATTTTCTTGGGACTGTCTCAGGTGTTCGGCAGGCTGACCATGTGCTGCTGTGTAATTATTTTTACTCGTGATGTCACTTACTATTCTTTATTCTTATTTTATTTGTATTAATCTTTATTTGTATTAATAATAAAATAATGTGTCTTTGGTATTGCTACATACAAATTTTATTAGTAGATTGGACATTACCATTTCTTTATAATTAATGTAAAGTTGTTGTTTTATTTTAGAGTAGAAATTTTTAGAGTGCACATTTTCCACTCCTCTGGAAATATTCCAGCAAAATATTATTTTCCAAACCAGAAAAACCACCACATAATCCTTCATCCTACCGTCCTATAAGTCTCTTCCCTTCACTTTCTAGTGTTTTCGAAAAAAATTATGTTAAAACGAATGATGCCATCCATTGAACCCTTCAATATCCACCCAAAACATCAGTTCGGCTTCCGACGTAATAATTCATACTGTCTAGCAGATGTTTCGCGTCGTTGACTACATTTCCTCTTCCCTTGAGCGCAAAGAGTACTGCCCAAGTGCTTTTTTCGATGTTTCACAAGCACAGTGAACTACATAATTCACTAGCATAGACCTTGTCTTCCAACTCCGACCCTTACAACTCTCTCCGTCGACTCAAACGAAGATAGCCCTTTGACCTCCTGGGGACATAGCCTGTAAATAATTTGAGAGTGATGTCATTGGTCACTTTCTCTCCTCATATGCTTGTAATTTATCTTTTTTTTTTTTTTTTTTGTTAGTTCATTCTAATAAAAATACAAAATGTT
>KZ807235.1:33767-52632 GCA_000696205.2 Oncopeltus fasciatus
ATATATATAGTAAACAAGAATTGGTGGAAAAAAGAGTGCAGTGCACACACAAAAATCACAAGGAGTAAATATTTCGGATATTTCTAACCCTACATCAGTGAGGAGTGTAGAGAGACTGGCCTAAAGTTTTAAATGTTTATATACATATATGAAACATTTTTATTGCGAAAAAAGTATATAAAACATAAAATTTAATTTTATAACTTTTGTTTTCTATGATATTTTTGTAGAATGCTTATTAGAGAAAAAAATTAGCGTGTTTTTTCGCTTGGTGGAGAACCTGCCTAATGGCAGAACTCCTAAAGCACTATATACAATATTTACAATAGAAAAAAAAATTAAGAATGTAATTACGATAGATGAGCACTTCTTCCATTCTTCTTAATCGGTCAATCCAGAGCATATTTAAGTGGTCATGTTTTTGACAAAAAGGCTAGTTTTTTACTGAGAAGTGTTCTTTCAGGCTTGCAAATTAAAATTCCTCATTTATTCTTGTTTATATCCATCTTTAATGGAACATGTGTAATCTGTTTAAATTAGGCAGCTCCTGTTTGGCGAATTTTTTTAAGAAGAATATGTGTTTTGAATTGAAGAAAAAGAATAACTTCTGTTCTACAAATTTTGGCAACCAAACTGATGAAAAATTCATGACAAGTTAAAAGATAGAAAACATGATTTAGACACTTCGTCAATCATTGTACCACAATCAGAATAAATTTAGTTAATAATGTATAGTAGTTGGTTAATAAAATGTTTTCATAAATGACGGATAAATAACTACTATTTGTAACAAGAAATAAGTCAAGAAAGCTACCTCTTAGTAAAACAGTACCATTAATGGATATTTATAAACATAAAATAAAATTTTAAATCAATGCGTAAAACCTTTGGTGTTTCTAGGTACACTCTGTTGTTTTATTCGCAAAGGCATTAAGAAAATAATGCAAACTTCTATAGGTTTCTGTCTGTAGACTAAAACAAATTGAATGAACAATAAAAGATAACTTTCAGTTTTTGTCGAAAAAAAAATTTAGTTGGAACTTTGAAAAATGAAGGAACCTTCTTATGACAAAGGATTGCCTGAAGTATCTCAATTGAACAAGAAGACGAGAGAAAAAGTGCAATCTACAAATAGCCATGGATCCTACAAAAAAAAAGGGACAGAAGAAAGAAGAATAATGAGAGGGGAGGAAAGGTAGGTCCAAGGAGGAGAATATTTATCGTTTCCTCTTTTTGTTTACCTCCCGACAGTCCAGTCTTTTGAAATCCCGTCCGCCATCAGCCCTATATTTGGGGGATGAAGGTACACGTCACTCGGAAATGGGGCAACTTCCAGCGTCCAGCGCACCGGATCTCCTGCTGGAGTCCGTCAGATCGGCAACCCTCATCAAATGCTCTCTTGGCGGACTTCCTTCGAAGAAATCAATCGTGCCTTTTAGTTGAATGTCGAGACTTTGCAGAATGCCTTTAGTTCCAAACAATTATTCCGCTAATTCCGCCAAACACACACAGCCGATCCTTTATAAAAGGCTTTATATGTTCGTAGACTTTAGTAGATTTAACAACTCAGGTTGCTTCCATCAAGTAATTTAGAAATTTTTCTCTAATCCTTCAGCGAAGCATAACTTGAAGACATTTAACAATGCGTGTGTATGTGCATATATGATGATATAACGTCCAAATATCTTAAAAAAATAAAACCTTATTCTGTGTGAAACCTTTTTAAACGAATCTGTGGGCAATTTTGGGTATAGCTAAAATTAAACGAAAAAGAAGGAGGATATAGAAGAAAAAAATGTATTTAGATAAAAGTTAAAGCCTGAAATAATATTCAAATATAGAGTTATTATCAGTGAAAATTATTAGTAGCTAATATTTCGGAGTTTAGTCAAGGTTGATCTAAAAAAAAAAAAAAAAAAAAAAAAAAAAAAAAAAAAAAATGGAGAGTTTTGTTGGCCGTAGATATTATTATTAGTTTTTTATTTGTTGGAGTTCAGTCTATCCAAAAATTACAACTTTGAAAATGTGTATTTTTTAAAACGATTATCTGCCGACTTTTCAGCTTTCATTGTAAGCCATCTTCGGGGCTATCATGAAGACGTGAGGGGAATACCTCTACCTAGGTTCACATTTTCATGAAAAGTTTTACAGAAAAATTAAAAAAAAAAAAATCTATATTTCTTATTATCATCTGATGTTTCGGCTCACTTTCTACATCTTGACATCTTCAGGGTTGTCAGAGAGAAGAAGTTACCTTAAACAAATCTTCATAACCGATTGAAACCTTCTGCCCCCAAGGCTACGTCCTTACATTTTAATTTATAGGTTTATTGTAACCTATAAATAACCATGTAAATCAAAATGTAAGGTGCTTTTAATCAGCCATGGCAAATCAGTCATGAATATTTGTACCGTGTCTTATAATGTGCGTTGAAAGCTCGGTAGATAATAAAAAAAAACATTTATTTAAATTGTATTTTTTTTATAAACTTTGACCGGACCCCCAAAAAAATTCTCTACAACAATAATATTCAAAGTTCTTGTAATTTAATTACACAATTTTACATTAAATATTAATTATAAAATACATATATTATATTAATAATAGTATGTGTGCGAGGTAAACTCTCGTGTTACGGTCTTACGGAAGACCTTCAAGGATTCTTTCTTGGTATCTTAATCAAAATCATCCTTCGTTCAACTTCCTCTAGCTTTCATTACCATCAGCAGGTAGATTCGGCAGGACTCTTACGAAATAAAGACTAACTTAGAGGATCGCAAGGTAGGGGCAGCAGGCAGGGGTTGTATATTTATTGTGAAAATGTGTAAATAGCAGAGGGTGGGACCCCGCTCCCTATGCAAATCTGCCAATAAAAGAAGAAGAAAAGTTCTGACAAGCTGTCAGGCTACCCCCAATGAAAGTTTGCCCTCAGGGTTGAAGGGTTAAGTCTGACCTTCCTTGTTCCTAACTGGACCATTGTCAACTTAACAACTTTCTACCATCGTCCCTCCCACCCCCTACCAACTAACATACTAAACTAAACCAACATGTTTTTCCATATTTACCTATTCCCAAATATTTGTATAGCATTTATTTTTAAATTTAAAATAATGCTTAAAACCTGTATCAATGCTCTACAGCAAATTTGAGAAAATAATATTAATAGTTGGTGACTATTTATTTTTTCAAAATACTAATACACATTTTTCTGTTTTAAATTTCATCCTACTAATCACGTAAGCAAATCTATCCACTCTTGGTTATGATAATAATTCAAAAACAATAAAAATATTAAAATTAAATATGTTTTATTCAACGAAATATTGATTGAAATCATTTTTGTAGTTCTCACTTATATCATTATGCCTTTTTTTTCCTGCTTTAAACTAGTTAATTGAAGTCAGTGTAGCTCAGGGGATCCGTTCGGGTCCAGCAATCCAGGCACTTCGGGTTCAAATCTCGCCCAAGGCAAGTTTTTATTTATAAATAAATGTTAAGAATGGGACGACAACGTATAAATAGCACCTCCCTCCATGACCCTAAGTGGTTCAAAAGGAGGCTAATGTTTATTAAAAATACCAAATGACATACTAATACCCATTGAAACATTACACTTCTGCTCTACCAATGGGTATTATTTCAATACTAATGATATAATACCAAATCCATTGAAATAATACCCATTGGTAGAGTATATTATAAGAGGGTAAATATGAATATAGAGGGGGAAGAGTTGATGCCCAGTCAATTTAAAGTTATAACCAGAACCTTATAATATATAACCTACTGCAGGAGTCTTACCAAACCATGAACCGTCAAGGTAACCAGCTATATGTATTTATTTGCAGCTTTATCAAAGCTTCTCTTTGTGAAATAACTATTTCATTGCAACTTTATTTAAATATGCTACCATTATTATTCATAATTCATTAATCCAGTTATTTATATATTTTCATTTTATTAACCTCCTCAAATATTATTCGTTTACTAATTACTACAAATTGGTCTTAACCAGCTTTTCCATTATTGGTTTGTTTAAACTTGAGTCCTGTCAATGAAGGGGTTTGAAACATTTGAAAGATTATACAATTATAGAAAAAAGAGAATATAGGATTTTTTTTTAATTAGCGAATTGCAGGCTGATAGAAGGGTAGTTAAAATAGGGGAGGAAACTAACTGTTTTTTTTTTGTTTTTTTAAACATTTAAATTCAGTTTGTTGTGAACTGCATACTTTAAGATTTTCAATATTAAATAAGCTTTACAAGTGCTTTATCCTATTATAGTGCTCTGGGAGGGAAATACATTGGAAATGTGTCAGCGTGGACGTTTAAAGGATAGTAAACGAAATGTCATTAATATATATTTTGTTTGGTTGTGGTTTTTTATCCCACGTAAATTTTAAACAATTAATGAGAGGGAACAGAATAAAAAATCTATCTATCCCAGCCAGGAAATGAACCTGGATCTCCTGCTATCCGGGCCGGCATGCTAAACCATTACACCACAAGGACTCTCGCTAGTGTAGAGGGAATTCCCTCCTCGTGGATAGGAGGGAGGTAGAGTCCTTGTGGTGTAATGGTTTAGCATACCGGCCCGGATAGCAGGAGATCCAGGTTCGACTCCTGGCTGGGACAGATAGATTTTTTTATTATGTTCCCTCTCATTAATTGTTTGAAAAGTCATTAATTTCAAAAGGTATATTAGACACCTAAGGATCCCTGATAAAATACAAAATGGAGAGGATGTTTGTTTATATAGACTGGAGAACATTATTGGTGACTGGGGAGTAATTTAGTTGGGAAAGTAGGATAGAGAGGTGAATAGCGTTACAGGCTTTGGAGAAATCCAGTAGTTTTGGCAGAAGGACTTTTCCCAAGTCCATTTTAAATTGAATTCCTCTTTTAATGTGAGAGTTCTGGAGTTTGACTCAAAGTAATATGGTGGCTTTCTGAAAACTACCAGCTAATAAAGACATTTTAATAATGCTTCCTGAAAGACTAAGAATGACTCGAGGACTCGTGATTCACCGGTAAACTGTTGGACGTCAATGAGTGAAGTTCACTCGAAAGTAAAGAAGTAGTCCTCATGGATTTTCCTTATTCGAGTCGAACAGGAGTGGCAGGAGAGAAAAGAAAATATTTCAATAAATGTGTAGTAACCAACAGTTTGTACGGAAATTCGTAGTTATTGTGAGCTAGAAAGAGATAGATATAACTTTCAAGTTTGTATTGATATTCACTTTATTCCTCAACTTTTTCTGTTCCCCCAACAATATTCATAACAGTCATAAACACTATAAATTTAATTACAAGCAGAATTTTAAATAACTCAAGCAAAAAATTTAAAACAGGAAGGTTCACGGAGAGTAAAAAAGACGGGTTGCTGCTGATGTCGGCATGCTGGTATGGGAGCCATCCGATTTCTCATGGGAGCGATTTTTCTAAACCACAGTCCTCTATCACACTGCACTGCTCATCCTCGATGTAGGCTAAATCTGAGTCAAAGCGGTGAATGATGGACGTGCAAAGCGTGGTAAATGATAATATTAGGATCATTTTAGAGCTCCTTGTTCCTAAAATTGAATCTCCAGGAAATGATATAAGTTGTATGCTAAAAGAAGGTAAAGCTGTCATTAGCACTTAGAAAATAGACTTGCTTCTTTATCAAAACTCAAAAAGGAAATGAAAAACATTTTCAAAATCGCCTCATATTTTGCTAAAAGTAGAAATATGACTCAACTCTTCGGGCCACTCAGAAGTACTGAGAGCCCATGCTTATGCCCAACAAATGGGCTTATGCCCAACAAATGGACTAGGAGGTTTTACTTATATCTACCAATAATTCTTTAAATTATCTGAAAAGCATATTTTTTTAGACAGTGAACTATTAGGAACCATGTTTCTAAGAGAAGAAAATAATTACAGGTAACTATGACTTGTCCATTAAGTGGTTGTAATTTTGAAGAGGTGTGTGAGCCGAATTTAGTGAATTTGTCTTTTGATTTTACGATGAATGCTAAATAGTTCATTTTTGTTTCTCGTTTTCAATTTAAGTAGAACTAAGATGATGTTCATAGCTTTTGAGGGGTCCACAATACATTTCCTCCAATTTCAGCTAAGGGGGAATATTTCATTTTTATCTCATTTGGTTAACAGGAAACAACTCAGAAGTTCTAAGGTATAAGAACTTGAACCAGAACATGTTTAATTAAATTGATGAGAAAAAAATACCGGTAAAATAATTAAACTTATGAAAATTAAAAGTACGGAGTTGAAAGATCCCTCTCATTTATAGCCCAATGAGTGAAATTAAAAAGTCTGACTCTTCTCTGGAAATGTATTTAAAAAAATCCTTTTGGGCAATTCAGATTTGATATTGTTAATTTACTCCATATTTTTATTGTTTTTTTTCTTTTGAGTAAATTTATATTATATTAATTATCTCGTTTGTTCATTTTATTAACAAGAAAAATATATGAATGACTTTAGCAGTCGATGAGCTATAAAAGACTTGAAAAGCTCAAATATGCGGAGACAATATTTACTCAATGCTCACGAATTTTGATAAGGTACTAGTTATAAAGAATATGTCAATAATTTGCGCTAATACTTCTTTTAGTGTAAAATAGATAAAATATATTTCTTAAAATAAAAAAAATTTTCTCTAGAGTAAACCTTTTAACAATTTTCTTTATGTGTCCTGATAGATTGAGCCCATTTTAGATTATTTAAAAAAGTATGATTACATATCTGAAGGTGAATAACTCAATAAATACTATGTATTCTTAACACTTTTTACAACATGATTAATCAAGTTAATCCATAAATAAAGCATTAAGGCCACTAAAAACAATAAATGGTCACATATCGGTTTCGCATTAGTTCTTCTCGCCCTAAGAGCCGATTCATTACAGTTGAGCTAATTGTTGTCTCAGAGGTGAATTTTGGGACATTTGCTACTTTAAATGTCCTTATAAATATTCAGATGGGGGAGAAAAAGTTGGACAGCCAGATCATTTTACATTTGCCAATGGCTTTGGGACACTAACAAGTGAGTGCATTTTCAGGCGGGGGTGCGAGCTTTATCGCGCTACATAAATCAAAGCAGGATTGAAGTCAATGAGAGGGAGGGTACGACCTCATCCCTTGTTATCTCATCTGAACAAATCACAGTCCCCTGTCTGACGGGATCGATTTCCCCTCACAATTTTGTTTCCTTCCATTTCCAATGACACAGACTTGTCCTGGAACCTTAGTAAATGTTAAACAACAGCATCATCCGTTGATTTGATCCACTTATCCCGTTTGTCATTTCCAAGCCATCATAAATGATTATAAAAAGCGTTGTTTCCATTTTTTTTTTTTTTTTTTGTTTTTTTTACAATAGCTTCATATCATTTGAATAAATCGTCTCATTTATCATCTATAATTATATTTAATAAAGTAAAAAAAATCAATTTTAATTTAAAGAGTAAAATAAAAAATTCACTAACATCCACACCTGCTGAAGAGTGCTCAAGTAATTTTAAAAAGTCACAAATTGAGCATTTCACTATTATATTTTTTAAAGGAGTTAACTAATTGAGCATTAAAAATTATACTAATGTACCTTCAACATTATTACATCTATTTATTTCTTAGAAATTTACATAAATAAGTAATACTTCGAATCAAACACACATAACAGATACATATAAAAGAAGTTAAAAATGAAATATAAAAAAAAAATTTATTAGATGATATAGTTGGGGTTCGGCCATGTTAGATCAAAAAAAAAATACAAATTTAAAAAAAAAGGTGTGTTATTTCAAAAGAGTATCTGACAACGTTTCTGCTTACATTGAAAGCCATCTTCAGGGCTATAGAAATGCAATGTCGTGAGAATACAATAATAACATCGCTAACATAAATAGCTTTCTACATTTATACTTTTGTAATCATATTACATTGTGGTAATTCTATATTATAATATTGTTAATATTATTGTATTCTCATGACTTTGTATTTCTACAGCCCTGATGATGGCTTTCAATGTAAGCCGAAACGTTGGCATATATTCTTAACAAAAATACACGTTTTTTAATTTGTATTTTTTTTTTTTTGTATCTACCATGACTGAACCCCAACTAAAATTATCCAATAATAATATCTACGGTCAAAAAAACTCTCCATAAAAAAAATTATTTGATAATTTAATAGGATTTTTTTTTAAAGTATAACTTGGAAAACACATGTGCCCGTGACTTCATCTTAACTTCCTAAAGTAAAATTTTATATCCCATTGTTATTATCTATTATCTGTTCTAGGATTTGCGAGCAAGAGCAGAATGGAATAGCTACTGGTAACTGGCGTTTAAATCTCAGGGGAAAACTCGGTTGAGCGAACCTGTTTCGGGTTCGTTAACGTTTAGGCTCATCAAAAGGTGGCTCCTACATAAAGCTCTAGTCAATTTCCAGTGGTCTTCCAGGAGGGTTTCTAAGTGGTATTTATAGGATCCGGGCTGGAGTAGTGAGAGAGGAGAGGACCCCTCGGAAAGCGTTGGCCTGTGGCCAGTTAGATGGTATCATTGCTTATAACAGTAACTTAGGTCCATAGGTAGGTCCATAGGCTCGCTTACTGGTGAAGTGGATAGGCCGTCGTCTTCAGGCAGAGCGTTTTATGTCCCTCCGACAATATCCTCAGCAAGGGAGGGAACGTGAAGCCTCTTCCATGCTCATGAGCCATCATACATGCATTCGTCATAATGCATCCAAAGAGGAAGCAAAAATACCTTAATCCTTAATGAAAAAATACTGGAGTCGAAAATAAATAAACTCTCAATCATATCTTGAAAAAAAAAAAAAAAATATATATATATATATAAGTATAATAACTCTTACTAATATATAACTTTTACCCATAAATACATGTACTCAAATGGACCACATTTTTACTTAGAATGCACTGAANTATATATATATATACTTTTTCGTAAAAGTTTATGCGGAAGTAAAAGACTCCCCCCACTACTGGTCTGACCCTAACAAATCTGGACCTAATAGCCAAACTCGCATCGTCATATTCGTTACACTTGAATAAGTTCTTTATCTTACTCTTCGGTCATTAGTGTCTCCCTGATTCAAAGAGGTAACGGTCCAAAAACATCATGAAATCCCACGGAAATGCAGGGCATGGTCATATCTGACAATTTTTTTTTTTTTTTTCATAACTGACACCAGAAACTACATATGATTTTTAAAAGGAGGTAAAACTCTTTTATTTTTAAAATATTTGATTTATAAGATTAATTTTAAAAAGACAAGAAACTTACTTCAAGAAACACGAAGTCACATTTCGCTTTTCACAAATTCTGAAAATGGTATGAGTCCCCTTAGTTTTAGTTGTACTATAACGTAGAGGGCGTTTTAATGGACCAATCAGTTCAGAAAACTCTGACGAGACGAATGAGAGGATATTTCAAGTGGCTGGTTTAGGCGGTGTCTTTGATGTGGCTGCCATGCCGAGCCGTGATGTTGGTGAGGATGGGCGAAGGGGCTCTAGAAAATTTAATCAAGGAATCTTTCAACCCCCCACCCCTCTTGCCGGGAAAACACCCCCCCGCCCCTCACTGACACCACCTCCTTCTGACACCCGACCCGCCCGCCTCCTTGAGCGTCGTCAAGATGAACCTGGAGAGCTGATACCTCCACTACCCAGACACTAATGAATATCCCGAACGGCCCCTCTGCCCCATTTCAAATTCCTCCGCGTAAAATTTCCTTATATTCATGAAAGGAATTTAATAGCTCCTATTCAGTTAATAACAGTCTACTACCCAACTAGTTTGAGTTAGAAGGTAAAGGACTTTGACGCAGGAGATACAAATAAATTATAGTTTTCTAAAAGTTTGTTTAATACCAGAAGTATTTTGATTTGAAAAGGTGGGATTGAAACTTTAATTACAATGATTTTTGTAAATATTGCTATGGGTTACGGATCAATAATTAAGAACAAAGATAAATTGAATTAATTTATTATACCAAACGTATACACCTTGTGCACCTAGTAATAACAGATGGCAAAAGCTCTAACAAAATAATAAATAAATAAATAGAAAAGAACAATTACTTACAACAAATTACAAATAAATTTTCGAATTCTGAATTAACTCTTTATTAAATAACAATTATCTGTACATTTTTTTACACTTAATTTTTTGATGGGGTACATGATGATTGTCCTTGCTCGTCTATCCCGGGACGTAACCCGTCCTCAGAGAGGAGCCCAGTTTAACCCGCGATAGACTATCCGGCACCAATCTTCTCCTTATCCTAGGATAATACGAATAAATTAAATGTGCTAATTTACAAATAGGCCTCAGAACACTTCTTAAATTGTCTGCACTTACAAATTACTGTCCCTTAATGTTTCCCTGTCACGGATCTGTCACTCTGAGACACGCGATCTAAAAGAGAAACTGACATTGATTTGAGGGCCACTGATGAGCCGCTTTTATAACTGTATGGCAGGGACTAGGTGGCCTAGATGAATCTAACAGCTGCTTCTGGGTAAAGGTGATTTCCTCATCTGAAGTGAGGAAGCAGGTGGCATCCTTCAGTTTTCCCTTTCCCGTACAGGTCCGGTCCTCTCGTTACGACCTTTTCCAGTCTTTAACAATATTTACTTTTATTCCGAAGAACATTGTTGGGGAAAACAACATATATTGGTCTCATTTCACTTGATTGGAAATGATCATTTCAAAAAATATAATTTACAGTAGTCTAATACTGATATCGTATAGTCGAGTTTTGCTTTTTAATGTAAATAATATACATTTAATTAAATGACTATTTTTATTTGTAGATAAACAATTAATGATTACCCAGCCTCGACTATACATAAGTATATTATTTGCCTCCGGAATCCTTTCCCAGGTCCTTAGTTTCAAAATATACCTAGGTCTATATGAATTGCCGCTAAGCAGTGACCCTGGATCTTCGGAGGCTCATGCGACCACTTCGTCTTCGCGCCGCAAGAGAAGAGTAATGAAAAGTGAAGTTGAGTATTCGAGGATCCAGCGATATCATGTCACCTCTCATACCTTCAACGTACCATCTGGGAGTAGATTAGTTTCCTGCAGTTGGAAATCAGACGGATGGATTCATAGGTTGTACCGAGGAGCTGAATAGTCTCGAAGATTTGCATCATGGATCTTAAGAGATTGTATGTCTAGTTTTTAGCTATAATATATAATGCACATAAATATTTAACCAATTTTATATATGTCCCGACGATGAATACATATTTTTTAGCCGCTATAATGACACGGAACAAAACTGAGCAAATTTCAGGAAAAGTATTAATGACTTTTGAAAAAAAAATTTTCAGTGAAGTTAAAGGATTGCATTTAATGACACTAAACTAATTTACTTTAAATGTAACTCGAAAGCAAACCTTCCCCCTAATAAAAAAAAATTACTTGCTTTCAGAGCAACCATTCAGACTTAACCTAGTTTATTTACTACAGGCTGATTTTATTTCATTGATTTCAATAGCCTAAGAAGGACATTCTTTATTTATAAAGAAAGAGAATTTAAAAGGACTTGATGCGGGTCACTGACCAAGCTCACATTTTCTTTGACTATTTAACCTCACTTAAATTTTTAATAAAGGATTTTATCAAAGTAATTTATTTTAAATCTTCAATCCAAGAGAAAACTACACAACCGTTTAGATGAAGACTACCGATTATTTTTTTTTTTTTTTTTTTTTGTATTCTAATAAATTAATATTTTTACTTTACAAGTGTTTCTCCTGAAAATGTTATAGAACATAAACACTAAAAAATAGCAGTTTAGACCATTTAGGTTTCACAAATATTTTCATAATTCTTATAAAAATTAAGTTATTACGCTCATAAATTTTATCTCCCTTTCAATATCCCTTTCTCTCACCTGATTTCAACGAAAATTGAATCATTTCAAGAATTTGTTATAGAAAGCCTAAATATTTATTGTTCTAACTATATTTAATGATAACAATAATACAGCCCGCATATACTACAAATTATAGTGCTCTGTATGTTACTCTATATACTTCTTTGAAAATAGTTATTGATTATAAAGTTATGGAATTGCTTTTCACAAGTATTTTGCTTTATACATTCTTTTCGTAAGGGCAATAACGATGATATAAACATTTTAATTATGGTCTTCCACTAAACCCCAAATCTCAATCACCTCTACTATATTTAGCCATTTACAAACTCTACCAATGGTGTGCAAAGATAATACATAAATTTGGTTTCAATAAAAAATTTTAAAAATTGTGGACACTATATATATATAGANATATATATATATATATATATATATATATATATATATATATATATAAAACAATTGAAATAAATGAAGGATCGGTGAGCATCCGATAATTTTTTTAGAAGTCAACTGATGCAAAAAAAAAATACATCAAATTATTTTGTTTAATCTATTGGATTTTTTGAAATCTAAAAATTTATGGATATTTTTAATGTAAATAAAATTATTTGCATAGGAAACAGATCTCAACTTATGGAAAATTTCCTCAACGATTCTACATAGCCGGCAAGAAAAATATGCTCGTTTGTTAAATGAAATACACTTGACTTTTGATTATTTTATGTTAGAGGGAGCTAAAAAGCCTTTAAATTAACAAGAGCTTGAATCATCAAAAGGTGGGATGAAAGAAAACAGACAAAAACTTCAGTATATATAAAAATGTATTACAAAATTAGGAAAATTAGTCATTCTTCGAAGAGAAAGATAAATCAGTAGTTATCCATTATATTTTTTGCATCAAAGAACTCTATTATTCATTATTTAGATTCTTATCACTATTTTTACTAAAAAATTGAAAAATATCCTTTTCATGAAGGGTTTGGGGGAGTGGGGAGGACTCTGTAGATAACTAATTACCACCTGAATAATTTTCTGTGCTGTTTCAAATCTATTTAAATGAAAGTAATATCAATAACCCGAAATTTGAAATATTTCAATTTTTTTTTTTTTTTGCATGACGAAATTTGACGTTAAACATGTCTTATTGATAGCATGCTTTATATAAGATATTGATTTACTGGGAAAGTAAGGGTGGGACGTTTGACTTACGGGGTTTGAGAGCCGAGTCTGGCACAACGTACTCCCAGTTGGCGGCAGTGCCGTGGTTTCAGGGGGCAGTTTTGAGGATAGCCACGAATCGATGGGGCCCTGGATGGAACCCTTTCTCCCCCGGGGCCCGTAACACGATATAGGAGGAGAGTATCCCGACAGCTAGACTTCCCCTCAACCCTACTCCTCAGGGATAACAATTCCCTACCCCGCTCAACTAAGCCAAGAGTAAGACATGAAGAATTCTGATTAATACTTGTAAAAAAAAAATCTTAGTTACTAAGCACTCTTTGAACTAAACACTTCGTAACTTAACTAAGCAGCCTCAAAAACTAGACCTCTTTGGTTATTTGTCATTTTTTTAAAAACACATAAAATGTAAACCATGTCCTATTCTATAAACGCCATGCTAATTTTTTAGACTTTATTATGAGTTACCTTCTACTAATCAATAAATTCACCATATTTCTATCTATTCCACAAAATAAATTAATTTTGCTCTGAAGTTAATAAAGCTCTGAAGAAAATAATGATAGGGGCGCCAGGGTAGCTCAGGGGATCCGTACGGGTCTCGCAATCCTGGTGCTGCGGGTTCAAATCCCGCCCAGGTCAATCTTTTATTTATAAATAGAAGCTTGTCCTGAGCCATGGGTGTTTAGAATAGGGTGGTAGATAGCCCCTCCCTCCAATGACCCTTAGTGGTTGCAAGAGAGGCTAACCCAGCAAAAAAAAAAAAAATAATGATATTTATCTACCGGGTCCATCGAAAAATAATAAAAAGTTAGTTTTCAGAAGATATTGAATTTTGCTCCCTTACGGACCTAAGAAATGATCCCAATTGTCTTTCTATTGTTTATTGTTTTTATTAAGTTATCGGGTTTGGTGATTTATCATCAGGCTAAAATTAAACATAATAGCCAATAATATAATAGCATTAACATTACAACAAATAAATATAAGCTCACTGAATTGCCGCTAAGCAGTGACCCTGGATCTTCGGAGGCTCATGCGACCTTTTTTCAAAATACTAATACACATTTTTCTGTTTTAAATTTCATCCTACTAATCACGTAAGCAAATCTATCCACTCTTGGTTATGATAATAATTCAAAAACAATAAAAANAATTATTTTATATATATATATATATATATATATATAATGTGAGCACCAGAAAGTGATATATAAATACTGGAGGTGTCAATTTTCAGCAAATTTTACTTGAATCATTCCACAAGAAGGCAGATTACAGAAAGAAGTGTAAGTGTAAAAATAATTTATTTTAAAAATAATAACGGGTCCTAAAGAGTTTGAAATAATGCTTAATAATTTTAAATAAAACATATTTTTAGAGTACTTTGGGAAATGGTAATGCAATTTTTGGTGGGCGTTCATGGAAACAACACCAATAACTTGGTTTAAATGCACCTAAGAAAACCTAGGTTAGAATACCTCGAGAAAAAAAAGTTTCTATAGCGTTTTCTGCTTTTAAAAAAAATTAAATATTTCTAAACATTACTAGTCATTTTCAAATATACCAATTTTTAAGGGGTTAATACTTCCATTACCATTAAATAATAACATAAACTCAGGAATGACAAATAAGAGCAAAGGATTTTAATTAAGTTGTGAATACTACACATGCAGAAATTTGTTTTGAGAAAAATTATTGATGAAATATCCCTTATCATTATAGAGATTCTTAGAAAAGTACAAGAAATTTTTGAACTAATCTATTTTCATCCTTTTCAAAATTCAGATCTTTTTATACTTCACCTATCTCAGTTTTACTTACAGGAAAATATCCAAGGGTAAAATGACTTGTACAAATTCAATTACTTTACATTATGAATAATTTTCACACTTTTCCACCTTTTCACAGCTTCTTTTAATGACATGATACTTCAAAATAGTAATAATTATGGTGAATAAAAAAACTTCTGTTATTTCCTCGTTTGCCCTACAGACTATTGAATAACTTGCCAACTTGTAAGAAGAGTTTTCATAAGAATGTTATAATTACCACCTCATCCGAGCAGCCGCCTTCCTCTTCAATGTAATGAGTTCTTGAAGTATTACTCCGCCATTATATATTATATCTATTCAGTGAGGAATGAATATAGATTTCAGACGGTGTGGGGTCTCTCACCTTTGCCATATTCGAGTTGGAGGGGGGGGGGGGGGAATCTAAGGCGTCGAAACCCACGGCAGCTCGCTTAAGGATCAAGCCCTCTAACAGCCAATTAAAGCATATGTAGCTACCGACTACAAAAATGTATTATAAAAATTGTTACGCCAAAGAAACATGTTAGGAAAATGGTTATCAGATTACAGTCAGGACGAAAATAACAAAATAGAAGTAAATAAATTTGGTTTTTCTTCATTCTTAAAAAATAATTTTTCAAGTAAGTCATCATTAGAGTTATAGAAAACAAAACAAAAGCAGGAATAAAAATACAACTATGCTATTAATGATCAAACTTCAGCTAACTATATATTACAATATATAATTACTATTATTAACACAATTAACATTATCGCATATGAAGAAACAAGAAAAAAAAAAACTTAAATGTGAAATTCTGACGATAAAGTAATCGACTGTATAATGAACTTTCTGAAAGAGGGCAGGCTATTAAATCTTATCTAGACGCATTTTAAGTATGCTTCTTTTCCGTTCTCTCTCAATTTTTCTTTCTTATAAATTTCATAGTTTTGAAGTACAAAGAAATTACTATGTACATCCACATAACTACTCGCACTAACAATTCATTATACATCACCATGACCTATTGCTAAGAAATTCTTCTTCTTTAAAATATCTTCCCGCTTTAAAAATATATTGTCTACAGGTTGGCACGCCATTAAAAATAAAAAAATAAAATAAATAACATTGTAGCATGAATATTCTTTATAATTTATAAATATCATAGTCGAAATCTGAATATGAATATTCAGCAGTTAACTCTTATTATCAAACCATATTTTAATGATACATAATTTGAAAATGAACTGCATAAAATAAAACTGTAAGAATCAGTTTTTCCAAGGTTTTTCCTAGTTTGCGTAAATATATTTCACATAAGTCACTCGAAATCCCACTTCAAAATGAAGAGTATGTTACTAAAACTTCTTTATAAGGTTGTTACTAAAAATTTACATCTATCCAAATTAATTAAAATTCAACAGGGAATGAAGCTACACTGAAGCATTCTCAGTTTATCATAAAGCATTTTTATTTAATGAATTTCGAAATTATTGCTAGATAAAAAAGAATTGTAACTCAAATACTGAATGGGCTACATCGATTCCGTGCGAGTTTATGTAGCCCATTTAGTATTATAATACAAAATATATTAAATTTTCTATAATTAATATTGCTTAAATTATACTTTAAAAGGTTTTGAATGAAAAAACAATCAGCTTTATCAAATTCTTAAATGTACTACTTGTTAATATTTACCTATTATAATTCAATTTTTTAATACTAAACTCAAGATGGAGCCTAAAGATTAAGGGTTTCGACAAGGAAAAGAAACATAAAATACTCCAATATTTTTATTATACTAAGGTTTGGACATAACTTGTAAGTCATCATCAGTGTGATAGTGATGTAGAGATCTCCGAGGGAGGTTTATGGTCAGAATTGGATTTAGTTTAGTTCTGGACTTTGAGATGTGACCATAAACTCCTTCGGAGATCTCTCCAGACATCACTTTTGCCATCATGATGACTTACAAGTTAAGTCGAAACGTTAGCAATAATAAAATAACTACCTAATAATTTTGGATTATTTTATTTTTTTTGGCCCTGGCCGAAACCCTGACTAATTTCTCCAGCTAGATTTTAATATTTAAAAAAAATAATTTGTACCAGGCTGTGATTATATTAAAAGTAATAAACATAGCGAAAAATAATAGATAATAGACAATTTCATTTAATAATTAGAAACTAAAGGGATCCATTATATAGCATATAAAATTTAATTTAAATACGATTTTGCAAATAAAATGATGCTATACAATAAATGTAAGGGAATAGAATAATAGAAATCTTACTACCTATGCCGGGACTTGAACCCTAATCTCCTGCTTATCGGGCAAGTATGCTATCCTTTACACCAACGAGGCTAGCTAGATAATTACTTCTACTCCGCGCACTTTACTCCGACTTTACTCCGAGTCTAAACCCCCAAAATAAGACGAATATATCGTCTTATGCTTGAAGGAGTTAACATTGTCAGTTATTTATTAGACTCTTGTNGTATGCTATCCTTTACACCAACGAGGCTAGCTAGATAATTACTTCTACTCCGCGCACTTTACTCCGACTTTACTCCGAGTCTAAACCCCCAAAATAAGACGAATATATCGTCTTATGCTTGAAGGAGTTAACATTGTCAGTTATTTATTAGACTCTTGTTTTTTTTTTATTATATTTTTTTTTTTTAAATACTGATATTCATTGTGGTATTTAATCCTACTTAAAAATTTATAAAATATATGCATAGGAATAGAATAAAAAAATCTTACTACGTCAACCGGGAATCGAACCCGAATCTCCTGCTTTCTGGGCAATCTGCTATCCTTTACACCACCGAGGCTAGCTAGTTAATTCCTTCTCATTTTTTTTTAAATTCTATTCCCTAGCATTTCTTGTATAAAAGTAATGTGGGATTAAATACCCCAACTAACGATAGTATTAAAAACGTTGCTATAAATTTCTAATGATGGAATGTGGAAGAATAGTCGCGTCAGGTCTCTCATTCCCGCAAGGAGGAGTTCGTTTCCTGTTGGCGGCTCACCATTGTGTTGCCCAGAGATTTTACTGCAGCCTCCTTGTTTACCTCTTCCTCCTGAGGGGTGGGGGTTGGGGGGTGTTAAAAATGGCCGCCGCTGATCAGAGCGAAGAGGTGGAGGGGAGGAGACTGAATCAGGCCCTCATTCTTCTCCTTCAGGCCGGCTGATGTCCTCCCATCTGTCTCGGTACTCTTGAGGCCCAAGGGTTGCCCCCACCACCCCCCACCACCATTAATGATTACCCAGCCTCGACTATACATAAGTATATTATTTGCCTCCGGAATCCTTTCCCAGGTCCTTAGTTTCAAAATATACCTAGGTCTATATGAATTGCCGCTAAGCAGTGACCCTGGATCTTCGGAGGCTCATGCGACCACTTCGTCTTCGCGCCGCAAGAGAAGAGTAATGAAAAGTGAAGTTGAGTATTCGAGGATCCAGCGATATCATGTCACCTCTCATACCTTCAACGTANAATTCATGAGAGGGAACAGAATAAAAAAATCTATCTGTCCTCGCCAGGAATCGAACCTGGATCTCCTGCTATCCGGGCCGGTGTGCTAAGCCGTTACACCACAAGGACTTGTGGATTCCTGGCCAGGAAAGTAATTAAAAGTAATGCTTCATCTCATAAAACACTCTAATATTTCGTTTTTTAATATGTATACATATAAAATGAAAACTTGCGGCTGCGATATATAGTCATCAAGACTACACAGGTAGGATAGAGAGTGCAGTGCACACACACACAAAAAAAATCACATGGAGTAAAATTTTCGTGGATCACTCACCTTTCGTCGGTGAGGAGTCTCTCTTCACTTCTCACCGACGAAGGGCAAGAGGTCCCCGGCAATTTTACTCCTTATGATTTTTTCTTTTTGTGTGTGAACTACACTCACTATCCCACATGTTCTTGATTACTATATATGTGTGTGTGT
>KZ807235.1:90303-101166 GCA_000696205.2 Oncopeltus fasciatus
TAATATATATTAATATAAAAGACCTGGAGTAGAAATGCAATTTTAAATTCTAAAAATAAAAACGAAAATTAGAAATATTCCTCTTCCCTTAAACCTTCCCTGAACTTTTCCTCTACCTTCTGTGATTTCACACAAAAATTAATTCACACAAAAATTTGCAAAAGAAAACCTTAATACCAATTGTGGTATCTATATTATAAAAATAGGAGGTCCCACTCAACATACAAAATTACATTACCTTTCCTCGTATGTGATTGTTTTTTGTTTTATTTTTATTTTAGAGATAAATATAATAATATAAACGTCATAGAATTACATTTTTCAACTGTTTTGTTCTGTATATTAACCCACAAGAGGATAATTTGGTAAAAATCCTCTATTCCTCGAAAATATGGCGTATAAAACTTATTCGTAGTTTTAACATTTTAAACACACTGACACACACATATATAATTTAACGCACTTTTACTTTACACTTTATTAAGAAACAAAAGTAAGTTTTTTTGTAAATTAATAAATAATTATTTATTACATTCGGTTATTAACATCTTGTAATTTGATAGCATAGATAAATTACAATAGAAAAAAAATTATAAAAATTTAAAATAACAATAAAATAAATAAGTGAACATCACTGTGCAGGGAGAAGGACCCCATCGACCCCACTCCTAATAAGTTAAGGCATTAAGGCCCAGGAGGTCGCGAGATCATCTCCGTTTAAGGCGCCGGGGAGGATTGTAAAGATTGAAGTTCGACGACAGGGATTGGGCATGTGAATTAGGATGGAATCATCCTTGGAATTTACTATAGAAGAACTTGAAGTGGGTGGAGATGAGATCTTGGACGGAAGGAATATTAAAGTCGTGATTAAAGGTAGAGTTCGTATTCGTTGGATGTTGGAAGGCTTAGCGGCACACCACAGTTCTGCACCGTAGGTCCAGGTTGGTCGTATTATGGTCTTGTAGATGGTACAGTTTTTTTTCTAATGTGAGCTGTGAGCGCCTATTCATAAGGCAGGATAAGATTCCGTGGCGTCTGTTGTGTTATTGTCGCTTGATTTTTGTATGTTCGTTCCAGTTAAATCGTGAGTCAAGATGGAACCCAAGGTAACGGACTAAATCAGAGAGAGGTATAGGGATGTTATTTTATGTAACATTATCAGGAGAATCTTTTCTTAGCTGAAAATTTACCTGTGCGTATTCAGACTCATTTATTTTAAATCTCCATTTGAGTAAGTATTAAATAACTTAAAAATAGGCTTCTTCCCTCAAAGTTGTCCGATTGATTAATTTAATTATCAAAAAAGGTCAATGATTCAAGGTCTAAAGTCTACTAGTCTACGAATATCTGTAATGTAAATTACATAAAATGTAAATTTACATATATATATATATGTTTATTTGATACAGATAAAATCATTTTAACTAATGAAAGTATAGTTCGATCTTACAAATTTAATCATAAGATACTTATTTTATTACTCTGTATCATTTTATCAAAATAGCAAATTGTAAAAAATATTTCAAGATATAACTAGAAGATATGAGGGTATAGTTTTATTTTTCTTATACTCTCTTTTTAATCTCTTTGGAAGAACAAAAATTAGTCCACTTTCATTTCCCTCTAAAAACCGTAATTAAGAAGAGGGTATATCACGCGTAACACGCATTAGTACAACTCACAGGTTGAGATTGAAAATGGGAGATTACGGCATTCGCTAGAGAATGTTGCGAGCACATTCCCCATTCTTGTATGATCCCTGTTATATCTGCCTCTGGGATAAATTCGAGAAGTTGTAAAGAGCCGGAGTAATCCCGAATTAAACTGCCCATATATTATCCCATGGTCAGCTGCTTTTCGTTCCGGTCAGATCCCCAGTATAGGCTCTGTTATTTGGGAATTAGAGAAAAATTAAAACTCCCTAATCCCTCGTCCTATCTTGGTTGAATATCGCCCCCATGGGATTACAAGTACAACCCGGTCCCAGCTGATATGTCTGAAAACTGTTTTTCATGGTTTTCAGTCTACCAACACTTGCGGCTAAGGAGAAATAATGGTCTGCTATCCGTTATTTATAGACCACTTCCTTTATTTCCTTTTTATAATTTCCTCGTGTTATTCTACTGATCTAGTCATTGTTTTATTTTGAATTTGAATTTGAATGGACGGGAGAAGTAAAAAAAACAATTTTTTTTTTATCTAAAATTTAATAAAGATAATTAATATTAAAAACAAACTTACTCGCAGTTACATTTATTAAATTATTATTCAATACTTAAAAAATATCTTAACTATCTTAACTTCTGATGTAAAGATGGAAAATTTTCCAGTATATTAAGTATACTGGGTAGACTGTATATTGTCATATGATATACAAATTAAGTAACTAATTTGATATCTATGGTTTACATTTATAGAACCCTCATCATTCATTAATCTTAATAAAATTATTATCACATTATATTGCTATTGTAGCAATATATATTACGAAAATCATTATTTGATTGATGGGTATCAGAAAAATTATCTATTTTTCCTTTAAGCCCTTTTCTGAATTACTCCTCCCTCTTCCTTAAATTTAAGTATTAATAATTAAATTAATAAAATTAATATCGCAGTGCAAATATTTTTTTCAAAAATTGTAAATACCAGCCTTGGTACAAAATAAACTATTCGGTGGTAAATTTGTTGACCGTCAAGTTTTATGAAGAGAGGCTTATCAGGAATTCGAGGTAGTTGAAGAATTAAAAACTAATTTGCAACAAAAGAAGATTTTATTTTAGCCAATGTTTCGGCCTAAATTTCAGGCCTTCATCAGGGCAAATAGTGATGTGGAAGAGAGACTCTTAATCAACAGTGTCTAAATCATGACTGTAATGAAAGCAGTCTATTACATAAATATATATTTCATGGTCGTCTAAAAATCGTTAACGCTTATCTCCAATTCTCACAAATCTTAGCAGAAAGAATAAGTCAAAGTAATTTATTTTTGTGCATATTTCTTTTTCTGATGTCTGGTAATAAAACGTATTCTCCATAAAGATCAACTTCCCATATCTATAGTGGAAAATTGATTTATATACAAATTATATTATATTATGAGGAACGTCAAATAATACTTACAGAAATAGGTTGGCCATAGCAAAAACTTTTCTTATCACTGAAAAACAGCTGAAACTATTATGTTCAAGTAGCTTAGCCTTTGATTAATTTAATAATATATTTAAATAATATATATTTTCCTTTGTCTTGTATGACATTAAGTTAATTGTTTCTAGTTTAACGTCGTTTCAATAATATTGCTTTTTGTGATTGTTTGATTGGATGATTGTTCGTTTAGGACATTTGACAAGATGCTTAGAGAAGTCCCTCAAACAGAGAGCAAACTACTTCAGATTCGTAGTTATTATTTTAATAACTAATTAGTTTTAAATTATTAACCTACAATATAAATTAATTCAAAATTTGCATGTAAGATTACCTATCTTTAGGTTACATAATTCTGAAAGTTATAAAAAACTGAAATTTATACTTTTTTTAATACCAATATTAAAATATGATTAGTTTATATTATAAGATAAAATAATCATATTATAGGGAAAAGTCATCAATTAAATCTAAGGTATACTTAATAAATAATATTAGTGATTGATGAAGGTCGCTGAAGCGTGAGACAAATGGCATATTTCCCATTTGATAGGGTGGGGAAATCAAATTTTTCGCATTGTTACTATGACAAGAGTTTTGGTTTTTCGATTCTCACAGATTTTTTTCACTCAAAATTTAGTTGACTGACTGAGTTTAGTTAAAAATTTAGTTCTGATCTCTGAAATGTGTCCTTAAACCTCCCTCGGAGATCTCTTGAGATAGTGGCATCGCCCTGATGATGACTTAACAAGTTAAGTCGGAACGTCGGCAATAATAAAATAACTACCCAACAATTTTGTAGTGTTCATTTTTCTGATCCTGACCGAAACCCCGAAAGCATAACTGGAGACTACTTTTCCAAAATTTACCAATTTTTCGAAAATGAGCCCATTTTTCATACGAGAATAAGCGTGTGTCTGCCGTTTCCTTGTCCAGGTCTTCCGCGATTTATCAGCAAGAACGAGGTCAACTCGCCGTGAAAGTGCTTTAGTGTTACTTCCTCTAAGTAATTCGACGGAGGAAAATAAGAATTCTTAATCCCGTCTTATTAAGAGTACAATAATTCCATGTTCCAAAAGGTTCATTTTCCTCTTTGATTTTTTTTTTTTTTTTTTCATTAAACTTATGCATATTTATTTAGGCCAATTTCTTTAAAGTTGTTTTTTTTTATATATACAATGAGGAAAATAGTTGGATATAAGGAGTTCCGCGTCATATATATGGCGTTTGTAAGACGAGGCTGAACCTGTTCACCCGTTGGGTTCCAGGTATCCTCCTCTCCGAGTCCTTCAACCCCACGGGGGAAGGTCAAGAGTTATGCAGCGGGTGAGTCACGATCGCCTGGAAATAACAGCTGTCTGCAGGGTGGATGGCTGCTCAAGGTGGAGGGGAGCAGGGAGACTCAGTCGCCAAGATGGTCCGTGCAGGGTCGGTTCTGGCAGCGTTCTTCCTCTGCCTCGCCAGCTTCGTCCAGACTCCAGCTGGACAGATACTGGGCCTACAGGAAGGTGAGGGCACAAACCATAGACGAATCCGGAATAATATACAGATTCTTTAAGATTTTCAGTTTTTAAAAAAAAACCCAAATAAATAAATCTACTACCTCAGCCGGAACTAATAGTAACTAGTAAAAGTAATAATTTTTTATTCTAACTCCCTTGCATTTATTATATAAAATTAATGTGGGATTAAATACCACAACTAATACAGCATTTAAATAGTATATTTAACTTCTTTTTTTTTTTCAATTGATACGTACCAGTAGAAATATAACCCTCTGAAACAATAATTGAGATGAGATGGAAATAATTGTCATTCAGTTTTTATTATAAAAAAAATAATATTTTTTTAATCTGCTCTCCTAGAAATCTATATGCATTCGTAAGTTTAATCGTGTAATAGAAGTATGCTATTAACAAGGCAATTTAACCATAAATGTTTACAGTGAGAGTTTGCAATGTGTGTTTTTACCTGGGACCTTTTAGACGTTTGATGCAGCTTAAATTCTTGGTAATTTTGTATATTTCTTCAAGAAGTATTTAGAAGGAATTTAGCATAGAGGAAAGGGGGTTATGTTTCAGAAAGGTAAAATTTTGTCAATCTCTGGACGATTCTTGGGTTGGGAGTCGATTAATTGAGATTGGATAGGAAGTCAATTATGCTCTTTTTTTCTAATTTTTTGAACATCTTTGTGGCTATTCACCAAAATAAAAACGTGGCGGATAGAGACTAACTGCTTATATAATTTTATTCGTATGTGTCTCTATTAATGCTAGAAAACGGGGAGAAAAATAGTCCGAATGAGAAAAGTTACTCTTTCGGAGACTCATTCTACGAAGTACCTCTGCAATATGTTTTTCTTAAAATTATATGTATAAAATATCCATATTTTTATCTTATTTTCTCTCTATCTCCATCGTGCTGTTAGCGTGGAGTATCGTTATTTGCACGTTGAAATATTCTTGTGATAATATATTCAATGCATCTTCAGATAATCAACTATCCTATAGATTTATCAGCCCTGGTACGCTATATGTCATACTCTTACCCTCTATTACTTCACCACAGGTCGAAAAACATATAGAAGATTTCAATAGTCGGAAACGTCATGTAGACATCAGTTATTAGTTTATTTTATTGAATAAACTATTACTATCTGAAAATTCAAATTCACGATTACATAAAATTTGATGTTTTCGAGCTGAAGGTGTCCCTCAACACATTAGTGCCTTTTTCATTTTATATATAATTGTTGACGTATTGTAATCCGTCAGACGAACTCCAACTTATTTATTAAATTAAATTACGTTTAGCACTCTATCTTGGGCATCAAGGCCCAGGAGGTCCCGAGGCCATCTCCGTTTTAGGCGCTGGGGAGGATTGTGAGGATTGGAGTCCGACGACAGGGATTGGGCAACTCTATCTTATACTAATTTTCCAAATTTCTCTCATAAAAAAAAAAACTTTAGTTTTATAATAATAAAAAAAAATGAAACTTACTGAAAATAACAGGAAACTTAAATTTAAGGGATAATCAAAAGGAGGGTTTTTTTTATTACCGTAGATATTATTATTAGATGATTTTAGTTGTGGTTCGGTCAAGTGGCCGTGATCAAGTGGTCATGATACATCAACAGTAAAATATACCTGGAGCGCAGTATTATTTTTCCGAAATTGGGACATTATTTTGTATATTATCCTTTAAAATCATCTAATAATTACATCTACGGTAAAAAAAACAAAAACACTCCTTTTGATTATTCCTTAAATTTAATTTTCCTGTTATTTAGTTTTTAAGATGATATATTTAGCAGTTGAAATTCTTTTGTTTACACATATGGTTATCGACAACACAACAGCTAGGTTATCTTTAATCGTTGAGACGAATATTCCGAGGTTAATCGGAAGAAACGATAAAACTGATACTCATGTTGCAATAAATATATACGTAATCTAGTATTTTTTCTACCGTTTGTGTAATTATCCATATTGATTTACCATTATTAAACACTCTTATTACCGTCTAAAAAATTTTAATTGTATAATAAAACAAAATGAAGCTTAAAAGAATAATTATTATACAAATTTTATTTTATGAAAGAGATTTGGGAAATTAGTATAAGATAGAGTTGCCCAATCCCTGTCGTCGGACTCCAATCCTAACAATCCCCCCCGGTGACTAAAATGGAGATGGCCTCGCGACCTCCTGGTCCTTAATGCCTAAGATAGAGTTAACGTGCTAAACTTAATTGAATTCAATAAATAAATTAGAGTTCGTCTGACAGATTACCATATGTCAACAATTATATATAAAATAAAATAAGCACTAATGTGTTGAGGGACTCCTTCTCTCGTAGTTTTCGTTTGTCAGCATAAAGCTGTCCTGCATTAAATGTTATTCCCAGGAAGGTTTACGGTGAAATCTGGAAGACTTTCTCATAGCGTGTTCAAATAGACAAAGAGTATCTGATTTTTACTTAGATTGTCATTAATGGATTTTCTTTTAACCCGAGCGGACTTGTAATCCAGCTAGAACTGAATGCACTTGGCTAATTGCTTCCCTTTGTCCAAGGATTCAGAGTTTAAAATCGAAGGAATGATGTGGGAAAGAGATTATCACTGTAGAAGACGGAGATGCAGTAGTGGTGTATTTACTCACAAACACCACTACAGGATAATATCCTCAAACTGTATTAAATGCACTCTGAATTTTAGTAGTCGGAAATAGTTCACGTAGGCTTCGTCGGTCGTCAGATGTATTTACCATTTCATCTTCCGGGTTGGACCGAGTCAAATTGTTCTTATTTGCCGAGCTTTCGCACATCATGTGATGGCTTCTTCAGGGCTGAAAGCTCTTTTCAGCCCTGAAGAAGCCATCACATGATGTGCGAAAGCTCGGCAAATAAGAACAATTTGACTCGGTCCAACCCGGAAGATGAAATAGTAATTAAGTCGGAAATAGGTTTTGTTAAATCGCTTTTCACTGAATCTTATCAATTCTTGCTCGTCATTCAGCTGTCAACTGTTGACATTCTCATCATTGCTTGCACTTTCTTGACTTATCATATTGTCCCTTGCAAAATGAAGGTTTTTGAATGAATCTTTTCCTTATTTCATAGATTTCGACATTTGAGCTATTTTCTTCCTTCTTATATTTTTCTTATGTTATTTGACGTTTCGAATCATTTTTTTATTTCATCTGATTTATCTTCAGGTTCAACTTGAATAACAATATAATTGATACGTATTTTTGTATTATAAATGCACCTATACCTATTTACTCATAAATTTCACCTATCACACATAATTAATTATAATTAAATAATTTTTTATTTCTTTACATATATCAATATTTATTAAAATTTTGCATTTTTATAACTTAAATGAGAAAGTTCTATTGATCACATTTAAAACATATTTTTGTGTATTCCTTTGAATTCTTTTGTTCAATTATTTTAGGATATTCTATTGCACTTTTAATGCGTTGGTACTCAAATTAGGTCTGTTTTTACAAGCCGCCAGTTTTCATATTCGTATATATATATATATATATATATATATNTCAAAAACATTTTATTTTTACTCCATGAGAGTAATCTAATTCAGGCAGACCATCACTATTTATAAACTGTGTAAACTATTCATTTTTAAATTTGTATTTTTCCCAAAAATTCTATTCCGGACAAGTCCCCTACAAGATCCTAAGCTTTGCGACATATTTAATAGTTAAATAACACAATAGTGTGGGGAATCCTAACCTAATATGTCACTTCGACTAGAGAAGTATCTGTGATCTACAGTTGACTCAGGTCTGCTTAAGAATGTACCTGTTATTCACAGCTGGACCTGAAGGAAAACATAGACGGCTAGTTTTAAGATGGCACATTATTAGATGTTTTAAAGCCTTATTGACTGAAAACTATGATATTCTGAAATTATTAGGATATATTGTAATGAAAGTTAAGAGTTCAAAATTTCAATCCAATTAAGAAATAGTTTCTTATCTTGGCATTTATTAAGATTTAGTTATTAAATTCATTTATAAATATTAAAATACAGACGGAAAATCTAAATTCCTGTTTCAAAAAGTGCCACTAGCTTTTTATTTCACTGTAAATGAGTAAGTAAATCTATTTGGCTATCTTAATTTTTAGTTATTGATTTTATTTATTTTGTTCTATTCTATCTTCTTTCTTTTTAACAATTAGTATTTATACTGCATTTTCTGGGTTTTTTTTTTTTTTTTTTGGTTTTTTTTTAAAGGCATATCAACCATATAGGTCATGGATGCCTCAAATATAATAGATAATAATTCCCTAGAGGTATGTAAATCGTCAAAGTAGCCGCCGCAAGGAGACGAGCCCGGCGCGATGGACGGGTACCCGCCCTACGCCAGCCGGACCCCGATCAGCCGACAGGCGGCACGCAGCTGTCCCAGGACCATCCTACAAGCATGGATTTCTGGTTTCTATATACACTCGAATGATTAATCGATTTGTAATTGTGCTCCATTAATATTTGGTTGCTAAGGACATGTAGTAAGCCCAGTATGAATGTCTGGTTCAAACTATTTTTATTTTTATTCATTAATACTTTTGTACAGTACACATAAATCAAACGATACTAAAAAAATTATCGCGTGGATTCAAATTATAAATCACCTTGTTACTCACCAGGAGAATAATTTAAAAAAAAAAATTATTTTCAGGTTTAAATTAAAAGTATTTCTGAGGTAATTTTTATTAATGGAGACAATGGTATATAAAACAGACATTGCTTGAAGTATCGTTTAAAATAATTACATCATTGCTTAATACGTCTGCTTGGTTTTAAATGAGCTATTTGGTCGGCCATTTTTTTTTTACTTTACTTATCATTGAGAATTAATTTCTACATCACAATGGTGCAGTCACAGCTATGACGGTGGAATGAATTTCTAGGAAATATGTCTAAATTAAAAATTTCCAAACCTTCAACAATATGCTTATCATTTGGCTAAGGCCTATATTGATGTATAAAACTATATATACAATTATAGGTATTGTATCAGAAAGTATGATCAGAGAGGGCAACGATTAATTAATATCCGTTTTTTAACGTAAATATGCAGTAAGCTTTAGGCTGATTTTCTTCTTTCGTTTCTCTGTAGCCCGTTATCTGTTTTTCCCGCTCATAACAGTTTTTTTTTTTTTTTTTTTTTTTTTTCCAAGGTTTTGCGAGAAGGGCTTTCTCCACACCAGAACAAAATTAATTGTTCTATAAAAAATATATATAATATTGGGAATTTCACCATATTGTAATTAACTAATTTGAATTAGTAATTAGCATTCTCGACTCATATGCTAATGATTCTGTGTTGGATTCCTCATTCCTTTTAATCCTTTTTTTGACCTTGTAGCTGTGAAGTCCTCCGCGAGGGTGCGGTATACTCGCAGCGCTAGAATTCCGCAGAGGTTTTGTGCTGAGTGTGTGCTGGCGGACAACAGTTCCTGAGTTAGGGGTATCCGTTAGTCTACAGGGGACAATTCATCCAAGGAAGTAACCTCGTTTGGAAATCCTGTAGGAATTCCAAGATTAGTGAGAGTTGAATCGAATACAATTTGTCCCGACAATCTACATGTTCGTTTTCTCAGTTATTGAAGGCAGCTGAAGAACTCTTGGTTCTGTAAAGGCATTGGGAAAAAAAAATTAGTGGCAAATTCAATTCAATTATATCATAAGATTTAAGGCCTTAAATGTTTGCAAGTAGTAAAACGTTTAATCGGATAGAGTGTTCTTCTAAATGCTTACATTCAAATTAAAAATCTGAAATTTTTAAAAATGAAATGAAATATTTAAAAATAAATATGTATAAACTTTGTATTGGTGGTCTAGTTCTGAGCAAGTGAGAAAGGGCATAGAAGCCAAGAACGGGATTTAACATATTATAGGTCAACTAAACAAGCCTTTTTAAAATACACAAGATACATTTTTTTATTTAAATAAAAAATTAAACCATTGGTAATGATGAAGCCTAAAGATATGATTTTTTTTTTCCTTCTGCTTTATATCCATATTGATATTTTAAGTACGATGAAGAATAATCTCTCCTGTGCATTAACTAATAAATGTAAATAAGTCATATTTACTTTTTAGGCTTGTAGCCGACAGGGAGGAGGCGGTGGGAAGCCATTCAATCCATATATATTGATATATTTTTGACTAAATATATATATA
>KZ807235.1:111651-158520 GCA_000696205.2 Oncopeltus fasciatus
ATATATAGAAAAATATAATAAATATAAAGAAACTAACTATCACATGGTAATTAATTTGCTTAGGCAGTAGTCCTTTGCAACACTAGCCATTTCTTTTGCAAGATGTGGACAGATAATCTTAAGCCCAATACGTCATTCTCTCTGGACTCGGTCCCCAATTCATGGTCGTATACGACTGTGTGTCTAAGAAAAGTATGATTGCAGCATTCACTTTTTTAGTCTTCATTAGATCATTTGAAATAAGTTCTTCATGCGGCATAAATACAACCACTAGTCAGTTTCATGTTCTAATGATTTGTCGTTCCTTATAAAAACTAATGTATTTTGTACTGTACTCAGCTTATTTACATAGACCACTTGCTCTTACAGAATATTTGTAATACTGATAACAAACTCTCTCTGTTGAAAGGTGAGAGGTGCAACAGCTTGGGAGGAGGCACAGGGGTCTGCACCCCTCTGGGAGCGTGCCGAGACCCCGGGGACTTCCGCAAAGAACACCCCCCCATCTGCAGCTTCAAGGGTCTGGAGCCGGTGATCTGCTGCCCCAAGCTCGTCTCGACCAGGCTCCAGCCGGGCCTCAAAGCCAGCCAGTGTGAGTACTCTCCTATAGCCTAGAAAGGGCTCTATCTGCCAGGATCGCATGTTCTAACCAGCTGCTACTAACAGTGCTCAATGGCAAGGACCCCAAAGCTGTCAGCGAACGTTCTCAAATAACTTAACTATAGCGAATCGCGTCACTTTTTATTTTTAGAATCTCTTTGTTTTTCCAATACTTATTCCATGCTAGTTGGTGGAATAAGGCCATCAGTCGTAAAATAAACTTCCCCTGTACTAAAGTATCCTGGAGTTCCACAGGAGACGAGAAAACCATCATTTCGTATCAAAGCCAACGATTTCGGTGCATTTTTGTTTTAATGTTCAAAATATGATAGATTATAGGGGTTTTTTATTACTTTTGCACTCCATAAACGTGTCAGATAAAGTAAATAATCTAAAAGGTTATTTCCACTACCAATGAATATAGAACTATCATACCTTCTATTATCCGTCTTCATTGGTTTCTGCAAACCATGTTCTGTCCATCTTCTGGCCGAATACATGCGTTATTATGCGTGTCACATAAGTGCTGACGTCAACTGTGGAAATCAACAGTATCTAAAATCCAATACCGCTAAAAATTAAAAAATCTCGCGAGTTGTCTTTGTTTATAAATAAAAATCAATTTAAACCATTAGAAAATGTGTACTTTTTAATATATTTATTTAGGGAGAGATTAAAAATGAGAGTGAGAAACCAAGGGGAAGAGGCAGAAAATCAAGTAGAAAACATTTTATCTGTTTACGTGAAAAATGTGACTATTTTTTTGACACGACCGAGGAAAAGGCTCCTCGGAGAGTTTGGATGTAACGGCTCCAAGTGATGCGAGAGGCTGAATTAAAAGAGTATTAAGTAAGGAAATTTCATTTTTATATGGTGCAAAATGTTGTTTTCTTCTGCGATTAAGCAAGAATTCTACAGCCTCGACTACTAAAATCCAATACCGCTAAAAATTAAAATATCTCGCGAGTTGTCTTTTTTTTTTAAATAAAAATCAGTATTACCATTAGAAAAGGTGTACTTTTTTATATAATTATTTAGGGAGAGTTTAAAAATGGGTGTGAGAAATCAGAGGGGAGAGGCGGAAAATCAAGTAGAAAACATTATATATATTTACGTCAAGAATGTGACTATTTTCTCGGCACGACCGAGGAAAGGGCTCTTTGGGGATATTGGATGTAACGACTCCAAGTGATGCGAGAGGCTGAATTAAAAGAGTATTAAGTAAGGAAATTTCATTTTCATATAGTGCAAGATGTTGTTTTCTTCTGCGATCAAGCAAGAATTCCCCAGCCTCGACTACGAGTAGAATGTTGTGGCTCTTCTGTGGTCCGCGTGGAGTATTGAATCAGGCATCCGTGTGTGATACGGGGATTAGCTGACCCGCAGACCATGCAACCGTAATCTTGGACCTAACTATAGAGCATATAGGAACAATACAGTAATGGTCCTACCCGTTCCCCATTTTGAATTAGCCATTACCTTAAGTAAATCCATTTAGATTAGCTATTAGGTGTTAATTTTAAATTTGTGGTATCCAAGAGAGAGTTCAGTCAAACGTTAAGCCAAGGTATGTTATAGTATTAAAGGAATTTGTAGGATAGTTATAGCATTTTATACTGGACTCTGAAGTTGAGGGTCTTTTCCTAAATAGAATACTAGTTTGATTTTAGTGTTTAAATTTCCAAGACGATGCTAATAATCCATTCAGTAAATAAATTTACTGTATCCTGTACATATTTATAAAGATCGCCTAAATTATTGTAAACATCATACATAATAAGGTCATTAGTGAAGAGAATTATTGATACAACCTTCATTTTACTTTTAAAAGCGGGATTAAAAATAGTTTCGCACTAGAAACTTCATCCAGAACAACACCATTCTCTTGAAAAACGTGTCCGATAGGATTGTTCCAATCCCTAGATTACATTATCTAAAAAATGAGAAATTATTAAAAAACCTAACATAATACCACTAATACTAATACTAAATGTTTCTTCTCCACGCCATGTCAAAGACCTAACTTATTTGTCACCTGGATAACCAGGAACAGTCTTTCCTTGCTTTCTTCCTCTAACCTCGTTGTTTCTCCAGATATTATTATATCTGGAGAAACAACGAGGTTAGATCACAGGGTAAAGATATATGCAAAATAATTAGTTTTACCAGCTCAAAGAACGCCAACTGTAATAAGAGTCATCATCAGTTGTAATGTAATATTTTTGGCATTTTTAAAAAATGGTTGATACTCTACATCAACGGGGAGAAATTTCTCATGAATTTGTTCACGTAGGCTTCGACGGTCGTCAGATGTACTTACCGTTTCTTCTTCCGGGTTGGACCGTGTCAAATTGTTGTTATTTGCAATAACATGGTAATTATATACCAGCTGAATTTTAAAAATCTCTCTTTTACAACTCTCATTCTCTTTTCAGCCCTGAAGAAGCCATTACATGATGTGCGAAAGCTCGGCAAATAACAACAATTTGACACGGTCCAACCCGGAAGAAGAAACGGTAAATACTCTCATGAATTGCGAAGCAGAAAGTTCTCCAAACAGTTTCAGAAACCCAAACATACATACTTGGGTACTTAATTCCACTCTTAATTCAATACAAACTAGAGATATTGATGACTCACATATTATTCTACGGTGTAGAAATTATGTGTGTAACAGCTACAATTTTAGCTTCATAAAAATAATATGGAAGAATAAAATTCGAATGTTATCTTATTCAAAAGTAAAATCTTTAATTTTAGTTAGAAAACTCACATTAGACATTATAAAAAAATAGTCCATTAATAATGAAAGAAATGAACGCATGTAAGAAATCTCGCACAAGTATTTATACATATCTTATTTACAACTAGCCATTAAAATATTTAAAATTTTATTTAATTACGTCACTATTTATTAATGTAAGACATCGGCTGATTTACTTAAAGAAACAAATATCGCATATTTCACAGGCTGCAAATCTGGCCTAATCAATTCTTTATTATATTTAACTTATGAAAATCAGGAAAGGGAACTAAACAGCTTTATCAACATAAACACTGATTAGTAGATGATTCCTGCCTTCAGATTCACTAAATAAGACACTACGAAAATAGTTGGTTTCCCTTGTCTCCAGACCTTGAGTTGGGGCTATGCAGTTCGTAGATTTAATCAGTGTGGAATTGCGAAGGAAAATCCTTCATGTCGAATGCGAAGGTCAAACCGTCCATCCATCACTTACGTCTTGGCCTGTTGAACTGTGATATCAATAACTTGCTTATCTCTTTTCCGTCTCTACTAGACAAATTATCCATACAATGTGGAATCGTGAAATTAATACATTAGTTAAATCTAATGTCGAAATATATTAATATGCAAGATGCATTGGAAGATTTATGCAACATTATCTTATAACCTTCGCTTGAGGCAGACAAACTTCATTTTGCACAGACACGCATACATGTCTGTGAGTTTTTGTGGACACCATTTTATCACAATTGAAAGATTTTTGGATGTTATTTTTTTTTTTAATAGGTCATTAAGATTGACGCTGATAAAAATTACATAAATATCAACAACATTTGACAACAACAAATATAGTATAAATTCGTTAATGAAGTATATAATTGGAGTCTAGTGCTTCATGTTCAAGAAATACCTACAAAAATTAAATTCCATTCAGTTATACACACACACACACACACACACACATATATATATATATATATATAGATANATTGCTTTTTAGAGCCTTTGTGTTCTTTACATTTAAAATGTCTTTAGATTTAACGTAGCACTAATAGTAGTGAAGATATTAAGATTTTAAATTTTAATCTCCCTTTCTCTCTCGACCGATATATAACAATAATATAACTATTACATATACTTTTTTGCGGAAATTCCGTATCCGTTTGGAAGTGAATAACATCATTTCATCATTTAAGAAGGACACAACGATATTTAAAGCAAAGGGTATTAGAATCCATCAAAAATGGCTCTCGCCGACAAAGAGGTTGTATCTATAAGAAAAAACCTTCAGGAGTTCCAACAGGAAAATCAAGCTGAAGGCATCGTCCTTGAAGGTGGAAAGAGAGATGCTCCCACGGCTAATTCCGGCTCGTGAGAACCTCTTCTCATTCTGTAGTACAGATTGAAATTAATATTACATCCTAATATTTTAGCAGACATACAGTAGGGAAATCAAGCTATTCACGCAGGCACTTTCGAAAAATTGAGAAAAACAATGGTAAAGTTAACAATTTCATATGTGTACGTACATATATATATATATATATATATATATATATATATATATATATATATATGNTTAATAAATAGAAAGGAGATGAATTTTGAAATTATCGACCAACATTGTGATAATATCCATGTAGGGAAGTAATGTTACGCCCTCAAATTAATATAATGTGAAATAAACTCTGCTAAAAAATAAAACCATTAACACTCAAATGTTAAGCCAATTCAATAATTAGATTGTCAATATTTCATAATTAACTTTTTTAAATTTAACATTTAATTTTTTTGGATTATTTTGATAACAATTTACATTATTTGACCGACTTTCGTATTGCGGATGTTTGATAGGGTATATTAAATATATTGGTCTAATTTGAGCATATTATTGGAAACCCTTGAGTTTGTTTATGACTAAAATTGATCGATATTTATTATTGTTAGTGATAAAAATACGTTTATAAAAGACAATATGTTTAGAAGGGATTTCTTTTCATTTCATTCTATAAAAGTTATATTAAAAAGTTGATGCTCACAAAAATATATAAGAATGTAATTTTGAGTTAATGAAGGTCAAAAAAATTGAATATAGAGAACAAAATGAGCATGTAGGCAAACTGTTAAATTAATTACTTTATTGTTTATATTGGATGAAATGAAAAGGGGGTAAGAAGGAAACAATTTTTTTTAATCGTAATATTAATTTTTTTATATGAACGTCAAACATTTTATAGAATATATTAGGTGTAAAATCTGACTTTTCAACGCTTATGTGCTATTAAATTTTAGCGTAAAACACGTATTAAGGTAATTTTTTACGAACTCATCTACGACTGTTGAACTCTTCCTTCCCGGCCAGTCTAGAACCAGGCTTACTCTTCATACTTTTTACGATCAAGCCTCTGCGGTTTGTGTTAAAATGTTTTTTGTTTTTTTTTTCATTTAAAAAAAATACCTTTAAATTTTAAAAAATATTAAGAGTTTGTTTTAAATTTTATTTACTTTATGAAAGATAAGAAATCTGCTTAGTGTGAGTAGCACCTGCCTGAAAGACTTTTACTGTTTTATTTACTTGTATTCTTAAGGATTTGAAACATCCCATGTGGGGTTTATAGGACATGCAAATGTCTAATACAAATATACACTTGAATATGCCGAGATATTCGCTTAGTTTACGCAGATTCAGAGTAGTGAATTTGTGTTTTTTGTACACCCAATTGCTCTATGTGTGTGTCCTAGCCACAATTTTTACCCGAAGTTTTTTCTCCTTTAAAGTAATCTTTATTTATTAAATATTTTATGATATTTATTAAAAATTAACATTGTTTTACCTATGTCGTTCCACTGCAAATAATACATCAATATCTCTTAACTTATGTTTATAAACTGATAAATATTACAAATTACTGATTATCCTGATAATCATCTGGACATTGATTTTTAAAAAAACAACTTAAAATTACAAATTTTGAACTAAGTGAGCTCTAAATTAGTGCATTTTGATTTTTTCAAAGAGAACTTTTTTAAAAATTAATATAAAATATATATANATTTTAAATAGTTGCTAAATCTTCATATATTTCTTCATTGTCACTGAATGGGCTAAAAGAATAGATGGTAGCTTTTTCTCATTATGAAGCAAAGCAAAATATGCCGCTCTGAAGATACCTGTTCTATATTCAGCTCATTTATTAATGTACAATATATAATAGAACTATCAGGAAGCACATTTTTTAGGTCTAGAATCAGTATAGATAAATCTTAGCAATGAGAAAGTGATTGAAGTTCAGAAGGTAATTTATACAATTTTGATTCTCAAATCGAATTAATTACTTCGCTGCAAAAACGAATGATTGATATGCAAGGGAATTAGAATAAAAAAATCTTACTACCTCAGCCGAGACTCAAACCCGGGTCTCCTGCTTTTTGGGCAAGCATGCTGGCCACTGCACCACCGAGGCTGGTATGCAGCAGCCAGCATACTTGCCCGGAAAGCAGGAGACCCAGGTTCGAGTCCCGGCTGAGGTAGTAAGATTTTTTTATTCTAACTCCCTTGCATTTCTTGTATAAAATTTAACGTGGGATTAAATACCATAAAAAAAAAAACATTATTTAACAAAATATCTAATGATTCATATTTTATTTTTCAATAACATAGTTAAGGAGCAGAACTAATGAAAAATTGTCTAAGAAATTAGCAAAATTTTAGAAGTGAGAAAGTAAAAGGTAAGTTCATGCAAAAGGTCATTGACCTTGAGTGTTCCTATTTGTTATGCTCTTTTCCTTTTCTATTCCCCTAGTAACAAATGAGCAGTACTGCTTTTTTGGAGAAAATTTGGTGGAGAATGCAAATGTGCAATTGGATTTTTTCTATCACTTTTATATTTTGTTCAAAATGCATTTAAATGTTTAAAATGGGAATTTAAAAGTTTTATTAATTTACATAAAAATTAAACAAATTATCTTAAATCTGATGTTATATTCATAATCTCAAGCTAAGAACCATTAAAAATGATGAAAGGCAAAGGGCTAACACATTTTCTGTTTATACAGATAATTATGAAGATTAGTGTTATAGAACACATTAGGCAAGCCATATATATTTAACCCAAATGTGTGGAAGAAAAAAAGATGTCAGTTCGGATTCAGTGTACCAGAAAACTAAAAAAGTGTACTGAAGTAATGGATCACTTCCCAAATAAAATACTTATATATATATATATATATATATATATATATAAACAAGTAAAAGTTTAACACTCAGAAAATGCTGAAACCAAAAATCTGCCAGAAGAACTTTTTACATACCTTCGGAATTCATTTTATAAAAAATACACTCAAAAATTTCCATCTTAGTTACACATTATCTGAAATATTGAATACTATTGCAAGCTTGTCTCGTGCAGTGGGCGCAATCTTTAGTTAAATCAATGAAATTCGCTACAGCATTCCTTTCCCACAATTTGTCTGCTTGTTTGTGGTTTCCGTACCACAACTCCACAATTTTTCTGCATGCTTCCTTCCATATTGCAAAACGGATCATAGATAAATTTGTACATAATAACCACTATTTTAGAAACTACTTTCGATTATATTTTGTTTCCGATTGAAGGTACAATTTCAAATGCATTATATAAGACAAAAGACCGCCAGCCATTAAGGGAAATTGCTTATCATATAATATCGTAAATAGCACTACCTTGAAGTTAAAAGTCAGGCACGCATAAGTTTCGTAATATAGACAGATTTCCATAGTTTCATTTTAAAAGAAATAAAAAATAATAAACAATCCCACAACAAGCCATATTAGGCCCAGGAGAGAATTCAAGTTAAGGATATATTTATTTTCGACACACTAGAGAGGACGAATGGCATGGCGACAAATTTTCAAATTTAAAAGTAAATATTCATTAAAAAAAACTAATTATGGATTTTTACCATTTACGTAAATCTTCGTGTTCAGGCAAACCCGGTTCTAATTGGCCAATTTTGCTTTGGTAAATTATGGCTTAAATTTTAAAAATAATTTATTAAATCAATTAAAGAATCTTTTTCGAGTTTCATTGCTCTAAGCTAAGTAACAAAAGTTGTTTTGGCACTAATCAGTAGGCGGGAGGCAACTAATAAAAACGATGTAAACTTATTATTTGCTGGTGATTTCTTTAGAGATAAAATGCCTTCATGCTTTCATACCGTTTATAGATATTCTTTGAAAATCCAAGCGTCCTTTGGATACAAACTCACATAATTGAATTTGTCATTAATACATGGGCAATATGGGTCATTGCTTAGTTACTTAGTCGTATCGCTCAACAGTCGCATTGTTCGTGTTTAGCCACATTAGTCTTGCAGTGATTCTATATTGGAGAAGGTATGAGACAGGAATGCATAGCAATTCACAGCTGCGTGATGGCAGTCCGAGTATGTTTACTCTTCGTCGACTTCCCTGAATTACAGCTGACGCGATCTTTAGTCAGGCCTTGGACAAGTGATTGGAGCCACCGCAACAGGTAAGCCTTACTCTTGCCGGACAGCACCCTCTGCAGGCCTGATGACGAAGATTGCTGCCGCGAAAGCAGTGTTCTCCCGGATCGAAGCTTTGAATGGCCTTCGAGGTCGATGCCATATATACTGAGCCGCTCTTGCATACAACGCCTTGCAGTAAGTATTGCCATGCAGACTCGCCCTTGAGTAAACTTGACACGCTCACTCAAGGGGCGATCCCCTTAAGAACTGGTACAGGACTGCTAAGATATGCCGAAAGCCAACAGTCTCCATGCTCTGCAGTTGGAAATGATCACTGTGAATTTTAAAAGTCTCATGGCCAACCCTAACAAGCAATAAATCCCGTTTTTCATCATTATCTGTTATCAATACTCCCAGTCCTCATTCTCGGCATCGAACGATTCGAATTTAAACTAATGTGACGAGTTATCGTCACATTTAGTTATCCTTTTCTTGGTCGTTAGGAAAACCTATATTCGTCTTCCTCTTGCCAATGTGCTTTTTTGTCCACTGCGCCAAAGTACTAACACAGCCAGTATATACAGTGATTATTTAGAAACAATAAATATACAGTGATTAAACAAGAAAGTACTGAGAATGATCATCAGGCAGTAAACATATAAAATAACCGATATTAATAATACATTTGACAATTCAGTAGAAGAATTGGAATGACGTCACACCTTTCATGACGCACGCATTACATGGAGTAAGAGTAATAAGTATACTGCATAACCTTAAGTAAGAGGTTTAATTAATTAACTATATACCCTTTTAATACATAAATTTCATTATATTCAGTTTATTTTAATTTATGTTATTTCATTTAATTTGACTGAATGAGATAACATCAAATAGTACTAAATTTATTATATAGGATGTGAAATAAAATGTCTGAGTGCATCGCCAAGAGCTGTGTACAAATTTCATAGGATTTAAACATAACATAGATATAGAGAGAGATGACCTGGTTTCTGGATTGTCTTGGCCACAAGAATATTGTGCTTTCATTCTATAAACTGGTGTGCTTCTAGACTATGGCATTATTCGGAGTACCAGTTATGCAAATAAAATTTTAGTTTTAGGGGAGGGTTTGACTGAAGTACTTGCCACGATAAAATCCGTCCTGTATATTTAATGTTTTCTAGTTTAATTCATTTTTATTTTTTTATAGTCTGGGTAAAATCGAATTACTCTACTATAAATAATTTGATGAAATTTCGCAGTAAATATAATGTGTTTTGATTTTTGAGCGAATGTGGCTGGGGAAGGAGAGTTAAGAAATAGAATCACTGGTGTTTTCAAAGCACTGTGTGATGTATTTTTTAAGCATTTATAGCCTTTAGTTATGTAAATGTTTGCCTGAATGCAGTAGTGACTTGTATTAGAACGAATCGACTGTAAGCTATTTCGTACAGAAACATAGTCAAATCTCCCACCTCGTCAGAAGTTATTCTTTAGTCTTCATTTCCAAATCCAAGAGTTATAACATAATAATGCAAAAGATTATAACATCTTTGGCTAGCGGGCACAATCTGTGCTAAATTAGAGGCCCTAATTGAAGACTTGGGAACGTAGCTTCGTCAATAACTTGTTTACATGTTTTAACTGATAATAAAAACCACTATATTTACGATCTTCTTAATCGTGATTACTATGAATAATGGTTAAACGCTGAAGTACTTTTGATACGCTAATCTTTCTTGTTATTTCAAAATATAAGATTTTATAACATTCTTAATCAAAAATTGATTTTGGAGAAATTCATTGTGCCATATTGATTGCATGATGGCCTTTGCTTCTGCTAGAATATTTCATGTGGTATTTATATAGTTACACTTATATATTTATACATATTTGTACTTAAGCTGCTTGAGCTGTAAACATTTACTGGTCGCTGTCAGTATTTTTGTGGTTTGTTCTGGTTTTTGTAGTTTGTGAGATACTGGAGGGTAACTGCACTCTTCGCTGGGAGAGGTACATTGAGGAATCAGAGAACGAAATTACCAGACACGTGTTAAACGGGGTTCCATCAAAGCCCAGGGATCACATCCATATGGTAAAAAAAAACGCCTACTTTACTTGATTTTTACTTTTCTCACACTGGGACTTATGTTGCATTGAAGGATTCATGTGTAAACCTTCAACGCAACATCTTTGGTAACATATCAGAATAGATGTTATTATAAAATTACTTAACCTTTGCGTATGACACGAACTCTCTAACACCATGTAACAAAAACAAGTGTAGGAATGCAAGCCATCTTTAAAATTACTAGAGATTTTAAATTATAATTATTAGAAATGGGTTTAAAATATAAATGGGTATTACATAATCTCAAGAAAGGATCACAAAAAACATATGTACAGATAAGAAATATATACATTTAATTTTTCGTGCCAATTTTATGAATAACTCCTTCAGAATCCGAGGAATGTTTTTTTTTTTTTTTTTTTTTGTAAAGATGAAATTCTTACTAGTACCTTATCACTATGCCCGACATTTGAGATCATTAAAAATTATATTAATTTTCTTATGAGAATGGTAATATCATTATTATTATATACCATAAGGTATTATCTTTTTACCACTCCTGAGGTCTCAACGACCCACATTCTAGTTTCAATCATATTTCAAAATCGTTCCTATAATGTAAAACAATTAGTGTCTCAGAAAATGTAACCGATAAATGACGTAGAAAACAATTCAAATATATTCACTTAATCTCCAAATGACTAATTTTAAAGAAATCCTGTCATTAAAACCAAAAAGCTGTAAAGTGACTGTATAATATGCTTTAAAAAAAATGTAAAAAATAAATCTTGATTTTTCTAAGTTTTGCATTTGAATCATCCAGTGTTTTTTATCAATAATTTATTAAAACTGAAAATAAAATTTTTAATAACGAAAATCTATTTTTCTATTCAAGACTTAATGAATAATTTAATTCAATAATTTAAAGTTTAATAAAAGAAAAATAAATAAAGAAAAAAAGAAGAGCAGAATCTTATATAAGTTAATTTAAATATATTGACTGTTTGCAATTAGTCATCATTTGTTGAATTTCTAAAAGTAATGAATGTTTAAAAATTATAACTATACATTTAGATAAGTTATTAGAAAATATCGCTTATTTTTCAAATATAAAATTAAATATTATCTCATGTCTTAAAGTTCACTGTTTGTGGTTTTTGTTATGTTTGTTTAGAAACATTTATGGAAGACAATGGATAAACTAGGTTCATGGAACCAATCAGAAAAACTAAGGAAACAATCTATTTACTCACTTTGTCAAAAAATAGGTACTGCATCTTGTTGAGGAAATTTGTAAATCAAAACAGAAATAAATTGCCTGTCACTTTAGACGTTTCATAAACTTTGTTAAATGACCTTTCTTAGTCTTGGGAAAATAATTATAAGAGCGATAGTCATGATTTTTCATCCTCTCTCAACAATCTTTATAAGATGACCTAATATCTTCTTTCAATTATTGTTTACATAACTTATTATTTAAAATTTCTAACCAAATAAGAAATCTGCTTCAGTGTTTTTATGTACTTCTTAGTATGTTGAAAATTCGTTATTTCGTTTTAAAAAATTTAATATGATAATACAATGAAATATTTAAATTTCCAAAAATGTTTATTAAAGTACTTAATGTTTTTCGTTGGCCTCCTTCATTCATGAAATTTTATATTACTTTTTTCACTGTTATAATAATAACATTAATTACAATAAAATGACCCTCAACAGTTATTGACTTATTAAATTACTCGGTTTTTGCGAAATCGACAGTCATTAATATGTCGAAAAAATATTTTCAAAATAAAAAAATCCATTTGTTTATTTTTCAATTGATTTCTTTTTAGTAGTGCGCAATCAGCAATGGGCTTACTTCTACTAAGAACGGTCTGTTGGTTTAATCACATTTAGATGAGCTTACGAAAAATCCTATACTGCAACATGAAGATTTGTTGTAGAAATTTGAATATAATCACTACAGGAGATGAAAGAGGCAATATTTACGAAGACCTGTCAAAAACAGAGATCCAGATCAGATTTGAACTTTATGCCATGAATAGCAATTGTTCATATTAATAAAGCAACTATGATTTACATCAAAATAACATACATTTCAAACAATATAATGAAGAATTCTTTCTGTCCAGTAAATTTATATTCAAAGTATGATTAAAACATCATACATATTTATGTAGAATTGCTTAGTGCGTGCACTTAGAGAATAATTTCGGGTGATTTATTAAAATTACTGATTTTAAGAATTACTATCTCTCATTTGAAATCAATCAAAGGTGAAATTCTGAAAGGTTTAAGTTGATAACCCCATTTTCCCCTCAGCCGAATCAAGTTCCCATTTTTGAAATAGAAAGCCAAAATCGGTATTTAAGCTTTGTGTGTAATTATGTGCTTATTTTATTTTTTGTACTATATATTCCATTATAGTTTTACGAAGGACATTAAGGAATATATTTAGGAGTGTACACACGATGGCTGAGAGCTTCTCTCGAACTATATTCCCGGTATATTTAGAGCTTAGGGATCTTAACTTTTATAATAATTGCACACTCCACATTCTGAGATATAATTCATCATTTTCTCTCATTCATGTCCCTCTACTTTGAGTACAAAATGCACTTAGTGCTTCATTTAAGATTTTTTTTAACCAATAAAAACCATATTATCATTCCCACTTACTTTGCCTGCAAGCTTTAGTTTGGTAAATAACAAAATGTTTCATACAAATATAATATTAAAATAATCGTAGCTCTTAACTTAATATTAACAGTTTATAGAATATTATAACACTTTCATTAATTAGGAAAAAATACCTAGAACACATTAATAATAAAAATGGTGGACATAAAAAAAAATATTAAAAAAATACAGAGCGGTTCTGGCCTATTTATATGGTGAATAGGCGGCGCCTATGGCCTAACTTCTATGCCTGCCTCATAGCTGGTGACATCATAGAACCAAGAAGTGAAGGCGAACTTTACAACCCAACCCGTTGATGGATGTATGACGGTATACCCCAGAGATGATTTAGGCGAATTTCCAGCCTAGTGACCACGGCGTTATCCTTATCCTTCAGGAGGTCCTCATGGAGCTACCCCGCCCCTTCTTCGCATTCCCTCCTACCCCCTTTTTCCTTAACTGCTATTATGTGAGGGCTGAAGGATTATCTTAAGACCTTTGACGAGAAGAATATTGATCGGACATTTTGTGACAATAATTATTAAGTTCTAATTATATTCTGAATTATTAATAATTAATTCTTAAGTTCTTATATAGTCTTTTGTATATTACACGAATATGATATAAAAGAATAGGTAAATCAGCCAATTTTGTAAAAAAAGAATTATCTTATTATTTTTGACCTCTAATGCAAAATGGGTGTATATCGTAGTTTAACCGTAAAATAGCTTGCAGGAAAATTGCCTTGTGAACGTCTCAAGACGCATGTAGTGCGTAAATGATCGAATATTTTAAAATAAATATCGTGTGAGTTCATTTTTTATTTTATAATGTGGAAGGACCAAAGTTTTAATTATTTATTTTAAGGTTTACATTAGTAGATAACACATTCATAAATCGAAGAATGTATAAATTAACGAATTATTCTTTTATTGTAGGGTCTTAAATGGACTATTGTACATAACACCTGCATGTTTTGAGGGGTGTGTAAACAAGAGAATTTCATTTTAAAAAATGTATTGCGGGTAGTATTTCCGATAATTTGATCGTAATATTATTATTAATTATAGGTTTATTACGTAACTTTGTACTTGACCATTGTTTGAAGCAGGTTGTAAGTTGCGCAAGTATTCCAAATATGGGTTGAGGTTTTAGTACATTTGAATTCTTAGTTTAATATTTTAGACGGAATTCGTTAATTTACGCAACTCTTTTCCATATAAGAGATCGAAAGATAATTCTTCAACACTCAGTTAATAACAGGAGAGGGGAAGGGAGATGTTGGATGGGGAGGGGGGAGGGGGGGGTAGCTCCGCCACAGATAATGCCAGGTGCCCTCATTACTTGGTCGTGGTTACTAGGCAGGAAATTCGCCTTAAAATATCTGCGGTATACAGCCACACACGCACCCACTGGGTAGGTTGGTAAATTTGCCTTCGATATTGCCTTGCCCCATGACGTCACCAGCGATGAGATAGGCTTAGAAGTTTGGTGGGAATCTATGGGTCTTTTTTTTTTCTTTTTTTCCCACCATTCCTATAATTACTGTGTGCCAGAGCCGGTCTTTTTTCCTTACTTTATTAACTTAATCAACGCCTAAGATCGCTTAAATTATTAATTAACAAATATCTTCATTCACATTAAGCATGATTGTTTTTCCTTGAGGAATTGTTCTTATTTTCCTAGGCGTTTTAAGATTTGCAGATAAATATCCCTCTTCTTAATAACTCCTAATTCCTGTACTAGATTAACTATCACTACCAACTGCACCACTTTCTAACCTGCACACATATACAAATCCTCTTCTCCAGATTTGAGTCTCTTTCTATTAGAAATCATCTTACATGGAGCGAATGTGCATTTAGTTTGCAGGTCTATCCAATACCTATGCCAAGACAAAGAGTCATCCTCGAAAACTTCCGTTGAATTGGTTTTCGGTAACAGTCCAGCGCATCCTGAAGCCAGTAGGCAAGCGAGGTCAACAGACGCGCGTAGAGCGCTCGAACTTCTCGATGACACTTGGAATCTGACAAGCGTCCATGAGGTCTACGGCGGCTTTCCCGCAAAATCGAAAGTCCATAAGTCTATGGTAGGTCCCATCAAAATCAACAACTTTTAACTTTATTTACCTTTCTTTTACTGCCCTCACTCTGTCTGTAATCCGGCATAGCCTCTCTGTGCATTTATCTCTGAGCAAATCCTCGTTAACTATAGTGAAGAGCTTACCGTAAGTAAATAAATAACCATCAGTAATCAAATAATAATAAAATAAACTTCAACTAAGAATATTTGTATTTCTGCACTTAATCTATTTCGAATTAATTATACGTAACTCATTAAGAATTAGCTTTATCTGCAGTAACCAACGCAAATAACGGTACAAAACCTACTCCTCGGAACTCGTAATTTTTTATCGATTTTATGATGATATGTGAGATACTTAATCCGACCCTACCTACTAGGCACTGAGGACCACGGTGGTCTGATGGTTAAAATACTGGACTTGTGAGCCAAAGTTCTCATTTTCAACGATAACAGTGCACAGTATTATTTTCTTCCTGTGCTTCTGTTTGTACTGACTCATGGGGTCCCTGGCGTGCTTCTAGGGAACACTCAGTCCTAATTAAGATACATTATTCATTGAATAGACCAGATCGGTTTGATGACCAACGCGTTCTCTTGTGGGCTGTTTATGTAAATAATTACAATTAACCATTATATGAACAGTTACAGGACTGTGGTTTTTTTTTACCTCCTAAAAACCAAAAATGATAGTCAATTTTAGTTTTGAATGTAATGAACGTGGATAGGTTGTAGTGTTAATTGATTCATTTACCGTTACGTAGATGTAGAAGCTGAGAAAAGCATTCTTGCCTTTAATTTTTAATTCTCCTTTATTTTTTGAAAACAAAAAAGANATTTATTTATTACATTCAGTTAAATAAAAAAAATTGTAATTTAATTACAATTAAAAGGAATAATAACATTCAATGAGAATCACATGAGGAGAGAAGGTGAGGAGGTAACGAGGCTATCTTCGTTTGAGTCGACGGAGAGGGTTGTAAGGGTTTGAGTTGAAAGACAAGGTCTGTGCTAGTGGATTAGGATGGTATGGCAGTTTACTGTATAAAAGGGTGAAGCGGAAGGAAATAGGGTCTTGAACAAAAGGGATAGAAGGCAACATATCCAAAAAAATATTTCATGAGAAATACCTCACTAGCTACTTTCCTTCGTAATTTTCTGAAATATCAAGGGTTCTACTAAGTCTACGATAATACTGTTCTGTATACTTGTGATAATTAACATATTTTCTATTTGCTCCTGAGTATTGGTTTAAATCATGGTTAAATCGTGCCTTCAAGTGAGGTACTCAATTTACTGAGTAAACCTTTTTTTTTCTTATATTACTGGGGGTTCCCCTTGCACTTTAAGTAATGTTTTTCTCAATTGTATATGAGGTATGGTTACGCTGTATTAAAATGGTGCATTAATAAATGATAAAAGTGTGTATTACTTTTAAGTACATTTTACATGCACATTTAAAGAATTAAAGTTTTAAGTTATGTCAGACCTTGTATTGATTCATTTTTTTTGTTGTATTATTAGCCTCCTTCTCAGTCACTTAGGGTCATGGAGGGAGGGGCTATCTACAGGTTTCCACTCCATTCTAAACATCCATGGTTTATGAGGTTTAGTTTTCCTGCTGGTTTAGAGTGAGGTTTAGTGGTCTTTCCTTTTCCCTCACTTTTCTTCAGTTACATGAGAAATCCGCTTTCATTAACGCAGGAGCGTTACAGGCTTTCTTGAAAGTGTCTACGGTGTGTTGTAGTTTTGCTGACCACGCCAAAGTGTATAAGACCGACAAATCAGTCTACTCCAAAGCATCACTTTAATATACACTTTAAAATTCAGAAGTTTCATCCTCAACATGAAAAATCAAGTCTCCTTGATCCTACAAAAAGTAAACAACACATTGGATCACGATCATAGACGTCAACCGTCCATTTGCAGACTCTCCCAAGGCCGTAACTATCATACATCCTTGTAGTTTTACTTTTATAAGTTGATTTACAATTTAACACCAAATTACATAGTTATAATAATATTTTATTTTAGAATAATCCTTTAAATAATTTAAAGTGGTCTTTAACTTTCAACAAACTAACTGTATTTTTAATGCGAAATATATCCAAATATCCAAGTCCTTGGACGTGCAGAAACCTACCAATTGGCCTTGCGCATTCTTTACACGATTCTAGTTTATTAGCATATTTCTTGGCGGTATAGGAGATATCATAAATATTGAAAATACACGTGCTTTAAGCACTAATAGGGTTTAACCAAGGCAAACCGTATGGGTCTCCAAAACCATCAATCCGTGTTCAAGTCTCGCCCCTAGCAATCTTCTACAGAGAAATAAAAGTTTGTCTATGCCCTTGGTGCTTAGAATAGGATAAATAAAGGTATTTTGCCCCTCCTTCCATGACCGTAAATGGTTGTACTGGAGATAAAAAATAAAATTAAAGAACTTTTAGTTGTGTGAAAGAACGACTTACGTGGAAGATAGAAAGCTGGAGAATATATACATTTCTATAGATAGAATCTTTTGGACAATAACCTACGCCTTTAAAAGCATAAATTTTTTATGTGATTTTTTATTATTCGAACGGCCTAGATGGGGGAGCTCGTTTTTTTCTTATCATTATAATTTTTGACTTGATAGTTAAGATAGTCATGTAATCATGACTCTCTGTAAGCATTTTATATTTAGCAGACAATAGACTAAGATTAGTCAGCATAGAACTCTACAAAAATGGTTCCAATCCAATCCAAAAATGAAACAGAAATATTTCAAAATATCATTTTATTCACTCAATTTGAAAGAGAGTGAAGCCTCTGAGCAAAAATGAATTTTTATTTTTCGTCTTTCGAGTCACTGTTATTTGAAGTATCAGCAAAACATAATTTTTTTCATCTTTTCGTCTTTTCATTACCAAATTCCTTAAACTTCATTAGAACTTTACATTTGCCTATTCAAATATCTGAACACAACTTTTATTTTTTTATTTTATTTTTTTATTACATTCTGTTAAAAAAAACATTTTGTAATTTGATTACAATGAAATTAAAAATGACATTCAATGTCAATCACATGAGGAGCGAGGGTGACCAATGACACCACTCTCATTTGAGGCTGTGTCACCAGGAGGTCACGGGGCCATCTTCGTTTGAGTCGACGGGGAGGGTTGTAGGGGTTGGAGTTGGAAGACATTGTCTATACTAGTGGATTAGAATGGTATGACAGTTTACTGTGGAAAAGGCTGAATCGAGAAGAAATGAGGTCTTAAAGAAAAGGAATATTAAGATCGTGGTGAAGGGAAGAATTGAATACATAATAAGGAGCATTTGCAATTATTCTCAGAGTTTTGAATTGAAATGACTGGATTCTATGAATGTTGGAAGCCTTGGTGGCACCCCAGATTTCTACTCCTTAAGTCCAGATTGATCGTAATAAGGTTTTGTAGAGCGTCAGTTTGTTCTCTATCGTAAGATTGGATTTCTTATTCATGAGTCTGTATAGAAATTCATATCGCCGATTGAGTTCTTGTCTTTTAATTTTAGCATGTTCGCCCCATGTAAGTCGTGAGTCGAAATAGAACCCAAGGTAACGAACGGTATTTGAAAGTGGAAAAGAAATATTGTTAAATTTCACAATTTTAGGGAAGTCTTTCTTCCGCAGTTGGAAATTGTCTTGAACGCATTTTTCATTGATTTTCATTCTCCATTTGCCACACCATTGTATTATTTTTTCGAGGTGATCTTGTAGGTTTTTAGAAGCAGTTTTAGGATCGGGATAGGAGGATAGGATAGCTTTGTCGCACGCAAATAGAGCTGAGAGGGTTCTTGGATGGGTAGGGCTGAACACAACTAAATATATTTCCTAATATTACCATTGTAATGGTATAGCTAAACTTGTATGAAGGTCTAAATTTTTTAAAATATATTTTGACATTTTTGACGTATCGCTGTCAGTTTGTAAGGAAGCAGCGTTTAATTATCAGGCGGGCTGTCGCGTTAATAAGCTCATGCCACTCAAGGTGGAATTGCAAAATCCGAGCAAATTCCTCATCATCTTAATTACTTCTTAGGAAGTCCTTGTGATATGTATCCTATTAAGCAGGAAGATGGCGGGTTCAAACTTGTAAGCGTCCTTGAATATTAGCTGTTCACAACTGTTTCGCCTTTATTCAAAAAGAAAAAATGTCTTATCTCCTTAATCGGTCCCTATACCATTGTGAAGTGGGATATCCATATCAGGAAATATTATATGAGTCACTTCTCAAGCTTTAATACTTTTCGCTAATAAATAAAAATAAAAATAAAAGGCCCAGTTAGTTATTGATCAAAATCGGACTAATTGAAGTTGCGATTATTTCATATGTAAAAAGAAAAATTTTTCTATTCAGAGGGGGGTGGGGGTTTAGTTAATAAAGAAATGTAATACTGATTTATTTATTAATAAATGAAATATCTTATGAGTCATTCAGTTAAATTGAATTATAGAGAGTCACCGCAAACCAAAATTTTATTTAACCATCAAGAAGCCACAATTAATTTATTTTTGTTTTTCTAAAAATGAAATCCTTCTTGACGGTTTTAGAAAGTGGGTTTTATTGAATTTGGAAAAATCTTCTACAAATATTCAATCGGTACGATGCCGAAGGATTCGCTTACTTGACGCAGGTCCAGCGTCTGAGACTTACTGACAAATGTTTCGTTTATTATTTCCCCAAAGGCTTGGAACTTGGAAATAAATGATAGAAACGGGCACTTATATTCTCGCTGCCTCTGTCACATACACATATACATGTATGTATGTACATGTAAGCATGTGTGTGTGTGTGTATGTCTGTAAGATCAAATCCAAAATATGTTCTCTTCCCCGTTCATATTTCTGCAAAGTCAATGTTCACTACTATGTATTAAAAATCTATACACATCCAACCACACGCAAACTCACTCTTTATATATATATCATTGTTGTTGTCTTTGTAATTATTTTCTAAAAATAAGAACCAATTTTTTAGTTAAGCTTAAGACCAGAAAAAATGAGACGGGAATATCCGGAATCATTTGTTTCGTCGCTTCCATTATCTATGACAAACAAGATTAGTTTTATATTCAGTTAAAGTATCAGGTTCTTTAATAAGGCGCTAATGTAAATTTTTCTTTTTTTTTTTTACTTTTAATTATAATTTTAATACAGCATTGTGTTTATGTAACTTCCTAACCTCTTCGTGCATTAATAAGTATTATCGCATTAAATCTGTGTCTTCAATTAAACTGGTGACATAAACCTAAAATAAATCACATAATTATTCATTTTAAAAACAAATATAGCTATTGGATATAATCTGTGTTTGAGTATATTTCGGAGTGAATATTTTGTATCGTCGCCTTAAGTAAGAAATTTCATTTTAAAGAAAGTAATTTACATCCTTAGTGATAGCAATTTACTAGCTTGCTAGATATTTGTCATGCCTTCAAAACTCTATAGTCATATATATGTATATATATATATATATTGAATTTGAAATATTCACTTTGACTGATCAAGAGTAAGGAAATATTGTATTCTATCAATGCACATATTTTAAGTAGTTTCACAAGGACTCTCTCTCTCTCTCTCTCTCTCTCTATATATATATATATATATATAGATGTGCATTGATAGAATACTATATTTCCTTACTCTTGATCAGTCAAAGTGAATATTTTAAATTTTGATTAATAATATGTAATATTGCGATATAAATTTGAAATAAAAACGACAACGGAGAAGGAGACAAAGTACTTTAGAGGAGGAAAAAATATTATTTTTTTATTCAGTTATTCCTTGCCAAAATTTTGATTTTATCATACCTCTCGTGAATTTATTTTTATATATCTTTATATTTATTATGCTAAATACAAATAAACTTTTTTAAGTAATATTCGACAGTTTTTTTCTATTTATTTTTTTTTATTGCAGGCTTTTGCTATTATATTTTAAAACAATTACATATTTTATATTGTAATTGTGCCAAGGGGGTATGATATAATTTTCAATAAGAATTTTTATTTAATAAAGGGAGGGGTTATGTTCTTTTTTCTCAGGTAGACATTATATACCTTAATGTATCCAGCCGAAATTGTTATCCCTATCATCAAGCCTTAATCCAGCATTTTTACAATTTTTTTTTTCTAATGATCAGCCGTTCTTGCTCACATAAATGTATTTACTTTCAATACGGGGAGTTCAAAATTCATATAAATATATAAATCAATCAAGATCAATATGAAGGATATAGATTTCGCATATCTTAATACTTATATGTGAGACAAAAGATAAAACCCTTGTATTGATAATATTAATTTCAACGTTAATTTTTGATTTATAAGCATTAAGAATTACTTATTTATATTATATTCACTTGAATAATATTCTTTTCAAAATAATTCAATAAAGGTGGAAAGTAGTCTTATTGTGTTTAATTATTTATTTTTAATATCAAGATTTCACTTTTTTGTTAGTAGGTAATAGTTTTGATTCGTGTCGAGGGATAAATGTTTTTCATCTTAGTCTTTATCGCACACACACATTCCAGAGCATAGCCTAGTACCTTCTGTCAACGAAAACCAATCTTCAGTGTATCATTAATGAAGCTCCTAAATTGTTTCGTGATATACATTGAAATTAATAAAACTCAGCAATTTAAATGTATGCGATACGTTTTTGTGGTCCAAAAAATTGTATAAAAGCTTTTAACATACATTTTTTTTTTAAATACAACGCATACAATCTAGGGAGACGGTAGATCAACTACGGTATGTGATCTTCTTTGTACGTATATATCAACAGATCAACATTTTGGTAAATAATTAAATAAACATTCAGGCTGGAGAATATATATATATATGTACACATTTGTTTTTCAATTACCTTTATCACCCAAAAAACCGAAATATAAATTAATCAGGGACATGAAAAGCTAGAAGCTGATGTGCCTATTATGGATTATTTTGAGTAACTTATAAAACACGTTATTAATTATCGAATAATTCGACTACCATGACCATGATCTTCTTATAGCTTAGTGCACAGCCGATTATGATCGATCATGATATACTATTTTTACTACCGTTCATGCTTTCGGAGACGCCCTTAAATTACAGTTAAGAATGTAATTTTGGGTATTGGGTATCCCCAACCATCTTATTTTGAAAATATTGGGACCAAATTTGGTATTTAGGAATCTCATTCTGAACCATTTTTCAGTTTTGGTTGAAAGCGGATGAGGAAGAGATTTTCGATGGAAAGGGAAGACTAAAATTTATAAGCGACATATTATCGTTGTTGATTCTTGAGTTAGGGGAAAGTTTATAGAGCAAATAGGTGTAATGAGTAATTTTTTAATATTTATGTTCTTAAATATTTTCATAAAAACGCTCATTTAAAAGGATATTTACGAATGTAACTGCAATGGCGGAGCTCTTCCGAAACTCTTCCTTTCCGATCATTCAAGGGCCAAACTTAAGGGTCTCTCTTTTACGCTCATGTCATCATAAGCCTTTCAAGTTATTTACATCTATTTTTAAATAAACTTGTTTAGTTTACCCATCTTCTGCTTAACGAACTTTTTACACTTATTTTTCTTTTATGCTTATATGATTAAACATTTATTGACTTTAATTAATGTACATCTTTAGCGATTTATTTATTTTTTCTTTGAGATATTTAGGAAAATATTTTCTTCTACTACATAGCAGACCACAAAGATTTACTTAAAAATGATGATATAATTCATAACCGTGAGCGTTATCTACCATTTTTAAAAAAATCTCCAAAGAACTTTATTACTCTAGCGGCGGAAGCACGTCCTAGGGACCACCGCGTCATATATTGTATATGCACAGATAAGGCAGAGAGGCGGTATTTGTGTCGGATTCCATGACTGCGACTATCTTTGTCTCTTCCATATTTCTTCTCTATCTTCTTCTTCATCTCTATCTTCTGCACTTCCTTTCTTCGATCATTTCTTCCTCCCCTCTGAGGGCAGTGTATGTTGCTAATGTACTGTGTACAGGGCGACGCAGAAATCAGTGGAATTCTGTCGGGAGACGATCCCGTCGTGTTTGTATTCTTGCCGAGGAGGAAGAGAGAGGGCGAAGATGAGGAAGATATCCGAGTCTCTGTTTTCAATGGAGATCCCTCAAAGCCCAAAACTAGGACTTACATGGTAGGTGATTCTCATATTTACTATAAATTAGTTGTAATACCTCTATTTCGAATTGAATGAATAAAAAATAATAGAGCTGGAGTTTTCTGATACCCCAACACAAATACGAAACTCTCTGTGACTCAATATATCCTCACTGGTATACATGTTGCTTATTCAATCCTCTCGCAGCTAGTTCGTACCGCCCTTACCAAGGAACTCCTTTTCAGCCCGATATGTATACATGTATATATATGCTTAAATGTTTAAAAAATTAGAAGTTTTCTATTTATATCATTAAATTACCTTTTCTAATTAAATTATTATAAATTTTAAGCAAAATTGAAGAATGAAAATTTAAAATAATAGGGAATTCGGTCAATTCCTTTTCCTTCCACTTTTCCTTTTTTGTTTTATTCATTATAACTTGTTATTCTCCAAAAGTGAAATCAAAATTGAAAAAAAAAATGAGATAAAATACTAGGACAGGAATATTGAATCCTGCAAGAAGATAACGAAAGATTTATATTCAAAATGACTAGACTTGTCTTTCGACAGACGGTATTGAGTCGTTAAGATTTTTATGCTTTAATAATAAAAGATGAGAAAAATATTTTCGAGAAGTAACACTTTCTTCTATCTTTATGTTTCCCATAATTCCATACAATAAATTCCATACCAGCCCTGATATGCATAACTTGGAATATCTGTTTCTCCCATAAATGTTTCAAACAAAAAAATTAATTTTTAAATTTTTTAATGAAGGTCATTAACATTATAACTAAGTGCATTTTGTATAAAATTTACTACTTTCCTTGACTTGAGTACAGCCTGTCTTTACTTGTAAACCTTTCTTGATTTGTAATATCTGAATCTTTTAATGAAATATTCCCATTTTCTTGCTTGTGTTAGTAAAAGAACTTTTCTTTTAAATTATTTTGTGCAATAATTCTTTAAGTTTAGTGTCAAATTCTCTTTGTGTGTGTGTGTGTGTGCGTGTGTGCGCGTGTGCGCGTGTGTGCGTGTGTGTGGGTGTGTGTGCGTGTGCGTGTGTGTGTGTGTGTGTTTGTGTGTTACCATATTCATGAACCACCGTTGGATGAGATCGAAAATAGCTAAATGAATGGAGTGAAAGGTTTTAAAGCAGGTCCTAACTAAAATTGTGATTAGCAATATGATTAATAATATGAAAATTATTTGCTTCGAACTATAACATCTATAAAATTTTCACGAAAAACATTGAGTATAAAAATAACAAAAAATAAATTATGAATGGTTAAGGATGGAGGCCCATCTTTTTTTTTTTTTTAAACGGTTACCCCAATTTTGGTATTGTGGCCTACTTTTTGAAATTGTATGTTGTTTTTGAAAAAAGGTCAGCTGTCTATTTTTTTTTTAATCAGCTTTTCATTCTTTTTTTCTTGTCTTGAACGAATACTATCTCAAAAACACATCACTCTAGAGATGCGCCATTCCAGAGAATTATTCTCTCACTAACATTTTTGAGAGATAGCTGCCCCTTCTGGATGCACTGTCTTAATACTGTTAGAGATTTCTTTCTGAGATCTACTTGTTCTCCAGGGATCGTCTACACAACATATACTGGCTAAAGCTGATGATGACAATTTATGACATTGATCCACCTGACATTCTGTTGTCTTCCCTAAATCCATTCTACATTCTCATCCATGATTCACAGAAAATCTACATGGATGGCTCTTCTGTGACAAAAAATGAGAGAATCTTCTTAGAGAACACTTATTACTTATTAAACTCTTTTCTTATTAATTAAGGATTCCTCAATAAAACATAATGTTATAACGTGACTCATAATATAAAATACGTGACCATAGGTCTATCGCTAATACGAGTTATGCCATTATGAATGCTATAGTGAATGCATCGTCTTTTCTTTAGAATTATCAAAAAGGTTTATAACATGGTTTTATTTATTCAGAACTACTTCGTTTTGTACAATTTTTCGATAAAGATATTTTAAACAGTAATATATATTTACTTATATATTCTTATGAAGGCTTTTTTTTTTTTTTATAACAGAAGGTAATTTTGGAAACATTTAAATTCCCTTACTCCTAACACCTGGAATGACATCGAATGACTGTCTCCTAATAGTTAGGTGTGGACGACTAATCTCTTTCCCTTTGTATACTAATATCTATAGTCCATCCATTCAAAGGCTTTTACTTCTGCGTTTTGGCGCATGCTGATTACTATTTTTGTGGGGAAACACGTAATCCAAATTGACTCTAGATTTCCTTCAGTAGATACTTTCGTTTGGGTAATATTGGTTGGTATAGATTGCAGGAAACTTACGAACATTGTCCCTACCTGCAAGGAATCGTATCTTGGCTGGAGACAGCTGGAACAAACAACAGCGGAATTAGATTCTCCTTTGATGAGGGAACCCGTGCGACCGATCTATGGAGGCACGAAATCCTTGCCTGCCAACAGGACCTACATGGTACGTTTTGCCCTCAAAGAGAAACTTTGTCCTTAAATATACTCTAATATGTAGATAGTGCTAATTTTATTGTCAATTAAAAGATCGTGGGAGGGAGAACGGCCAATGCCGCTACTCCAAGAGAAAACCAAAATAATAATTATTGATGATAATAATAATATTATAATGACAAAAGAAAATTACTTCGGCCCAGGAGGTAGCGAGGTCATCTTCATTTTAGTCGTCGGGGTGGATCATAGGGGTTGGAGTCCGACGATAGGGATTGGGCATAGACTGTGAAGCGGGTGGTGATGAGATCTTGGTCGGATGGGATATTAAAATCTTGATGGAGGGTAGAGCTTGAGACATTATATATATATATAACTGTGTACAGGGNACGACGGTGCTTCACAAGCTTAGACGTATTGAAGAAGAAGAAGAAACTCAATTTTATTCTGGGACTAACAGATTCCCCTTGAATAACATTAATTGTCTTTTACATAAGGCCTTTTCTGGCTGAAAAAATATACAGTAATATAAATAAATAAATAAAAATATTTATAAAAGAAATAGTAAAAATTAAACGAAAATAAAATATCCTCAAGGCTGATGACTTAATAATCTAGAAGAATATGACTTAGTAAAGGGAAAGAAAAAATAAAGAAAGAAGAAAAAACTGTGAGCTTATAACAAGATTAGGGAAAAAAATGCAATGTGAAGTGCCCTTTTAAAAAAAAACACCAAACCACACTTTACTCACACTAATTCCATTATTTTAAATACATATCACAAGCGCATACAATTCATTCAGTCATTAATAAGCAACAATCGTAGTTAGGAAGATTCAGTTTGGCTGGATAGAAGATGCTGAAAAAGGAGGGATTTGAAAATGGAAAGGAAGGAGCACGTCGAATATTTGAGGGTAGGGAGTTCCTAAGGCTAGCTGCCCGAGCTAGGAATGAACGGCGAAATAAAGCAGTTCTATAAGACGGAGTGTAAAGATCAGAGGTACGGGATCTAGCGTGGCGTGAACGGACTGAGGAGATGAAGGTAAGTAGTTCATAAATGCAAGAAGGAGAATGTGTGGAGACAGTATTATAAAGGAAGGAACCAAGGAGTCTGCGATAGGAAGGAAACAACCACTTTAAATTTGAAAAACCACTTAAAGGCCGGTTACCCGGGAATTCCTAAGTGAGCCGAAGACAAACCTAACGGAACAGTTTAATATACAAGTATTTGGATTATTTTATTATTTAGCATTATATGTTCAAGTAGTTATTTCATGAAAACCTTGTAAGAGTATCACACGTTTTCCTCATGACCTTGATTTTGCTTGTATTACATAAAGAATCCTTTGATCGACTATTGGAACTTTCAGTTATTTTTTCAACGTTCTACGCCAATGTTTATCTTCAAAAGCTACTGATAGTGATTACAGTGATAACCGTCAAGGAGATAAGAAAATTCGTCTGATTATTTCAATTTCGCTGTTGGATATACGATTGTACCGGGTATCTGAAAGCTCTTTAGTGAGATACTTTTCGTCAAAGTCTTTGCAATATTTTGACATTACAGTCTTCAAACCTGTACATGGAGTATTCAACAACCTGTACCTAAGAGTAATCTATCTTGATTTGTAGTCAAGTAGAATGCTAAAATGAAAATATCCTAGCTTCTTCATGAAAAAATAGAAAGAGAAAAAATTAAATTATTCTTCACGATTATTATTGTTCCAAGTACAATTTTAAAAATTTGATTCTAAATTATGATCATTGTTTTATTCGATTATCAGAATTATCTTTTAAAATGAATTATCTATAAATCGTACAATTTTAATTTGTAGTTCTTGAAGAAGTTAACTGTCATTGTTTAAATTGTCCAAGTAAATAAATAATACTATTCATTAGAAATTATGAATTGATTGAGTAATATTTAAATAATTAGCTTATTGTTTTGTGAAATTCATAAATGTATATCCAATTTACCAACAGGTACGAATGGTAGTAAGACGTCACTCCCAATTTTCAAGTCATGTACTTTAAGGTTAATAATTTACAGTACAATAACCTAGAACACTGTGTATGGTAGAGAGACTAAAGCGTTCTATAAAGATATCGATAAAACGGAAAAAAGACGATTTATTATAATTCACATGCACTAAAATAATCTTTAATTTTTTTTATTTAACGGACTTATTTTTTTTTAGAAGCAAGGTTTGAACATAAATTCTTAAAATTATTTATAAGCTCCATTAGCTGTAATTTAATCTGAGAATAGAGTCTCTAGCAGAGCATTCAAATAATTATTTAAAAAATGTCTATACTAGACGAGTAAATCATTTTATAATTACAAAAGTTTATTAGGAATATTGTAAAAATTTAAAAATTGTAAATATGTCTTAAGTTCAAGGTACTTGTTTCTTGACCTTAAATTACTTTTTTATGGCATACTTAATTATTGGAACTTCAGAAGTGAAATTTAATTAAAATTCATATTTTATGGATAAATGCAATTTAATTTCATTAAATTTCTAATAGTCTTGTAGGATTTTAGAAAACTGAAATTCTCTGCTTGACAGTCGCATTTCACCTATACATACCAATCGTATAATTGGGTGAAACGATTTATTTCAGTGTCCATCCTAAAATGCCTTTGGGCTCAAGATTCTACAACGCCACTGAAGACAAATATTTTTCTGTGTGATTTTTCAGTAAATCAATACTTGAGTTTCAATCAAAAACTAATTTAGACAAAAAGTGTTGTACGAAAAAATCATAATGAATTTATCTTTAATGTCAACTCTTCGGCCTACTATGCACGCCATCTGCAAGGCTAATGATAGTGAAAGGGAACACCTGGATAACAAGTAACGGAAACATTGACTTCAAAGAATAAACTATAGTTATTTTTTTCTTTAATGTTTTCTGACAGAATCAACTATTGTTGTATTGACACATTAAAATCGATTTCGTACAGCTTTTACTGCAGTATCCAGAACCATTTTTAGGAGATAATGGTAATATTACCTTTTTTTTTATTTTTAGTTTTTATTTAGCAACCATTTAGGGTCATTGGAGGGAGGGGCTATCTACAGGTTGCCACCCCATTCAAAACACCCATGGCTCAGGACAAGCTTCTATATTATAAATAAAAGATTGACCTGGGCGGGATTTGATGAACCCGCGACGTCAGGATTGCGAGACCCGTACGGATCCCCTGAGCTAGCCTGGCGCCCCTTAATATTACCTATTGCTTCATTTTCTATAATCACCAGATCACATCCACTCCGATGGTAATGAGAGTATATTTCTGCTGATAACCTGTGTCCTTCCTGTGTCGAATTCTTACTACTTTTCGACATAAGCCGTAATCACAAGCCTATTTTCATCAACGTCTATTATTGATTATGGGCTTATACTCTTTAAATACTTTATATACTCTTATTAGAAGAAGAATAGTTGAATTTTAATCAAATGCTTTTATGTCAATTTGCTTATTGTTGTAAATGAACTTGATGCATGCCCTACTGTGAGAGTGGCGAGCTTATGGGGTAAATTAATAAAGTTGATAGAGGCCAAACTAATTGATAATAGCTGGGTATGGACGTGCTGTACTGGAACGTAGATGTAGAAGGAATAAGGTAAGTGTCTGTAATCCTTCCTTCTATCATATCTTAAATCCGTTCGCATACTCCTAGAACTTTGGTATGCCGATGGACGTAACCTTATTACGAATTTCATTCGTCGTAGTTATTTTTTCATAACATATATAACATAAAATTAATTAAATAAATGCAGAAAATCGTTAAGAATTCTCCGGATCAGGCCAATTAGTATTGGCATTATGTTACATCCACCGGTACTCCTTACTGCAAAGTCCATGAATTTATTCTGCTGATAATTAAAGATGTGTTACGATTTACGGTACGCACACCTGATTTTAACTTGGTGTAGATTGCAGAAAGCTGTTGACGTCCGCCCCTAGCTGCAACAGCTCTAAGGGTCGTCTGAGAAGGCAAGTTAGGAAATTGCAGAGGCCTACCATCCACGGAGGATTAAAATCTACCCCTCTCAACAGGATCTATATGGTACGTCCAACGATGTATACATCCCTTCTTATCTAATTCGTAAAAAAAACTGTTCCGCAGCTCACCGGTCTCGTTCATATTATTTTAATTAAATCTTTAAAATTTCTAAACACTCTTTAACATAGATCTTTTAAATGTGATTTGCTTCAGTCCATTTTATTTCTGAATATATATATATATATATATATATACATATATATATATATATATATNCGACCACGATATATAGTAATAAGGAACAGGTGGAATAGAAAAAGACAAAACCACAAGGAGTAAAATTTTCGGGCATCTCTCACCCCTTGTCGGTGAGGAGTGAAGAGATACTGTCTCTCTCTTTTTGTGTTTGCTCTACACTATATGTTCCCTCTGTTCTTGATTAGTATATATCGCAGCCGAGTGCTTCATTTTCCATATATACTTTATATATAAATATATATATATAACTTTATAGCCATGCTCTTTTTGGACCCAACGAACTCCAATAGAAAGGATTGGTAGATTTTTGGTTTTGTTTGTTTGAGGGTACGACGGCATGTTGGGGATTTTTATGTTATGACGTGTCCATATTCTAGATTTTGATTCATGGAAATAAATTAGTAATATATAATTTAAGAAAGCATATCTTAATGATTATTATTGTCTGTAGTATACGTGGAAGGTTTCTAGAAAGGGAAATTTAAAAAGAACTTTCTCTTTTGGGGGGGCTTTTTAGAATAAGCCATAGTTTTTGCGTTGGAGTTAATATTTGTGGCTGTATAAAATATTTCATATTTGATTGAGCAATGTTTCATTGGTAGGTCATTAATTATTGAAAAGTTATTATTCGTAGATAGAGTATTAGGTTTAAAAAAAAAATGCCTGGGGCTTAATTAATAAAGGGTTTTAAAAGACCTTTCCCCTGATATTAATTATTTTTCAGTCGCACGTAATACTTTCAAAACGTTGAAGAAAATATATCCATCAAATAGGTCACTTAATTACAAGTGGCACAAGAGGCGAACAAACATTAATATATCATATTTTCTCTTATTACATTTGAATGTCAATATATCCTTGCAGAATGGACCTAATAAAGGCCAGGACACCTTTGGAAGTGCATATCATATTCATATTATTTTATTGTTTAAGTAATGATCACATAAAAGCCAGAAAATAGTCTTATCCCAGCTTTTTAAAATGCGTTTATTTTCATTTGAATATGTTTTAACATTTACTTTGTCATTTTGTGAGACATTTTCTTATATTTAAAGCAATCCGAGTAATAATGAATCATAATTGAAGTTCTTTTCTGCAGTTAACTTTGATGTAAAAAAAAATTTTTTTGGACATTTGTTAAAGAAATAATGACACACATTAGATCTTAAATATACTACAACGCAACAGTATTAAAAATAATTGAGTTTCATTGGACTTGGAAACAGTATTTAATTAGACTTGGAAACCTTGAGAAAGTACGGAATGGATCAGATAACGCTGAACTTCATCAAACTTATACTGACTGACACATATTCGAAAGAAACAAGTTCAAGATAGAAATAGGTAAACATTTCCAAATAAGACAGGGCCTAGAGATGGCCTAACACTCTTTAATATGTTATTGCACGATATGATATTGGATAAAATTATGAAATGGTTTTGGGAAAAAAACAAATCAGTACCAAGGATAGGAAGGACGACCAATGGTCGGAGATCAGATGCATAGCTTTTGCAGATGATCTAGCCTTGTTGGCAGGAAGCAAACAGGAGTCAGTTGAACAAATAAATAAGTTTAAGGAAGTAGCGGAAAATACGGGTCTAAAGATAACAATAACTGAGACAGAGATAATGACGAATAACAAAAGCAAAAAAAGAGGCAATATGCACAAAATATGGGATAATAAGAACAATAAAATTCAAATATTTTAGAGAGATAATGAGTTTCAATGGAAGAGACAAACAAGCGAACTGAGACACATAACAAGAGAAACTTATTCATGAGAAAAAACCAGCAATTCTATACGTAATAGAAACAATAAGTTCCCCGTGTCTAGAGGAGATTCTTAAGATTAGAAGGAAAATATTTGGGACCAGGATAATAGGATAACAGTATCGAAAAGAGAATCTGGAACCTCAATGAGGAAAATAAAATTCAAATTGTAATCACTTATGTTAAAAAGGGATCAAGAAGGATTTGGACTAAGTGGAAGGATACTCGAGTCAGATAAAGGAAGGACACAGGATGCAGAGGAAAACGAACGAGTATTGTCGAAACAGAGATTAATTTAGAAAACGGATGAATGGTATGGTGGTGGTGAAAGGGTAAAAGGATGGGAGGGCACATTCCACACCGAAAAGATAACTATGGAGAAAAAATAAGAAGAAGGAAAGAAGTAGACCAAAATTATTTCTACGTGGTCCTTAGTGGTGTCCTTTTGGATAGCTGAGGCATGCGCGCTGTGTTGTTCCGATGCCGTCATTCGGCCAGTTATCCTGCGAAGTGGTTGTGTAATGCCATTAGTCAGGAACCCCATGCTCATCAGAGTTAAATAACACATTCCTAACTAGCTATTTGTTCTTGAAATAGGGGATGGGGGTTTCCATCCCCTATTAGTGACATCATCACTACTTTTTTTTGGTAAAAACAAAGAACCTTTAAGCTTTGCTACAAAAGAAAAGAAAATATATTATCAATGAGGAGTGAAGTTTATCTTTCATTGTCATTAACATCTCTTCCAATTTACATATCTGTAAAAATTCATTTCAAAACTTAGTCTTTCTTAAATTCTTATTCCAGCCAATTTAAGAATTATATGAATTGTAACATAAAGAGTATAATAACCTCCCTTTTATTTAGTACGCTGATGAACCTAGTGGTAGCCATAGCTTTTCAAACGCAGAAAATCAGTTGATTATATACAGCTTTTGATTGGACAATAGTAAAATACAATAATTTTAGGAAATAATATAATTTAATAAAATGGTACTTAAAATTACCTGTATACTGTTTAAAGCATGCCAGTGGTTTATAAGTATGGTACCATGTTCTCTGACACTTTAATGCTTTAAATTGCTTAATAGGGCATAATGAGTAATATATTCACTCACAATTCACAAAATATTTTTAATATTAGGTTTAATAATTTTTAAATGATAAATAATTCTTCAGTGACAATTAAAGAATAACATAATGAAGACCATAATTTTCTTATAAGCTNAATATAATTTAATAAAATGATTTTAGGACAATATAATAAGGAAATAATTATAGAAGCTCTATAATTCAAAACTAACAATGGGAAAAAAATTATATTAAAATTCAAACATATGTTGGATTATGAATGTGTGTTTGTGTGTATGCGCCTATATGCTCTAATCAATTTTGTTTTCTTTACAAGTTTCTGCATGATTGACGTTTAGTATAAATATGAAATGTGTCTCATCGACTCAAAATATACATCTGTAGAGACAAGTAGCCTTTGTGTTAAATTCCGATGGTCGTTGTTTTGAGAAACATTATTCCGGCTTTATTTCTCGCCGCCCTTCAAAATAGCAGTTACTAAGTTTTGTGCGTCTGCGTTTGCGTTAGTGACAACATTGCGTGCAGGTTTTTATTGAAAAAAAAAGAAGCTTGCTCTGGGCCATAAGTGTTGAAATATACCATAGAAACTACTTCTTGATGGCCCCTTCCTCCATGACCTTAGGCTGATAAAAAAACAAAACAAAGGTGTTTGCCGATTTTTTAAAATCATTTCCATTGTTCAGGACAATGTTATAGTACATTATTGGTTTCTTACTACGTAAAATACCAGCCTACCACAACAGGTTGTTCTTTGTAATAATCTAGATCCTTTCTCATTCGTATGCTTTTATCACCTAATTTGTTTAAACAAGAGGAAATAAATATATGTATAATACGTTTTAAATTAACATTTTAAATATGAAGATTTAATACAATTTTGAAGTAGTACATAACATATCTGACTTCAGCACTTTTAAATAAATATAAATAACAGGTTTAGTGTGCATGAACTGGCCACAAATTATGTATTAGTGCACCAATGCTAACGATGGAGGTTCAACAGTAGGATGTTTTCGGTGAAGGTATTCCCAATTAAAGAATAACATAATCATACAAGCCGTGTATAGATTGTAGGAAGAGAATGCTGGAATGCGTTATACAAAAGAGGAATTTAAGAAAAAGACAAGCTTCAACAGAAATATCAACGTTAGCAACAAACAACACTTTCAAACATAAAGTGAAAATTCACACCATGGTTTATAATGGAAAATCTTCTCTGCCGAAAATACATAAACACATGGTAAGTTAAAAGCAAAATAAATAATAGATAAATAATCAATAAACTCGACTAATCCTTTTTGTTTCTTAGAAGTAAAGTTAAGAAAGAAAATGAAATAATTGGATAATGAAAAATCTATAAATTAGCTAGATGAATATGTAATCCTCAATTGGCACTTTTAGTCAGCAATCAGTAAATAAGATAAGCACCACACTATTGTCTTGAGTAATCAGCTTATTCTCAATACATTTCTACAGAAATACATTGATTTGGTTTTTTATGTATTTACTGATACCCGTGAGATTCGGTAATACCCTGGCATAATGCTAACTTCAGATAGAAAGTAGACCCTATTTATAACGCCTATGTTGTTATTGCTAAAATATGTGTTCAGAATTTGCGCCCTGTGTATCCCTTCTTTTGGACCTTTGAGTCATTGTTGAAACACGCAAGGACTGGGGAATCAGATAGCCGTTATTGCTTAAAAAAAGGTACAGAATGTACGCCCTTTAGACTTCGTGTTTGGTCAACATCCGTTTCTCTTCTTTTTTTTTTCTAATAAAACAGGGAGAATCTGTTTGGTTGCTCATGGTTTGTTCATGACCAACGGAGTTTTAATACTTTATTAATTGCTAATTAAGGTACCTTCAAAACATTTTCCAATTATTATTATTTATGTTTCCTATGGTGCCCTTGCACATTTTCGGATGACAGTGTAAATGGGAACATGCTGTATCGAAATTGAGAATGACTTCTCAATCTCCTATAAAACATCGAGATATGCCATCGAGATATGCCATCGAGTTTACGAGATTGCCATTGTTCCTTTACTACGGCATTCTTCTGGATTCCCAGAGTGGGCCACTTCTCTAATACTGTAAAATTCTATCGGGAGGAAATCAAGTTCCAAATTCCATTTCGAAAATTGGAGGCACTTCACTTAGTGCAAAGTATTTACCAAATTCGTTAATAAGACTAAAACATTTAAACATTTTGTTTCTTTAAGAATTCAAATATTCTGATTTTAGGGATGATATAGAAAGACCAAAATATATTAAAAAGAAATAATTCAACATGATGAATTTTATTTTCAGTAACTTTGAATCTTCAATTTCGAATTATTTTTCACAAATTTACATGTTTTTAAACAATTAATGACAGGGAATAGAATAAAAAAATCTATCTGTCCCAGCCAGGAATCGAACCTGGATCTCCTGCTATTCGGGCCGGTGCACTTACCAGTTGTGCTACCAGGACGCGCTAGATATCTCATTAAATTCTCTCTACACTAGCAATAGCGAACTTCGTCTTACACTCGAAGGAGCTGACATTGTCAAACTATTTGTCGACTCTCGTCATTTACTTTATTTAATTTTTCTTTATAAATATTTTATTTGGTTGTGGTTTTTTATCCCACGTAAATTTTAAACAATTAATGAGAGGAAATAGAATAAAAAACCACAACCAAATTAAATATTTATAAAGAAAAATTAAATAAAGTAAATGACGAGAGTCGACAAATATCTTGACATCTACAGCTCCTTCGAGTGTAAGACGAAGTTCTTGTCTTTCTCGTCGGTTAGGCTCTCGCTAGTGTAGAGGGAATTGAATGAGATATCTAGCGCGTCCTGGTAGCACAACTGGTAAGTGCACCGGCCCAGATAGCAGGAGATCCAGGTTCGATTCCTGGCTGGGTCAGATAGATTTTTTATTCTATTCCCTCTCATTAATTGTTTTAAATTTACGTGGGATAAAAAAACCACAACCAAATAAAATATTTACATGTTCTTAAATGCTTCATAGGTGAACATTTGCTATTTATATTATTGTTAGTTTGTTTAGCACTGAAAAATTTCACAGATCTTCAGCGATTCTACATTCTTGAAGCTAAATATATAACGTTTAGTATAAATATGAAATNCTTCCAATGATCTACTACTACTACTTTAATGAAATTATAAAATTATGTTTAATCCACTATATAAAATGCACGAAAACTAAATACCAAATGGGGTGATAGAGAGAGAGCAGGAATCCTTCTCTCTCCATTATCCCATTTGTTCTGACATTTAGGCCGAAACGTTGGTGAAAATTAAAAAAAAAAAAACCTTTTTTTTTTTTTTTTTAAGCGTTAAACACTTAGTCCTTTAATATTTATACAATGTTGAGATGTGTGTTCTAGTTTTTATTAATGATAATACTTAAAAATATATATTTCTCATTGATATATTTATTTATTCTGAGAGTATTTCACGAAATACGGTTTCGGCAGGCGTTGATCGGCTACGGTCCATCAGAGAACAAAGAGTGGGGCTGTGGAGGATCCCTCGTCAGCGCCAGATACATCTTGAGCGCTGCACATTGCGCCGCCCCTGATCTACTGTGAGTATACTGATTTTTTACTTACTAAACATTAGTGCTAAACACTAAACCATTAGCCATGTTTTTGGCTAAACATTAGTTTAAGATTTAAGGGCTCACATTGATTCTTGCTGTTTAATGTTGTCCCCTCGTAAGAAACATAAGGTACACTGAAGCGTATATTTTACAGCATTATCATTAATACTTTTTTTTTTTTTTTTTTTTTAGTTCAAGGGAACAGAATAAAATATCTAACTGTCCCAGCCACGATCCTTGATCTCCTGCTATCCGGGCCGGTGCGTTTTCCATTTACGCTACCGAGACAAGTCTGATAAGTTATTAATTGTCCTTGCTGGGACAGTTAGATTTTTTATTCTGCTCTATTGCACTAAAAAAAAAAAAATTGTTAAAATTTATGTGGGATTAAATACCACAAAAAAATAATATTTATATCATTAATACATTTTGTTTGTCTGTACACTCTTCCCTGCTGCGTTTTCACTTGATGAACTATTCACTGACGAGGAAATCACGGATTCGTCACTAGCTTACTCTGTCACAGCCTGACAGGTGGCGCTCCATTACGGCTCGTGGCGGAACCACATACCCGGATATTAAGATTTGACACAACCTGCATTGCCTGGATGACTAAGATCACCTCCAACTCTCTCTCTAGCTCTCAAATCACATTTCTACAGGCATTAGTGAATAGCAGCAGGCCTGGGCAATACGATGGGTTGTGAGGGAGATCGGGCCAAAACACTCTCGAGCTGTATTTATTTCGATATAATGTATTCATCTGACCATCATGGACAGTATTGGCATTCAACTCAGTCTCTATTTATCAATTCTCTCTTTATCATTTGTCCCATTATCAGTTATAAATAATCAACCAATAACCATTAACTCTACATGTATTTTCAAATCATTTATCTTATCCATTCAAAATTCCATTAAAGCTACGAGGGAAGGTTAACATGCTCTCAGCCTGACTCAGAAAGTAAAAAAATCAAAACGCTAAACAGATATTATTTCAAATACGATGTCCCTATTTATCAATACATTTATTACCTCAATTAATTTTTCTAAACCCCCAAATAATTTTCTTCTTTGGAACCGAATGTGAATCAATTGCCTCTTTGAATTGTTCATCGTCCAAGCCTTTTCCTTTTTGAGACTTTGATATAGAAAGTAGTCACTGAGGGCTAGTTATCTTGGCTGTAGGGTGAATAGTTGATTAGATCAAAGCCCAGGGTGTCAATCGTGGCCATTACATTACGAGAAGTGTAAAGACTTTAAACCCTCTCAAAAAACGAATGACAAATAAATTAAATGGGTTGTTCTGTTGATGCACAGATAGATTCAAGAAGGCACCATTTCCTCACTCCAACCTATTATTCCACCTCTTTACATTCAGTAATAATTCGGATTTTTTGCTTCCCTTTTAAATCTAAAGGAACCACTAGCTCCCACCCCCAAAAAATCTACACTTAAAAACATTTTCTGGAGTTAGGGATAGAGATAATCGAAGTAGATGAGCACTGGAGATAAAATTAGCTTCTTTGTCGAAAGCCGTCTTTCCATTGACGTGTCAACTATTAGTCTAATGAAAATTACTCATTAAATAAATAGGTGTTATGCATAAATTTAAAATAAATTGTTCAAAACGATATAAATATTACGACAATAAATGTTTCTAACAAATCCAATGAATTTTGACAAGGGTTGTGTCAAATAGAAAGGATATTGATGAGAAAATGGAGGGTTTTTATTGATTTTATCCTACTTTTTTAGTATATCTCAAACTAAGCTATTAAAGACAAATATAGTGTTAAATAAAAATTATCCCTGAAAAAAATGGTGTTCTCAACATAAATTTGCCCTCTCTTTAGTCTAAGTAGAATGACTTATATAATTTCACGGTCCTAAAATTTCTTTCACTTGTAAGTGAATGTGTGTGTGCGTGTGTACGCTTCCTCGCGTACATTTATGATTCAGAAATAAAGCCAATCAACAAAGCTGTAAGAAGTATTGTAAAGATACATCAGATACTATTTTTCTTCTTCCTTCTTCTTCATCTTCATTAGGTGGATCTTTGCTTGAAGAGCCCCCCCCCCCCCCCCAACTGACCTGAGAAGAATTTCACCTTTTCTTGAATTCACAGTATTACTAAATTATTTAAAAAGTGAGATTTTCTGAGTTGAAAGATATGTAGTTATAGTCCACATTGTGGGAGTTAGAAGATATGTAGTCCACACTGTGGCAATTAAAGTTTATTAGTTGTCTTGGAGGTTAAGACATACCTAGATTAACATACACGAATCTTTTTGAAAAAGGGCAGTGTTACTGTAGTATATAAGGAATAACACTAAAGTTGAAATTTTAGGGTGTTGTGACATATTATTTGACATATAATGTGAGGTTAGGCGCACATAGAAGGCTCAAATTAGGAAGTTCCAGCGAGTTATTTCCTTAAGACGAGACAACCTTAAGACGAGAGCTGATGTCGAAACCGGTTATTCTTTAGAGTTTGTAGCCTTGTGTGTGTGTGTTTATTTTTTTGTTTTTTTTTTTCTCCCCACATGGCCCCTGATTAGATGTGATAATTTTATCATATCTTCTACGGTTCAAAAAGAATGCATTTTATCATTATTTTCTTTCATAATTGATGATTTATTAACTAACAAATTAATTATTATCTGTTTTTAATCAAGCAAAAATGTTGTCACCGACAGTATCCTGTAAAAATCTCACGTATTATTTAATTTTAGCGCTCTCAATTTTATACAACAAATCTAATATGAGATATTAATTTGAAATTTATTTGTCTCATGAATTTTATAAAATTCCTCAGAATAATATAAACAGTCATGCAGTGAGAAATGGTATTGATTTATAATTTGTTTAATTAATAATGTGAACCATTAACTAAAGGCGTTATAGCAAAAATTTAAATTATTTTTTTATTAAAAAGTGTATGTTTACTAAATCGCAAACAATTCCTTGTGTATGAGTGCATACATTAACCAACTCTCACAGAATATTGTTATTTATAATGTTAATAGCTGTAAAGGGTATTAATTGACCATTAAATTCATTTAATATCATGATGACATTTAAAATATCATATAATTCATTCATGCTTTAAATATTCATTATATTCGTTATTGTCTATATAAAGAGAAAATTATAGATTTCCAGTTTTTACCTTTTTACGAGGGCCTCTTCCTTGGCAGCTCTACCCAGAGTACAGGATCATATCTGCAGGAAGTCACTTAGGGATATAAAGTCCAAAATCCCCACTTCCTGCAGATCATTGCACCACTGAAGACTTCCAGGATTCTCTGACTTTTCCAGCTTTATCTCCAGAGCCTCCAGAACACTCATCAATCTTCCTTTACTCTCATTGTGAAGGAAAGTGACTGTTTGATTCCTCTCCCCTCTTCTCTCCCTTTCACCCCCGTATGGATGTGCATGAGTGCATAAATTATCCAACTACCGTAGGATTAGATATTGTTTTTATATAGATAATCTATATTTATAATAATTGTTTTANTTATTAAAATAACCACGAACCCAGCTTATTGTTTATAAACTCGTAAAAAAATCTGTACAATTATAAAATTTTCAAGGAAAAAGTATTGATTGTTTCTTTAGCGATATTTCGAGATATTTCTTTACTCAAGTATAATGTAGACTGTTATAATTATTCAAATATCACTAAAAATGAAAGTAGTTCTTATTTAGAACTTTCTATCGACCTCAAAATTGATTTTTTTTTTTTTAGCGTTTATGTTACAAGTCATTGACACACCGATCTGTTGCACCTGTTACCTTTTTTTATTACTAAAATTATGTTCTACTAAATTATTGATAATATTCTGGTCCTAAATCTTTGAATTCCTATTTAGTGTTCATCGATTCCTCCTCAGACGTTTGAGACTTGAAGATAAGGCGGGAGACAGTTGCTATCGGTGGACAAGGAATCCTAGAAGTTATGGCGTATATAAACGTGTACGTTACGAAAACTCTTTAATTTATAAGTCTTGATCTCAGTACATCTAAATGATACTCTCTTACTTGTCTTAAAATCCAAACATTAAAAAAATAACGAAATTTTTCGCTCTACTCAAGCACATATTCTGCTTAGACATATCCAGAGTTTTACTTTCATTTTGTTCCTTCTTGATTCGTGATGTCATTAATATATTTAATGCTGTCCACGAAAAGTTCAATACATCTTTTCATTTCTGCCATAAAAAAAAGTCTTAATTCCTTAAAAACCTCTTTCTATCATCTATCCTCGAATCTGGTTGAATGCTTACATTAACTACACCGTCTTTCAAATACAGGACGGCAAAGAGATGGCTGCAATGACCTCCTTCGTCTCTTTCCTGCAGGCAAATGATGGACTAGAATCACTGAAGAGTCAAAAACTGAGCAGAAAAACTTGAAACTTCCCTAGATGTCGAATCAGTTGAAGGAGACCTAGGCGATCCAGCTCAAGCGATCGATCTTACATTGCTTAAAGATTGCGTTTAAAAATGAAGATGGGGAGAAATAAGTTTAGAAATAGGTTTAGAAATAAGTTTTATGACGTGTGTAAATTTNAAAAGTTTGTAGACCAAAAGCCTAAATGATGGCTTTTAGTCCAAAAGTATGACCATTTTAGCCCAAAAGATTATTTTAAGTTAATCAATTAGTATTATATATATATTTAAATTTTCATGAAGGAAAGAGGGAAAAATTCATCTTTTACTTTTTGGCTAAGTAGATTGAATACTATTACATTTACATATATATTTATTACTCGCATCTCAGTAATAGCATGTCACTCAGTGTTTCGAGATAGCTTTATCAGCTAAAATGCGTTTGTGTCAGGGGCCCAGCCAAGTGGGCGAGACTCGGCGACCTGGACATCTCGACGAACACGGACGACGCGAAGGTGCAGGACTTGGCCATCGTGGAGAGGCTTGTCCACCCCAGCTACAGGGAGCCGAGGGTCTACAACGACCTGGCACTCTTCAGGCTGGACAGGGACGCCGTTTTCACCGCATGGGTCACACCTGTGTGTCTGCACACGCAGCGGGAAATAGCACAGACGTCAGCCACCGTCACAGGCTGGGGGAGAGTGGATTTCGGTATGTAAGCTACTTCTTACATAACTAAAGGCACATAACAGTTATGTAAGCTTTCTTATCTACTTTGGACAAAATAAATTTCATAAAAATATAATAAGAAACAAACCTACATCAAATGCCTAACTTGAAAAAAAAAATATTCTTGTTTTAAACTTGATTTCTTCGTTATTTACTCTACTATTGCTTTGAAGCAAAAAAAGATCAAATTTATTGTAAAACATAATTATACATTATTATTAATCTTCCTAAAGTATGTTACATTACACTCATTTTTTCCTGAATTGAAACACCAGTTCCATTGTATCAATTAAAGCACAAAATTATTCACCTTCCTTACCCTCCAAAAAAATATATAATAAAAATCACATATTTATTTTTTAATTAAAAACCTGTTTAAGATCATATTTAAAATATCATACAATCCCCATATTATATATATTTTTTTTACACAATTAGTTAATTAACTGAATTTTAAACAAATAGAGGCTAACTTAAAATTCCTGTTGATAAACATAGGTGATCTCTGTGACAGATGGAGGCCATAGTGCAGAGGTTTCCTAGGGTTAACCTTATCCCACCCTCCATGGCAAGAAACCATAAGGAGACTGGGTCCGCACCCAGGTGCTTCCATGGCATTCTGAAGCTTTCAGGCACCGTTTTTCTTGTGAGAGATATCTCAACCCGCAGTACTAGATGGTCGCTGGCTCCAACAGACAAGTCTGAGGGACCCAGCCAACTTTGTATAACCCATAACATTAATCGGGGTTGTAATGCGCTCCATTCTTCAGGAATCTGAGTCTTTTAACCTTTTTTCCTCCTCCTAACCACTCACTGGTGAGTTTGTCGCGAGAGACTACTTCCTCAGGCTAGCCTTAGTCATAGCCTAACTGGTCAAACCTGATACAGCCACGACTCACATCGGGAATGGCAGTCAGCTCACTGCTCACGGAAAATCCAAAGGACAATGCAATAAATTTTATTCCAGCTACTAGGCTTAAAATAAGATGGGTTCCTGGGTAGAGCGATGACATTCATTTTGTCCAGTAATTGACTACATTAACGCGTTTACTCATTTCACTTCTACCATTGTATAGAAAGATTTAAAAAAATATCTGACTTCTTTAAAAATTTAATTCAACCAATAAAACGAAAATATCATCCTATAAATAATCTTCTTTTTTTTTAAACTTTATTATTAATTACTTTCTACGTGTTTTTGTGTCTATTAATGTACTGGTTAATATAAATAATTAACTAATTTAAAAGCAATATTTTAGCCTAGGTCATTTATGTTATATGTTACCAAAATGAATTTGGAAGTATAGGCATATCTTTCTAAACAGGAATCGATATATCATTATGTGATTACCAATTGAACGGCACAATGCGGCATGTGCGTGTGTATGTGTGTCTTGAGCTCAAAATAAAGTTTTAAATTTAAATATTTTTATTTTATTTTATTCTATCATTTACTATTCCAGCAAATGACCAACTGTCTAACTAGGATCTAGCTGGTCGACATAGAGCTCACGATGAGGAGTGAGTTCACTTCATCCCGAACTAAGGACCCTATTGCTTCTGAAGACCTGGACCCACTGTACTCACTATTCCTTCGCCCAGACCCACAATTTGCGTATTTGAACCAGTCTGACAACTCCATTCCTGGTCATCTTCTATAGATCGTTACGACATACCATATGAACAGAAATATTAATGAAGAGTTAGTTGACCGTAAAGATTATTAGTAGATGTTTTATTGTTGGAGTTCGGTCAAGGTAGTCAGGTCATAACCTTCACTGAACCCCAACAAAAAAAAAACATTATTAACCCCTTCAGTTTATAAAGGTAGTTTTGGGTTTGTTTTTTTTTTCTCCAGCCTTACTTGTAACTGCTATAATGCAATAAGTTTATACAAATTATTTCGCATATTATTTAATTTTCTATGCAGAATTAGTGTGCTGTTGAGTACACTACATTTTACAAAGAAATTATCTAGAAGATTGTCCTGACCTTAGTGAAGATCGTGCAATGACCTCAGCAGTCGTTGCACGATCTTCATGCATCCATATATTTCTTTTGTTTATGTTACATGTAAATCATTGGGTTACCCGTGTTTTTTAGCTGGAGAGACGAGCAAGCACCTCCTGGAGGCGGATCTGGACGTCTACAATGACACAGAGTGCCGCCGGCTTCTGCCCTACAAAGACAACAAAACCCCCAGGGGGATCGATTCAGAACTCATGTTTTGCGCGGGAAAGAGTGACGGTAGTAAGGATGCATGCTCGGTAAGTACCCATTTTCGTAGTTCCGTAAGAATTTACTAGGTAACTGATAATAGGACTTACTCTTTATCACCAAGAAATAAATCGAGTTTTTTTTTTTTTTTTTTTAATGGCTTGTTCTTCCGTTTGTGAAGTTTCTTTTAGAAATGGGGAAAAAATACATGGAATTAATCATTTCAATATAATACGACTTCCATACTCCCTTATGAGCAGAGCTCTTTTTGTTTTACAACTAGGCTCACATGATGGATCTTTCGAACCAGAACTAGTGTTATGGGATTCTGCATTTTCATCCTCATTTGCAAAAAATTGCATTTAAAGTGAGCAAAATTATACACGTATTTTTTTTTAGTAACAAGTAATCAAAATAATACTTATTTCTATGTTAGATATGACATTAGCAGGTAGAATATCCATATCTATGTTCATTCATTTTTAATTCTCATTTTTGGATTCATATCATTAAATATTGCACATAAGTAGTACGTGTACACTGGATTATGTTTAAGCTTATCCGTATACATTTACAAGTAAACTGTTTAGGCTTCATGACAGGATTCAAAGTGATATATCATTACATTATTCTGTAAATACAAATAGATAAAGTCATTATTCACTAGGAATTCAATTTATTATTTACTTCACAACAGGAGGTGGATACAGACGCATGCGAAATAAGAACCAAGGTTATCAATATTCTTTTCCAATATCTTTCCTGAGTCTGATAAAGAATTGTTTTTCCTTCGTTTTATTCAGTCGTTTCCCTATTCACAAGATATTTTAAAATGTATAACTTAAATAACAATTCTACTTGAAGAATCAGCATTATAAATTTACTAAAAATATGTATTTATTTACTCGATCTGGAGAGATTGAATAAAGACTTTAGAGAAATAATATTTGAACTAGTCTTCTTCAAGACATATATATCCAATTAATGCCCTCGCACTTTCATTATTATTATATCAAATATCCCGTGAATATAATCAATTTTAAATGTACCGGTATAAATATTTTTTTAAAGCATCTGTAATAATTTAAACAAATTCTTTTGAAATATATTCTAATGTTTGGAGAAAAAATATTAAATAAATAAAAAGTTAAATCAGTGAGTTTAAATGTTACTATTCTTAATTATTATCAAAAGGTGAGTAGCTAAAACTTAACCGCAGTTGAAATTAAATATTACCAAGAAATGATTAATAACAAAGTTGCGGTGCACAACTCTTAAAGTAATGAACTTAAAGAATGCTGCCTAATTATATGAATCTGTGATATGATTAAATAAAACTTCATTCGAATTTTTTTATAGTATAATGAGTCATATTAATATTAGCGTAGTTTTAAATCACAATTGATAAGTGCTTAAATATGCAAATAGTCATTTAAAATCAATTTTATAAAAGAACATATAAAGTGTCCGTCGCGCAGGGGCTGTGTAAACTATGCGAATTCCTCAGTATCGCAGTTCATGAATATTTGTGTATTTGTATTTGAATTATTCACCTCAAGTAATCCCTTAGACTGATAGAATAGATCTCTTATCAATAAACAAAGCTGTGTTCGATTCCATCTCTCTAAACTAAATATCATACCAGCTACATCGAAAAAAACAAAAACATTTTGTGCTCACACTTCACATTTCAAGTAATCCTCCACTCCTCATCGTCCGATTTATCTCTATATAGAACTTGGTCTTTCAATTTATATTTAAAAGCGGCTTATTGAATTTCAATACATAAATAAACTAATTGTTAATTCTAGGCTGTTAAGTAACAAATATACGGTACATATCAATCCCCATTCATAATTGCTCGATTTTTTTTAACTCCTTAAATATGTCTTTTATCAATAAACATATCTGTATATCTCATACCTTCTATTCTCCGTCTTCATTGGTTTCTGCAAACCATCTTCTGTTGGCGAGCGCTTTCGGACATTGTCCATCTTCTGGCCGAATACATGTGTTCACTGTCACTGTCTGTATTCAAAAGTATTCGGTTAAATACAGACAGTGACAGTGAACACATGTATTCGGCCACGAAGATGGATAATGTCCAAAAGCGCTCGCCAACAGAAGATGGTTTGCAGAAACCTATGAAGACGGAGAATAGAAGGTATGAGAGTTCTATATTCATTGGTGGTAGAAATAATAACCCTTTAGATATCTGTATATATTTTCATTAACCTACACTACATATAACCCCCGTGACAAAAAATCTGGCTGAATGTGCAGGAGCGTTATCATGCTGAAGAATGACTTTGGCGTGCCTGTGAGCCCATTCTGGGCGTTTTTCGATCAATGCGTGACTCAAATTGATCATTTGTTGTCGGTAGCGCTCGGTATTGACTGTTTCGCCGGGCTTGAGAAGCTCGTAGTCGATTTGGTCGATTTTCTCGTTTTTGATCAGTAACATCAAAATCACCACG
>KZ807235.1:185666-197545 GCA_000696205.2 Oncopeltus fasciatus
GCAACAACCTCTGTCGTCAAAACCATTTTTAATGTTTTAAAATTATGAATTTTCTCTTTAAGAAAGAAAGGAAAGAAGAAACGCCAATCAATGTGTTTCTGGAGACAAACTGAATTCAAAATTATGAATTTTTCCTTTAAGAAAGAAAGGAGAGATAAAGTCCATCTTTCAGTTTATATCATTAATCCTAGAGAGGATTAAGACATTTGTTGTCAAAACATAAGGAATCGTACTCCCATTTGATCTGTCGTGCCAGTTATTACACCGCACACAAAAATAATTATTTAATCTGCATTTTTCAGGTAAAATTCCAGGTGCGCCGGTTTTTTGGTCCCCCAGTGTAGTTATTATGATTTTTTATTTGCTGATTTTTGCTACGAATGAAAAACACTCGTTGATAGATCGAGCATTTGCGAATTTCTGAAATTCTATTATTATTTATACATAAGGTAATTATCATAACTGAGACCTCATTTCTTACACTATTTGTTTAATTTAAAATAATTTATTTTTAATTCGTAGATTAATATATAATAGCACTTACTTTTATCACACAGTAACTAATACCACAAGAGTGAAGGACTAAATAAATAGTTTGAAACAATAAAATGTGCTTGTAAGTGTCGTTTATAAGGCGTGCTCCACTGAAATATAAAAACAAAAATTAGTTGGACTCCATATTATTTCTATTTGTTATCCATAAATGTTGATTTAAGATTTTATACGCACACTAATATTTTTAAATGCAATATTACAATACTCTTCAGGAAATATATCTCATCGTCTCCATGAGAACCTACTTGAGCGAGCATTGATTTGAGCTTGTCTATATTATTGTACATCTTGTAGCATGAGACAGTCGGTATGGTGTCCATAATGACGTGCTGAATCCAGCAATAGAGGCATGAGAGGCTTTGGTATCCGAGGGCTGAAAACCAAAGAAATGATTAGTTTCAAAAGGAGAGTTTGTTGACCGTAGATATTATTCTAAGATGGTTTTAGTTGGGGTTCTCTCATTTTCATGATAGCCCTGAAGATGGCTTACAATGTAAGCCGAAACGTTGGCAGATAAGCCTTTATTAAATTTTTTTTTGAATTTGTGTTTTTTTGGATCTACCTTGACCAAACCCAAACTAAAATCATCTTAGAATGATTAGTTTCGATCGCTCAAATACTTTAGTTTGCACTATTCTACCTGCCGGCAAAACGCGCTATAATTGATAGATTATTTAAATAATGAACCAGAAAATGAATAAACTATTGTGAGGAAATCTGTTGAACGTCTCTAGATATCTGGGAAATTAAGTGTCATAAAAATCAGTCCTGCAACTGAACTTAGGAGCCTAGAGAAAATACTCCTTTTACGGATGCGTTCATTCGTAACTCGAAGCGATGAAGAAAGATACCATGATATTATGTTACTATGGATATTCTTGGTTCAATCCCCTCGACATTTGTGGTAGTCACCCCAGGTTATTCCTGATACTTATTCCAGAAATGCTTGGTACCAACCCCCCAATTTTCCAAAGACCGACAAACAATATCTTTAGCGGCTTAACCGAAGCTTTGATATATGGCATATTATTATTTGTTTAAATAATAAAAATAAAATTTATAAATACAAAATGTTTAAGTATACTAAAATAATCAAATTCTTATAATTAGTAATTTTAAAATAATGAACATAAAATTACTCTATCCTGCATTCCTCAGCTAAATGCAAATATCTGCCTTAAAGGGATAATGCTCTTGAGTATATTTGCATTTAGCTAAGGAATGCAGGATAGAGTAATTTTATGTCCATCATTTTCAAATTAAGAATTTTATTATTTTAGTATACTAAAACATTTTTATCTATAAATTTCATTTTTATTATTTAAATAAATAGTAATATGCCTTATTCTTCGACGTAAGAAATATCTTTAAATGGTGCTAATTATAGCGTTTCTCTAAAAAAAATTTCTGACGGAAGTTATGACAGAAACTATTAATTACAATGAATCATCCCATTACGTTGAAAGAGAGAATCGGTCAAAAGCTAGATAGGAATTTGGACAAATTATTTTTAAAATTAAATACCTTACCACTTCCGAATATTGATAATAAACTAAACTATAGTTAACATGAACATTAAACTAACTAAAGGATCATATAAATATAATAAATTAATGTGAAATGATTATAAAATGATACAAGTTATATCACAATAAACTAACTTACAAAAGACATTAAGAGACAGATCTACTTTCAGAATTGCGTTGTACCTGAACAGTTAGGTAGGGGGAAGGAAGGTAAATATCAAAATTTTGTTGAAAACGAAATATGGCATTTACAATGAGAGAAGCACTGAGTCTAAAAGGATTAGGAAAGGCTGTGTGTCTCGTCGTAGGACAGCAAAAAAATGAGAAATAGACTATAAACCACAACGAAACTGAGATGTAAACATTGAGAGAAATATATTTTTGTTTTGATAATATAAGTCATTTATTTACTGTTTCTTCTTCCGGGTTGGACCGTGTCAAGTTGCCTTCAGGGCTGAACAGAGAACGAGAGCTGTTTTTTAAATCCAGGTGGTATTTATACTCGGCGCGGTTCGGTCCTTGGGCTTAATAATAAATAATAATAAATTCTCTATTCAGCCCTGAAGAAGCAATCACAGGATGTGCGAAAGCTCGGCAACTATTAACAACTTGACACGGTCCAACCCGAAAGAAGAAACTGTAAACACATCTGACGACCGTCGAAGCCTAAGTTAACAAATTCTAGTCAGATGTTCACGTAGGCTTCGTCGGTCGTCAGATGTATTTACCATTTCATCTTCCGGGTTGGACCGAGTCAAATTGTTCTTATTTGCCAATTCTCTTTTCAGCCCTGAAGAAGCCATCACATGATGTGCGAAAGCTCGGCAAATAAGAACAATTTGACTCGGTCCAACCCGGAAGATGAAATGGTAAATACAAATTCTGGTCATGTTAAAATAAATAAAGAAAGCATGATAAATGAAAGAAAGGTAATAGATAGGTAAAACGTTACATTTTTAAGGCGAAATACTTACAATTTGCAAGATGTTAAAGAGAAATAGAAAAGTATGGCTCAGGACATTAAAGAAAGCTTAAGTAAAAGTCTAAAAATCTACCAAACCACTACCTTTCTACTCAAAGCAAAAAAGCATTCATTGCTTGTTTAAGACGGGATATAAGATCTAAGATAAGCAAGGATAAACCTAGTGAAGATCCTTGCCTGTACGCTGAGGCAATTTACAGCTGCTAAGCCATTGGCTTTCGAATAGCATTCATCCAAAGGAAATCTTTCGTTCCTCAATTTCGTAAATAAGTCATGAATGGAAGGCTTACATACCGTATTGCTTTTTTAAGGTGGAAACCAATGCTGGGAGATAAAAAGCATTTGGGTTCTAAGTAATGTACAGTAGGCCATGTGTTGAAACTGGCATGGAACAGTTTTCGTTCAACATTGCCTGCTTAAGGTAGAACAATGGGATAGCCAGTAGATAGGTCTAGCTAGTAGTTAGAAAGGAGCTACGTCTGTCTACTTGGGGTAGACAGTACACGAGACATGAAGTAGACGTATTGCCTGCAACGATATAATCAAGCTTAGGTTACCTTTCGTGCTTTATAATTACGGGATTTGATTCAGATAAGGAGTTCTTACCTGCAATGAAGCCAATGCCTTTCGACTCATCCCATGGAAAGTTTTCGTCAAATAGCAGATCGCCCCTGAGAATCAAGCCGTTGAAGATCCAGCCAATGCTTGTAACCCCGACAGTCACTCCATAAATTGTGGTGATTTTAATCCCGGGCATATCAGTCCCGTCATACACTATCTCGTCTTCCATGTATATTATCAATGCCTTGAGTCGCTTTCGGAGAAGCACTAAGATGAAATGCTTCAGTATTGCTGAGAGAAACACCAGCATTGTCACCAAGTTAACGATCAACTAACAAAAAAAAAGAAATACTTGTCATAAGAAACAAAAAAAATATTTACCATTTCATCTTCCAGGTTGGACCGAGTCAAATTGTTGTTATTTGCCGAGCTTTCGCACATCATGTGATGGCTTCTTCAGGGCTGAAAAGAGAATGAAAAGAGAATTATCTTTTCAGCCCTGAAGAAGCCATCACATGATGTGCGAAAGCTCGGCAAATAACAACAATTTGACTCGGGCCAACCCGGAAGATGAAATGGTAAATACATCTGACGACCGACGAAGCCTACGTGAACAAAAAAAATATTGTTATTTTTGACGTTTCTTTATCATTTATATGATTCCATATTATATTTTTCATCACATTTCAACATAATAGTACCCCAAAATATTGATGTAGTCGACTAAGTTTCTGTAAAGTAGTGGGAGAAGCCTTTATGCCGTGGAATATGGTTTAATAAATGTACATTAGCATTACCAAAAGTATTTTGTTAATTTATGTATGGGAAAATGGCTATTCCACAAGTCAATTTTGTCGATTTACTATAACGGACAGGAAGAATTGATTAAGACAGATTTGTGCTGGAAATTACTAGAGAGGAAAAAATCCCATGATAATTGGCAGTGAGGGACTTCATGTGGAGGGTCTTCAAAAATAAAATACAAAATTGGAAGGCTGTACTCGAGTCAATGGATTTTGGAGGCAAAAGTGAGAGGTGATTGTGTACGCAATGCCAGATAGGAACGCATACTGAGTGCATTATATATTCTTTTTGTCCAGGTAAGAACAGGTATTTTCGGACTTAAGTCATACAATAGACTAAAGAAGATTACAGGTTTGGTACAAGCACTACCCTTTTAATCACAGCAAAAACTTTGTAGACCCCATTACAGTAAACCCGATCCAGAGAATTGGGTTGCCAGCATCAAGAGTAGCAATAATACTGAATGTGGGATTAGGAGAAATCGCCTTGAGCCTTATTTTTTAAATAATAAAACAAGACTTATTTAAAAGTATATAACAATCTATTAAAATTATTGGCAATCCAAATAAAATATTGTTCTGTACCCTTATAGGAACCCTCATTTTGGGACTTAAATCTTTGTTAGCTTTGTTAAATAAATGTTTGACCAGTCCATTATTTTTAAATAAAAACATATATTATTCAATAATAATCACATAGTATTAAAATAAATCACTGATCTTCATCAAAAGTAACAGACATGCCTAAATTATTAAAGTGCCTTAGTAGATTTATGTTATTTATTTTAATATATAAAATTGAGAGTGTGGGCACGTACATACTCCCATAAGTTCAGATGTTTGCTATTGCTAAGACATTGCTACCAGAGTTTGTCTAATAAGAGGAAAACTTATATCAACGTCCCATTGAAAACTCAAAGTTATTAAAATTTGATACATAATAGCAGTTTTCCTGCAAAAATATGTCTCGATAATGGTCTCTAGTTACGATAACAGTGAACTCCTCTTAGTAACACTACCTCCTGAAGAAACATGGAAACGATGGCCATGTTTAGTGTGAGTCTTCTAAATATCTAGGGGCCTGGGCATGAAAAAACTCATTTTTTTTAACCTGTTCTTATTGTAAACCAAAAAAAATTCTAAAAATTCTGATTTCGTAACCGCTTTGTCATATCACAAGCCAGATTACTAAACTCGTACCCAAGCCTCAGTCAGTAGTTTCCCTCTAGAAATTCCAAACCTCCCAGCTGTGCGAATTAATTCCCCACAGCCCTTGATAAGGTAGACAGAATAAAGACGCTTCAATGAAGACCCATTTTTTTTTTTGCTGCACCACACCTGGGGCGTTAAATAATAATTGAAGGTATTTATATTAATATTTGTATATTATTACTTCAAAGAAAAACTGTAGCATATGTTAATTGTTGTTTAAAAAAAACCACATAATGAATGCCTCACTAATTTACATTTTATATGTAAGCCAGTTAATAATGATCACATATAAATAGGGGATATTTGTGAAATATAAGCATATACATATAAGCAAAAGTCATAATTAAATAAAAGAAACATATAAATTGATGATTAAAGAAATAGCAGAGCTAATATTTAAAATTATTTATTATTTCCGCATGGATTAAATTTAAATATATACATAAAAATTATTGCATCATAAAAATGTATGCGGTATATGTATATATATATATATATATGCATGCTTCATAATTTGGCATAATTTTTAAAGCAAATATGTGCATGATTCAAGTTCTTCAATATCAAACTATGTCCTTCTTTTTTTATTTCTTCTTTTTTTTTTACTTTTCCAGTTCCACTCGGTTTTTTTTTCTTTATTTCTAACATTATTATTATGTTCGTAAATCCTATTTTATTTTATTTTTAGTTTTTCCTAAACTTGAAGCCAGACATAGCAGGTATGTTTGTTGAATTTTACTCTCCACTAAAATTCTGCTTTATTTTTTCTTTAGTGTATGTGTGTGTGTGTGTGTGTGTTTATATATTTTTGTATGTTTGTAGAAATAAAAGTGTGTGTTTTTCTGTTGCGTGNTATATATATATATATAAATCAAGCAAATTTGTATTCGTCCGCCAAGGTGAGAAATATATGTACATTTGTAACACTCTGGCTTCTTGCACATTCATTCTTTTTGTAAATTACATCATCATTTTTTCTCTATATTTTTTAACATAATTTAGTGAATAAAATTTCCCTTAAAGGATGTTAAGAATATTATATATTGGTGCTGTTTAGCCTCACTTGAGCTGTTATTTTCATTTCTTTATGAAATGCATATGCATTTATACAAATATTTAATTTGATGTAATAGATGTATTAATAAATGTCTAATTTCAATTTTCTCAATGTTCTTAATTATAATTTTAGAAATTGGGAATGCAATTCCTTTTGTTGTCTCGTTTATGATATACCCACATAAATACGACTAATAGTAAGTAAAAGAGGCAGACCAAACATGAAGTTGCAATTTAAAAAAAAAAATTATATCAAAATTAATCAATAAATTAATTTATGATTTTAACAGAATTACTTCTTTTAGATAATATCAGTTTTTATATGTTTGCAAGTAAATAATATGTTTGCTTGAAAGTTGCAGTTAATCGAAAAACAAAAAAATATATTAAATTATTTGACATATTAATTGTTGAATCCAAATCCTTGCTTTAATGTTAGTGTCAAGAATCACAAATTGATATAAATATTTATCGTGTGAAAAGCCACACACATTTTTACGTACTTATAAGTTTAAATTTATTATACATTTTTTTATACTTCTAACCAAAGTTGACACCAAATCATTCTTACTAGTTTCCCACAGTGTGTATTTTATTCACTATTTCCCATTTTTAATAAGAAAATATAATTATTATAGACTGCATTTTTCCTATCACTTGGCCATCATCTGAAAAATATAAATTAAGCCCCTGCACAAATTAGTAATAATATTTTTAAAATACTGCAAATTCTCTTCAGTTATTTTTATTAAAGAGCAGTTATTAGATCTCTATTTATTGCAAAAGATATTTTTTCGGCGTATTGTAATTTACTAAAGCCGAGCACAATATAGTAAAAAAATGTAACATATTTACGTTAATTTTCTAGATAGCTCTCTTTGTTTCACACTATAACTCATAAAATTTATTAATGTGTAATTTTTAATTTTTTTCATTAGTTAATTGAAATAAAAATAACACATTTTATATTCAAGTCTTACGTTTATCCAGTAACAGCATAATCACGCCTTGTGCACAAGTCATTAAGTATATGACTTCATCATGGCATACAAACACACGAGCGCACACACATTTATAATCATATATTTATATATTCCGTCATTGTCATATAGTTAGTCTTATCGATCTTAGATTTATTTCATTTAATCATATATCAATAATGGTTAGTATATATAACCTATTAATGAATAATTAATTACGAATAAAACATTTAGATAATTTAACTTTCCGTAGTTTGTAATGAACATATACTATATCATCATACCATACAAGCAAAAATATTAGACTTATAAGTGTATCATGTTTTTTTACAAATTTTTTATTATTTTTTTAAATATTACATTGTGATTTTTTCCATTATACATTATTAGATATTTCATTTGCTACAAAAAATACAAAATATATCAGAATATATTTTAAGATTCCTGATGATTAAATAATATTAACATATAATGATAAACATTTGGCTTCCCTTACAGTTTTACTCAATACTCACAGTTGTGAAAGAAGCTGTGCTGTCCACTTTGCTGTTAATCGGGTTGTACAGAAGACTGTATCCGTGTAAAGACAAGAAAAGTACGATCACTACTCTCAAAATTCTGGAAAATGTAACAATGCTCACATTTATTACACATTTACCTAAGGCACTTATCGACAAGTCACTAAAATGTTAAATCAGTCAAGTCATTTCTTTAATCAGCAGTCAGTTTTATTCTTAGGTATTATTTCTAATTTCTCTTATCTCTTTCATATTATTCTATATATATATATATANAGATTTGTAGTTTTAAATAAAATTGTCATATTATGATTATTATATCCCTTGTTTTGATTTCTTAGGAGATCCAACAATATTTGGTAATTTGCAACCTCCAGAATCAGTTGCAGAAGCCTTGACAGATAGTTTGATGTCACAGCGTTACAATGGATATGCCAATTCTTTAGGTTTGTATTAAAAATTGAACTTACACTGTATCTGGGACTAAAAATCTACCAAAGTAAAAAAAAAAAAAATATTAAATTGTTAAATCATTATTATTATTATGTATTAATTACTCATTTTTTTTAAACTCAATATTGACTGTTGCTGAACAAAGAACATTTCAATATTCATAGTAGTTGTTAGTTGTCATAGGATTCACATATGTTGTCACTTTTTTGTACGTATGTGTGTGTGCGCTCGCGCGTGCATGCGTATGTGTGTGAGGTGCCTTACCTCAACTCACTGCTACCTTTGAAAGTTAATTAGCATTGTTTTAGCCATTTATTGATTAACCTCTGAAATATTCTTATATTAATACCTTAAAAATGGTACTAGATACTATTGAAAACAAGCTCATAACTTATTAGCAAATACTGACCACCAACTAGTGTGATTTCCAAAAATCACACAAGTTGATTGTTAGATATTATATTAATTTGTATACACATGTAATAGATCAGAAGAACTTTTGAAATAAAGTACCCATAGTTTTAAGCATTGAAGAAAAATTAATTATCCATTTATGTAGGGGATATCAGTAAGTTGGTTCCTATAACCAAGCAGTAACTACTTCCTTTGCAACCCTAAATAGTTTATTTAGCACCCAAAGCTTTTGGTCCACTTGTTGAGGTGAGGGTATGTGCCTCACTAAGACAGTAATATCACTCTTTTCCCTACTTAAAGTTTCATTTAATAAGCCTTTATATCTCTTACAAGTTCATGACACTTTTTTAATCCAGCCATTGTTTTGAATTAGTATTTTTCGAAGCATAGTTAATTTTTTCCTTAGCTAACTTTCTAGTGGCACTACATTTTCTTCAATTTTCCAAGCTAATGGATTTTAACCAAAGTAATTAAACTAATAATAATGTTAAATAGTTTTGAATTTTAAATAGTGCATTCAAAGATTTCTTAAATAATATTGAAAGAATGATAAAATAAAGGAATAATGGTCTAGTAGTTCATTGAGGTAAATCTTCTAGAGAAAAAAAATTCCATGATAAATATAAAGTTTTGGTTTTTCCTTGGGGCCACCAAGAATAAAAAGAATACTGTCAGATCCTGGTCCCATGACTTTTAGTTTTAGGGAAATGAAATTTGTGCTTTAATTTTCTCGACAATGTGATCCCTCTATATAAATAACATTAACATTAGAGATTATGTAGTTAACATTGCAATAAAGCTAATGCAGTTATATTTTTGTTCATAAAGGACATGAAGAAGCAAGAGCAGCTGTAGCAAAATATTCATCATATGGAAATCTTGTTGTCAAACCTCAGGTAAAAATAATTAATGTTGTTAACCTCATTAATAATTTATTTTATACTTGTGATTTATTTAATATTTATTTTCATTTGTGCTTGATCCTCGAGGTCAAGCAATTGTAAAATCATAAATAAAATTTACCTGTAGCAATATAAAAGTGTCTTATGATAGTCCATATAAATAAATAATAAATAAACAATAATCTATTGTCAACAATATCTATTGTTGTCTTCTATCATTTAAGTTATTATCATTTTTTTTTATATATATGAGAAAAAGGGAAAGTAAGTGTAAATGCTGGTTTAGAAAACCTGGTTGGAAGACAGTTGATTTTGAGAGAGGGTTAAAAGAAGTCTGAGGTATATAATTGCTCTTTTATAATCATTTTTATAAAGAAATGAAATAATTCGTTGTTCATTAAAAATGACTACGAATAACCCGTATTAAAGTAATGATAATGCTATGAGTAATGATATGATCGCCACCTCGGAGGATCTAACAGCCTCCAGTCTGATTAAAAGAATTTCGCCATACGTCCTACCCTGGAATTCACGTCGGTAAATTCGGTGGCTACAAAAAAAAATATTAGTGCAAGAAATTGGTCTATCTCTAAACAATTTTGGAATAAATGAGACTTGTAGACGTTTTAAAATCTTCTGACTGCTATGAGATCTCGCAGATCTAACGAAGGATCCTCTAGTTTCACTCTTCACATCCCGAAGCAACAATTACCTGGCTTCTGCCTCATTCTACATCATCTATACAAAATATTGCATTTAACTGATGACAAAGGTTCACTAAATGTATGAGTTACTTCCACAATTTTGGTAAGATCTTTAGCTGAGTTTACTACTTCTACAGTGGCATTGTTTTCGAGAATACCACGGCTGCTTATCTAGGATAGCGTTGTACTGTAGTAAAGGATTTTCATTGTTTTCATAGTTGTTATCAATAATGTAATACTTAAAATTGCGCTTTGTCAATCCGTGTACACAACATACTTCACGGGCGTGTGTAGGGCAGCGTACAGTGACCACTCGCAAAGAGGTTTGAGCTAGAACATATGTACGTCTGTAAACAGAGGCCGAAGGAGTTAAACACTCATTTTTAGCACCATGAAAATTATATAGATTGCATTGAAGTCCTATCAACTGCAATGATTTTCTTTCCCGCCTCAGAGCTTAGTATTAATCCAAGTCACACAACCAGTCTGAGAGAAGATCTAACGCCCTTCGACATTAAGATGAAAAGTTTTGTTTAAGCAGATTCTGCTTGAAAATCTCTGGTGATAAGTATTATCAAATAAAACCAACGTCTGAATTTCCATCCATGAGCCTATCAAAGATAGAAACACAAGAATTGGGGCTAATTTCTTCTAATATATAATTGCCGAAGACAGTCACTTATTTATTCCCCATTTTCTCTGTCCAGAAACCATTGATAACACCTATCCCCTACCGGTTAATAGCAGGGAATATTTAAATGGGAACAGTGATTTTTAAGTATTGTACCTCTCAGCATATACATATATATATATTTTACTTACTATTCGATAACATAGTTTTCATGCATAAAATGTCAAAAGTATCTTTTGGGTTTATTGTAATAATAAACCCTGTCAGTTAAAAATTAATTTATTATTATTTACAAAAGATATCACCCATCACAACCTCAATTCTATTGCTTCAAATTAAATACTAAATAGCCCATTGCATTAAGAAAGTATTGTAAATGAATTTTTTCCTTTTTTGGCTGTGAATGCTTAAATAATGAATGAGTGCTTAATGGATTAGGTATCATATTAGATATTATTTTCCTGTTTTTCTGTTTTTTTAATTTTTTTCAGTTAAAAAATTATTTCATACACATACCGAGCTTGTATGAATGTGTTTGTACACACACACACACACACACACATATATATATACAAATATTTA
>KZ807235.1:252528-271030 GCA_000696205.2 Oncopeltus fasciatus
ATTATTTTGGAATATTTGTTTGACACTGCAGTTCCATATTTACCACACCAACATTGTAACATTGTAAAAGATCAAGAAAAACTAATACAGACAAAGTAAAAGGAAGAATTTTAAATACCAAATTAGGTTTATTTATCAATATATATATATATATATATGCAAGGCAACATCAAACACGAATTTTATGATTGTGGAAATGGAGTTAATATAGCATTTATTTATCAGTAGGCTTCAAGACCATTCAAAAGAGTCGTATAAAGTTTTTCATGATTTTTGGAACAAACAATTTTTCTAACTTGCTTTGTTGCATTAATTTTGGTTAAATATGATGTAGCGACCTGCCTTTAAAGATAGATCTCATTGCAAACTCTACAAAAAAAATTCCTAAAACATCCTCCAAATAGAACCCACATCCGCCGCTCCCTAAACTAGTATAATTACAAGAAATAGTATATATGTATTTATATTTATATAAATATATAAAGTATATATAGGAAATAAAGTATATATCGCGGCTGCGATATAAAATAATCAAGGACAGGTGGGATATAGAGTGCAATGCCCACACAAAAAGAATCCTTGTGATTTTTTTCTTTTTGTGTGTGCACTACCCTCTCTATCCCACCAGTTCTTGATTACTATATGTATGTATGTATATATATACACAAACACACACACACACATATATATATATATATATATATACACACATTGATGTTTGTGACTATCGTTTCTAGTGCCGATTAGATAAGAAAATAACGAAAAATAAATTTGTAATAATCTTGTTAGATTGGTAGGCTCACGCCAAACCATAGGTACTGCAAAAGCCATTGCCCGCTTGTTATTTTTCAGCCACTCTCGCAATATGACGAAACAAGAATTACAACATATATGAGGAGCCCATGATTTATCTTGGTCCCCAACTTTAGGTGACATTTTACGTTTCTGAGCCTTAAATGTTATTTCACCACATATTTTAGCAAAAGCTATCGACAGAATTCACACACTTTCGAGACATTTCAGATCAGCACTTAAATTAATTTAAAAATCAACTTCACACGATAATTTCAATAGCAACCACGTACGTACAATTGACAAACTCGCAAAGATTATGTTTACTACTTATGAACAGCTGATGAGAGGGGTGTTATGTAAACAAACATGTGTACCAACTGTTGGTGATGAAATATTTCATTTGTTGAAAACTCAATATATATATAATAGAATGATACTATATCTTGAAAACAAGAGCTAATATATAATTTTTATGGTCATTTTCGGTTTTAACACGTGGAAATACATTAAAATCATCTAATTTCAACCCCGAAACAAAAACTTTGTTGTTCAGTGTAACCTATAACTAATCAGATGAACATCCTCCAGAATTGACAAGAAGTCAAAGGCGCTCAGCAAGAAAAACACATTACATTATTTAGAGAAACAGTCAGATCTCTATTTCCTGAGATAGACTAGGAGATTGAGATAGATTGTATTTTTCAAACACCCTTCCGCCTAGAAGGATCAGTAGAACCAGTATGGAAAACCTAGGCTGTCATTGAGAAAATATTATCATTATTGAGGGCTAAATGGGTTTCCTATAAGAGAACCCATTTATAAAAATATAGCTAACTGTCAATGAGCAAACATAATATACAATATTAATTTCATTAAAAGTATTATATAGTGCTAGGAACGTCCAGAAAAGGTTCTAGACCCTACAGAGAGTAGGTTCTGGACCAGATACCAGGGGTCAGGATAAACCCCTAGCTTCAGTGATAAACAGTTTGTAACAGTGAAAACTCAGTTGTGACAGTGCACTGATTGTTGTGATAATTCTTAGTGCTTCTGTGATAAGGACTCAATGTTTATCATTGTAAAGTAGCTGTAAATAGCAGTTGTTATCATTAATTGTGTAATAGTTATAAGACAGTAGTGATATATTGTTAACTAGCAATAAGCATTTATATATGAAAATAAATTGACGATATTGTATTTGTAGAAGCAGTTATTTTATTCACCCGTAGCCTGTAACAATAGTTTAAACAGGATGTAAATAAATTGGAAAGTCCTTTGGTAAATAATTTATTCCGTTGGCAGAGATAAATTAAAATGGTAATACATCTCTAACTATTTGCTGAGAATGTTAAATAATAATCTACTAATTATTTGTTTTCTTGTTTTCTCCAGTTGTCAAGGTCTTTAATATAAGATAGTAGGAGATGGATTCCTGGATGCTCTAAAACAAAAGAACAAAAAAAAGAAGATATCAGTACCCAAATTTTATATACTAAGGGCTAAATAGCTGAAGTTCTAATCACACAGTTTTTTCTTCTGCCCTTAATCCATTTTTCATATTTTGCTAAATACCAATTACATATTATAATATACATAATGTTTATTCATACTTTAAAAAAAAATGTATTTCTTAAAGATACAGAATGTTTTTTAAAAATATTATATATATATNCAACATCATTGATATATATATATACATTATTTATTTTACTTTTTAAAATACTTATTTTTACTTATAATTAAACTTTGATTGAAAAAGTTATATCGTTCCACTGTATCTCTGCATTTTATCAATTATTGTACTGGATTATGGACTGGTTTAATATAAAATTTTCATTTATTTCTAAAATTTTTGTTATACCAGCCCATCTTAATTACAATAATAACCTTCAAAGACAAGAATTTATATATTTTATAACCATTATTGTGCAGTCAAAAGCACAACCGTATGCAAAATAGTTTTAAGAGATTCTGAAGCAAGTCTGTATCTTCTTTTCCTACAAATATTTCAAAAAATCACCAGCGATCCTCGTTCTCCATCTCAACCAATGATGGCCAGTATATGTACTTTAACATATATGTTTTATTTTTTATATTTCTGAATGAAGAGTTGGTTTATGTTCGCCTTCGGCGACCCCATTATTCAATCGGAAATATAGTGAACATGTTAAAGGTTCTCCATGGATATTTAAATTGTTTTCTTTGATTATCTTCGACTTTGAAGGTTGGCCATTCAAAGGTATATTTAATTTTATAAATAATTAAAGACAGTATTATAAGTTTCTTTAGTTTAATAATCTCTAAGGGCAACAACTTCTCCATCTTAACTATACACCGTATCCTGAGAGAGTAATTATGCATAATGTATTAATAATTAATGCATCTTTGAGAAATAGCATCAATTGTTTATTAATATTCATTCAAAGAGGTGGTCTTAAGGATCAATAATTTTGTCATCAGTGATATCAAACTTAATAAAGAAAAATATCGCAAATGTATTGAAGCCTAGGCTTATTTATTTGACATTTCACATTAATAATTATAACATACTTGAAAAAAAATAAAGCCCTTCTGGAATAACATTGATGGGCAATATAACTCACTAATTTCTTTAGATAAAGAATCCTTTTCAGTGAAGTACTCACAGATAAGTATGACGCAAAAGATGCCTTTGCCATGCCCAAGCCTCTGAGAGCGATTTGTTTCTTGGACGCCATCACGAACTTAAGCAGTCCCTTCTGCACTTCATGGCTGCTGCGATACCACAGGTTGTCGTAGCAAGCGAAATGAAGATCTTCAAACTACAACATGTAGAGTAATAGTGCCTGGATGAGAAGAATGTATAATGAACTTCGGAAAAAAATAGAGACTAGATTGCATTTTAAGAAATGTTGGTGGGTAGGTAAATGGGTAGTGTCAGAAGGTGTACCGGTAAGATGGTAATCACTACAAGGTTTGTCATAACCATTTTATGAAGAGGACTCACCCAGTAACTATTGGAAGTCCAAAGCATATTACCTTTCCTTCACCATCTTTATGAAATGTCGTTTTGCTGTATTGAACCTTTTTGGAGATAAACATCGAGCCTTCGCTTAACAGTACTTCCTTAGGTGTCAATGTTGGACTATTTGATTATTGTAGTTCTGTATGCGTGATAAATGGGTATCTCACATCTTATTGTACCAGAGATCTACCGAGAAAGAAGAGATTGGTGAAGCTGTAGCGCTTGCGATGGTACCTTTCGAAGTGAGCCTTGCCACAAAGTCTGATAGCTGGTTACCCTACAAACCTTATTGCGATGGAGAAAATCAGCTCCTATTATTGGGTCACTCGCCTCACCATTTTAGGTAAAGATTCAAGTCCTTGATGAACTTCTCAAAATAAGGAATAGTCATCCTAGAGGTGATGGGTATGGGATGTAGCCTCTTTCTGGTAAGGTGTCGACCATAATCCACAAATTGATTTCCGTGTTGTAATCAACCTCGGTCCGTTTGAGACATAAATGCAAAATACAGTTTGCCTTGTACGTTTTCTTTAGTGGTTCTAGACGAAGATGGTGTGGCGCTGATGGTGCTAATTTCTTGTTGAATCACTGGGATGCTGTCTGATATGGTGCTTATTTTCTGCAGATCTTGGAGACTTGTGGCAGTTCGCGTGGCCTGCATTGACTCAGGTGGCCACATTAGCAGTAGTGTGCGCAGAAGATCCTTTAGTACCTGGAAACCTCCTTGTCTCTTCATTTCGCGGGTAGTTTTGGTGTTAATTCATCCCCTGTAATAAGAGAAAAGCCTTATCTTGAGCTGTTCATATGGATATGAAGCCAGCAGATCTCTACCTGGATCAAGTACCTTCTTCATGGAGTGAAAATCCAGCTAGTCAATGGCCTTAAAAAGATATTAACATCCTCGTTATGGGTTCAGCTTGCAGACCCCAAATTTCTGGCTACTTGTTATGTAAATTAAATAATATAAACAATATTCATTTTTCATGGATTACTTTACTCTTCTGGTTTCAACTGAAATAGGCAATCCTCAGTGGCAATGTGTCCATTACATATATATTATATTATATTTGATCTGCGATTTAAAATTTTTGAAAATACCATAAAGGGGAAACATAGACTAATAAATAAAAACTCACGTTAGGCTTCACCACTTTGGAACTAATTAAGGAGAAATAATAAGGTCAGGTGTGCAATCATGAAACAACCATACGAATAAAATAAAAACTTTTTTTTTTTCTTTTTTTTTTTAAAGGCATATCAACCTTATAGGTCATGGATGCCTCAAATATAATAGATAATAATTCCCTAGAGGTATGTAAATCGTTAAAGTAGCCGCCGCAAGGAGACGAGCCCGGCGCGACGGACGGGTACCCGCCCCACGCCAGCCGGACCCCGATCAGCCGACAGGCGGTACGCAGCTGTCCCAGGACCATCCTACATGCATGGATCAACATCATTGCTCTATGGCTACAGCCCTTGAGGGAGGATCTGCTCGTGTGTGCCTGCCGACCAGACCCTCAGAGCTGGGCAGGGGACATAGTCCTCATGGTCCCAGTAACAGCCACCCACCACCCACCAGACAAATAAAAACTTGTGATTTAGTGATTATGACTTTCAAAATCGATAAAAAGATTAGCTTAAATTAGCTGCTGCTATAAAATTGTTGAAATCACGGTGGCTCATACGAACCATTTTACAGATTTAAAGTAATATACTACTGACCCCATATAAAAAAATTCTGTAGTAGTTTATCTGAATTACTGCGACATTTGTTAAATATTAAACAAAAAAAATATTAAAAAATCGATTAAATGTGTCAAAAAACCAAAATTATTACCATTTAATGTAATACATACAGTGACCAGATTGTTTATAATTGTTCATATAGAGATAAAAGATACAATTTTATATTTAGACACTTAAACTAATACTTGCAATTTAACATGTTATAAAATTAATTTTGCTATACAATTTTGTAAAATAACCCATGAATTATAAGTGTCAGCTACTCAACCAATCGAAATATTTCCAGTTTAATCGAATTCTTTTATATCATAAATCTCTAGTAATCTGTAGTTCTTAAATTACGCAGATGTTCATAATGAGTGCACTCGCTTTTTTTTTTTTAANCATCAAGTCTGGATAATTTTGCATTACTGTGGAACGAGGTATCTAAGCTATTTTGAGAGTCGTTTTTAAAGCGTAACGTTTTGAATTACAATCCTTCTCCCCTTCCTATAAATTTTAGGATTCAAAAAGCTGAATACTATAAATTTTTAATATTGCATTTATTAATTGAAATAATGTCTTAAAGCGCCAATTAACGCATATGTAATATAAATGCAAGTGTATAATTTGAATAGTGCTGCCAAATCCCGTTTCCCTTTGCATCAAACAAACTGTATCATATACTTGGGATGATCGGACGAAAGCCAGATAGAATTCAGCTCTGGTCTTGAGGACACATTTAACGCCTGGACACCATTCATCCTCCCCAACTGAGATACTCATTATCGCCTCATTACGAAGATGGCGGGCTCTCTACTCGGCGACGCCCGTAATTACGGAGGCTTGTTAGTAGCGGCGTTGGCATGCGAAATCAGGGGACGTTCCGCTGCCCCCGACCTGCGAGTCCCCTCCCAAGCTCCTCGCTGGTCAGTGTGTTGCTCAGCCATGACAGTCTTGGTCATCCTCTGTCTCTTCAAGCTGCTGATGGCCTCATTGCTCTACCGTAATCAGCCCCAGGCGAGACATCTCAAGCGTAAGTCTTCCCTCTGCCTTGAAGAGCTCCTTCACAAGTCCGACCACTTAGGTTGGCAACGTCAACTATAATTTAACTAAATAACTTTATAATTTCTTGCCTAAATTATATATTACTTCCATTACAATTGGGCCTATTCATAAATAGACTTGCCACACTCAGGCACTCTGCCTTCAGTCAGTAGTCTTACGCTTAATCTGTCTGGTACCGAACCAGCATACTCCTGTCAAAAGACTTCAGCTATCCCAGAACACAGAACTCCGAACAGCAGTGAATGACTTTTGGTTCGTCAGAAAGGAACTATTCACCAAGAACTGTGACTCTATCCATTTTATTTCATATAGAGGACCTCAGCCAGAGTCACCATGCTGAACTCACACTTCGCACTCTCAACCTAAAGGTATTAAAATACTAGCTAAATTCCTCTTAATCGAATATTCTTTAATAATCCATTTATTTTGGTTTTATGTATATATTTTATTTTACTTTTAGTCTTTCAATGATTTTTTAAAAATGAAATTATTATATTATTTATTTTCTTAAATTGTTGATTTCAATATAATTAGAGTTATATAGAGATTATTAGGTCAAGTCGGAGAAATTTTCACTACGTCAAAAAGCCAAAACAATAAATGTCTTTTATGGTGTATTACTTTACATTTATAATCGTATAACATCTAGTATAAATTAAGAATTTTAAACAGTTCAAAAATATAAATTGTTTCAAAGGGCACAAAACACTGACAAAACATTTGTGATTTTGGAGAGATTGCCAATCGCTCACAAGAATGCATTGTGGTATAAATCACAACAGATTTACTTCTAAAACGTAATTACTTCTAAAACGTCTGAATACAAGTAGAATTGGCCTTAACATGTACATATAAAGTGTTAGTTCAGAAACGAATAAATTCTAAATTAAAAAAAATTTAATATATCTTTGCCATAAAAAGTATAACATTTACTCAGTTATACTTCATATTTAATACTTCCAAAGAAGCATGCTCAATATACTTGGAAATATTTATTTAACCTTGGATCTGGGTAGACCATTAAAAGTTATTTGTATGATCATGAACACTTTATTGTGTAATGCAAATTTTTATTTCAGAAGGCAGAAATGAAAGAGAAAAATTGTATATAACGAAAATTAAGTTAATTTTAATCTTTTGCTTGTCTGCTAAATTTTATAACTGCACTCATTTTCTCGAATTGTTAAGAAACGAAGTATGCGTTTTACAACGTGAACTATTATACAACCAATGTTCGTGGTGTATCTTAAAAGCCAAACATCAGATATAAATAGAATGTATTCTTACTCTTGGAGATTACCTGAGACATTCAATCTTTCAGCAGACTTTACCAAAGTCAATCAAGATATTCAAGATTCAACATACAATAAGCTAGAAACATTGTTCGTTGTTTAAAATATGCATATAAAGTCACTTATGCGTACGTGTACGTATATATGAAAACAGAGAGAGAGAGAGAGAGAGAGAGAGAGACAGTATGTATATTTTTAAAGGTCCGCTGTTTTAGAAATAAAGAAAACAAGTACAGTATTTTAGTCGCTTTCCGCATAATGTTAAAAAAAGTAGTAAATAATATATGAAGTAAGAGTTTAGCTTGACACGATGTTCCAATTGTTAGGAACTATACTCCTAGGCCGAGGGTCCCTGGTTCAAAACTCATTGTTGATTTTTTTTTCCCCTTCTGTATTTTCATCCGGAATGAAATGAATGAATCTGGGAATGACCCAGGTGATGTTGATGTACTCCTGGGAACACCCAGCCATAATTGGGCACTAATGGCCAAATTAAGACTATTTATCTAATTTTTTATTTAATTAGAAAATTGAACGATGAATTTTTTTCTTAAAGGCGGAAAAGGCTGTCGTAAAAGATTCTCTTGCCAACCAATAAGGAAGAAGAGAGAAGATTTTTCAAACTACTCAGTTAAATTTTCAAAATTAATTTCTTCTTAATTTATTTTATTAAACATTAATAATTAGTAAAACATAATGGTTAGAAATTACATTTAACGCCAATTATAATCTACAAAATAAAATATAAACAAAGTGCTTTTACAAAATTCTACATTTTTAATCTTTCTTAGTGTTCAGTTAGTCAAAAAATGTTTCTTTATGAAAAAAAAATTATATATGAATCAACCACAACATACTTTATTGGACAACTTCTGGCTATAGTAACAGTATAAGAACAGCTGTACATATGATGCTATGAGCATTGGCATAATATTGGATAGTGCTGCAACGACGTCATCAGCCTAAAAAAAATCAATAACAATTACAAAAATAAGTCACAATTAAAATAACACAATGAAAAATAATATTATCATATTTTCCAGTAGAGGCATATGTTCTGGAAATACCTAAAATCGTATTTATTTTTCAACATTCAAAAGAATACAGGCATGCATGGTCAAACCACTTACATTGTTCAGAATTCTTCTGAACGAAAGAATTCTCTTACTTTAATAAAAATTCAACCAAGCAAGAGCTACGTTATCCAAGCAGATTTCACACGTTTAAATGAAGGTGACACACACAAAGACAGACACACATGTATGTATATATATTATGAACGGACCGTGTTTTTTATTATATTTTTATACCTTATAACATTATATATCAAATATATTAATATGATCGGTGAAGATCTGGAAAAATTTGTCAAAAGTTCTTTCATAACAAGGTAAATTTCTTAACTTCTTTCAAATTTTAAATGAAGACATGACAAATATTTGTGAAAAAGAGCGCAGAAGGGGGTATGCCATAGATCAGTTCCTCATTGGACTTTCAGTGCAGTCCAAAGATATAACCTTTGTTCTGTAGCAAGATAACCAAATGACGAAGGGAAATCACTAACAGAATTACATTTAATACTAGGTTGTTTATTCAGCTGTTTAGTCAACAAGTGTCGCTTCAATGGAAGTTTTCATGGGCCTGTATCTTCTTATGGTCTGTGGAATTTAGATTTCTGCTAGAAGCTCAAAATAAGAACAGCGATGTATGAGGTGGACATTATTTTATTATTACCATCAGTCATGGAAATGTGAACTTAGGGACAGGACGTCCTCTCTCATCTTCATGATAGCCCTGAAGATGGCTTACAATGTAAGCCGCAACGTCGGCAGATAATCCTTTATTAAAAAATACATTTTTTAAATTTGTTTTTTGGATCTACCTTGACCGAACCCCAACTAAAATCATCTAAGAATTACCATCCATGATTTTTATAAGGCTTAAATTAATGGAGATAGAAATAATAAGGTTTCTTCTTTGACTTATTCTTATGCTATCTCTATCCTCGAGGAGCCTCGTTATTTTATTTTTACTTTTTTTTTTACCCTATAAGCCTCTTAATATTTCCCTTGTGGAAAATTCTGGGACGTCCTGTTTGCCTTCTTTGAGTGGTTTGTATTCGTAGAACCTCCTTTGATTATTTTTTGTCCTCATGCGGCATACATGGTCAAACCACTTACACTGTTCGGAGAGAGGTCATTATATCTCTCACCACTGCCTGCTCTCTTAATAGCTCTCACTGAAGTGACCCCTTCTTGTCTTCTCAAAAAAATTCCCCTTGAAAACTCCATTTCTGCAGAGATAATGAGGCTGGACTGCTTATCGAGCTTTACCCATTTTCTTACATACTATAGTTATGAGACAAACTCCGGAATGCTCCGACGACATGCATCATGAGTGTAGCATAGACGCTTTTGGCTCTGTCCGCAGAAAATGAAAGTCCGTAACGCGGAAGCTGCATAAGCTGATTTCCCATGTCTTACTACAGACGAATATAAATAAGAATGAGAGACAAAATTTAAATTTCAAGCTGGAGCATAAAAGTTTCCCTGAAGTTTTTTTAGACTGGCCTGAAAGGTAGAGTGGGAAGCATTGGCAAGCAAAGATGTCTAGAAAATCTAATCTCAAGCATTATTTCGGATACAATGATCCAAAGGGAATGGTTTGGACCAAGAGACCCCTCACTCTTTATTTTACGGGCGAGATCAATAAAATATAAGGACCCCGAACTATGTGGACTATCATTATAAATGGGAATTTAAGAATATTTCTTTCTGATAATTGGGCTACCTGCAAATCCCCCCAAAAAATGCAGAAGCCCTAATAGAATAGATTGAAGAGCCTCCCGAAAAGAAATAATCAACTCCAAGAGCAAAGTCCTGGATCTGTCCGGAGAAGATCAATTAGATATTCACTCGAACTGGAATAGGTAGTTTGTGCAAGATTTCCTACTTCGGAACTGTTATAAGTTCCTCAAGTAATATTAACACATAAACTTCCCCATAGAATCTCTATACCTAATCAAGTTTACCAGATATTTAGCAGTATAGAGGAGATATGTAAGAAGAGAACAAACCTCATTATTAATTAATAAAATAATTATATGGGAACTTTACTATTAATTATAAAAACCAATAGAATTGAGTGTACGTCTAAAATTTTATTATTAATAATTATTATTATAGAATAATTATAATTCAACTTTGAATAAACTCTAATAGCTGTTATTATTATTTAAAGGTATCATGCTTCAAGCATCCCAGCTTAGACAGATGAAAGTAGTATTAAACCCATCTTCATACCCCAGCTTTGTTGGGAGAGAGGCTAATTCTGTTAGGGGGACTCAAGTCCTTCCTTGGCAGAATTTTATTTTATTTTTCATTCGAAGTAGTGGAGCTTTGTATAATCCGCTCTTATAGTGTTTATACATTTATGAAATTATGTATATTTATGAAGAACTTTGCTTTATATTCATTTATACACATTTGCGTAAACATGTAAAAATATATTTAATAACAAAATAAACGGTTGGAAATGACTTCAGAGAATGCCTATTAGCCTTTATGCCTTATTAAAGGCTAATGAAGATAAAATTGCTACCTTCCAGAATTGTTATGTTCACGCACGTTCACTCAGGCTTAACTGACGGGAATCCTCGATTCTCATTAGGCCTAGCGCTAGAGTTTTCCGCCACACACATACACAACTTTCCTCATGCGTTTTCCTCGTCAATTTGCAGATTATTTGTTGTAATAAGAGCATTGACCTGAATCAATCTGCTCAAAAGTTACAAAAAATTTTAGAGCTTTATTTTACTTATTAAATTTTAAATTTAAAAAATGTTAAATAATACATAAATTTCTAGCATCAAACACACTNTACATACAGCAAAGGAGAAAAAATATTATTTTAACTAATGTACAAGAATAATCACACATATCATGCTTTATTTTTTAATTAAAGAAAAAATAATAAACATTGAAAACAAATAATATACTGGAAGAAAAGAAAAGTCACTAACCCAGACCAGGCATATTTTGCAATACTAAGCCAAGAGCTCTCATTGCTGGTACAAGCTTGTGGTGTAACAATCACTTCATTCCCATTTTGATGGCATGCTTTACAAATATATATTATATTCTCATACTGGTGTGTGTATCTGAAAATTTAAATCTGAATGTTAAATAATACATAAATTTCTAGCATCAAACACACTTTTAACTAGAAAAATATGTTTTTGCAATATTTTGTAAGAATTTGTGTATATATTCAATATTTTAGTCTACGTAGTTCACTCGTTAGACTCCATATTGTACGTTCTGAAACTGTTTTTAGCTTCTTTTTTTTTAATTTTGTTTTATTATGAGGGGGCTGGAGTATCAACTGGTCTTCAGGTGATATCATTCAGTGGAGTATTACTAAAAAAAGGAACATGAATTGTAAATAACATTTTCTCCGTGGATATTCTTAAACCCATAGCAATCTTAAAAGAGTTTTAGGAAATTACCTATGACAAATCAAGGCCGTTAGTCTTTAGATCAGAGCTACGGAAGTTTCACCAATGATGCTGACGCGCTTCTACGATAGTACTCAGTTTTCGGGAAAATAATTATCAGACGAATGGAAACCCACAGATTTGAGAACAAAGGTCCTAAATATAACTTGCTTTTGATATCAATCATTTGAAAGTAAATAATCCCTTCGTGGAGGAATCGCGTAAAACTAAGCATATTTCCTTTCAATAAAAAATATATAAATACGATTAAATGATGAATTATATCATATAAGCCGAAGGATAGAAGAATGAGAATAAAAGGAAAGTCGACTAAACTTACTCTATCTGACGAGCTAGGTCAGTTATTAGTACTAGGGGAAGTACTCAGCCATCATATATATACATATAACTTAAAAGTATTTTCCTTTCTTTTTTTTTTAATTTGATAGAACATAAGTTTTATAAAGTTAAATTTTATACCTATTATGTTCTATAAATTTGTCTTAACTGTCATAAAAACATAGATGTCAATATTATAAATTTTGGACTTCATTTGAGCCCCCCCTCCCCATCATTTTTTTCAATAAAAAAAATTCATGCATTCAAATATTCATTGAATAATGGAAAGGCTAAATTTGAGACACTAAATTACATTCCAAATATTTTCTTATAGATGCGTTTTTTTATGCATATAAATGTCAGAAAATTACATTTTACATGTGTTCTACGCAGTTTTTGTTCTATATTAGATACATTTTTAACATAATCAAATGTTAACTTTGATGACCGTAGATATTGTTCTGAGATTATTTTAGTTGGGGTTCGGTCAAGGTAGATCCATTCAGTCATGGAAATGTGAAATTAGGGACAGGACGTCCTCTCTCATCTTTATGATAGCCCTGAAGATGGCTTACAATGTAAGCCGAAACATTAACAGATAATCTTTTTCAAAAATGCACTTATTTAAAACTTTTTTTAAATTAGTATTTTTTTTTTTTTGGATCTACTTTAACCGAACCCCAACTAAAATAATCTAATAATAATATCTACGGTCAAAAAACTCACCATTTGAACATAAAAGTTTTTTACTTTAAATATAGAATGTTAAATACACTCCTAATCACACACAATAGTCTTATTATAGCAAGGAGTAAGTCTTTACTGCAATTATTAATTAAACAAAATGGACTATTTCACACAAACATTTTGGTTCAGTAAATTTCTAACTTTTTACATGAGAAAAAATGGGGAGTAAGCATTAGGCATTCAAAAAATAAGGTGAACATGCCCATGAAAGTATAGAATGAATAAGAGAGCCAAATGCTTATAAATGTTGAAACTAATAAGAAGGAAATATAAAGATGACAGCCTGTTAATTATAATGATGATAATTATCATATAACAGTCTAAGATTTATTATACCTTTAAAATGTAAGTACCTTCACCTGAATTTATAATAAAAATATATGGAAATAAATATTAGCAAAGAGGGCTATAGGGGTGTCAGGGTAGCTCATAAGATCCGTTTGGGTCTCTCAATCCTGGGCCTGCAAGTTCAAATCCATAGCTTTTCTCGATAAATAAAAGCTCAACACAGATATTTAAAATGGGAGGGCAACTTGCAGACAGCTCCTCCCTCCATGACCCTAAGTGGTTGGAAGAGAGGCTAAAACATAATAATAATTTTAAAGAAGGTTATATTAGCTAGTCAGCTAGGCATGCTAACCTTCTCACAAGTCAATGATCATATAGTTTCTCATGATAGAAAAAAATATACTCGATGAATTTCACCTCAACTCAATAGCACACCATCAACTGAAAGTGACTGATAAACTAATTAATAAATAAGTATAATGAAGCTTAAGCAAACAGTAAGCACTAAAGATAAATTAAAAAGAATAGTAGTACCCCTGGCCAAACATGATGTATTTCTGTTCTAACTGCTTTTAATTCAGGTGGTTCATTTCCATACCAAAATTGTCTACTCCTGTATATTTCTCCACAATTTGGGCATTCAATGACATATCTAAAATACAAAAGAAGTAAAAATTTGATGAGTAGACACTTTACTTTATAGTAATAATATAAGTATTGTATAAATAATTCATGAGAGGGAACAGAATAAAAAAATCTATCCGTCCTCGCCAGGAATCGAACCTGGATCTCTTGCTATCCGGGCCTAGCGTGCTGACCTTTACACCACAAGGACAGGCTAGATATCTTACTCTATTCCCTCTTCATTAGCGAGAGCCTAACTTACGAGAAAGACGAGAAATNAAAATTTTAAATATTTAACATTCATCTAACGATTTGCAAAAATAAATTTTTGTTTAAAATTTTTTAAATTGTGGACACTAGAGCGCATACTGATATATAGATAGATTTGATATAAAATTTTAACGAACCCTATTTTGGCTTTTCCAATACAAGATCGGTGAAGTTTTGTATGATAAATTTCAAAACCGTATCATGATACCAAGTTGCCTTGCAATTATTCTTAACGTGTTAAAACTCAACATATAGCATTAAATTATAATTCCAAAATATGTTTATTAATCAGCCAGTCTACTGAATTATGATTGGTGGTTAATCTCAACTTTGACAATTGACTGGAACCCGACATACAGCAGTGAAATATTTCCGCCTTCATCAACCACTTTGCTGAATAGTTTATCATTCTCTAGTCCTCATATAAGAACATATTATCATGAGTTACTCCTACTTGCGTCATATAACTAACAAAAATTACAAATAATTTCATTTGCCATAATGAAGTATATAGAATTTACTGCAAATATATTAATGTTGCTCATATTATGGAGAGGAAAGTCGAGGCATACGCCTTTTGCCTTCGAGACAATAGCGTTTCTCTTGAGGAAGGCACAAAATGAGAAAGCTTTGTAATGAATAATCGAGGAAACACAAAGGAAGTAGTCATTTTCTGGAAAATGGAATATACACTGACATTCCATACAAATGAGATTTTCTTATAATAAATTGCTTTTTCATGTTCCTATTGCTATTTCAAATAAAGTTCATGTATTTAAAATACCTCTTGTAGCTCTGATTCATTTGAAGAGAACCTGCTTAGATGAGTTAAGTTCTCAGAATGAATATGAAGGCAAACTGAACGCCAACTGTAATATGCGATATTACGCTCTAGCACAGTGAATGGGAGGAATTTTGATTCGACTGTTGTGGCGGGAATTCAATAACCAATACACAACTGTGTTTGAACGAGCTATTCCAATCCATCTGAAACTCATCCGTTTCGATGCAGTTACATATACGACTTCCACATGAGTGGAGCCTGAACGTTTTCGAAGGCCGTCTGCACACAAAAGAAATAACGGGAATTTCCAATTTCGGCAGCGAATAGAGTCCACCCTTAGAACACAATTTAATTAAAATCAAGTCAAAAACTAATTTAGACCGAGAAGGAAATGGTGGGGGCCATTGAATCCCCTACATAATCGTTAGGCCTTCCTTCCGCACACCCCACAGGGCTTCTAATGAAAACCGGAATTGCGAAATGAATTCATAATTTCTGCTGGAAGACAATGCTCCCCTGTCTTTCCGAACAGAGGAACGCCCTCTGATTTAATGGTGAGGTACTTATGGTTTGCTGAGGATGGTAGAGCTGAGAAAGGTAAAGGTAAAGTGTTCTCTAACTCCTACGTTCTTTCGATTAAATACGTAGGCTTCAGTAATAGCACACATCACAGGAGTAGCGTACACTAAACAGCACTTTCATGCTTACTAGAATACTACAACCCAAAAGGACTCAATGGAAGGGGGAAAGTCAACCATTTCCAACATGTTTTTTATAAAATAATAAATTATCAAATACTAAATCTATCTAAGAAATAAGTATTTATTCTATATATGGCCTCTTCCAAAACTTTCATTCAATATATGATTTAAACTAGAAAAAAAAAAACACAAGTTCTCGCAAATACATTTGTGGACCTAAAAAAGGCATAATACATACATCAGATATTTTTAATCCCAACGAAATATTACTGTATTATTTCATTTATTTTTCACTAGAAAGAAACCATTTGGTTTTATATTATTGATTTTAAATGATTGGAGGTTCGTTAGCTGTCGAGTATTATGCTGGAAAAATTAGCCAGGATTTCGACCAGGATCAGAAAAATAAAATACTCCAAAATTATAGGGTACTTATTTTATTATTGCTGATGTTCCGACTTAACTAGTAAGTCATCATGAGGGCGAAAGTATTGTCTTAAGAGATCTCCAATGGAGGTTTATAGTCACAACTCAGAGTGAACTAAACTGTTCTGGCCGAAACCCTGACTAATTTTTCCTTCATTGAATTTATAAAATGCAAAAGAATATAAAATTAGATGATCATTACCTGGGGCTTTTTAAAAATGAGAAATAACCCCAAGAGGGAAATATTGCTGAAAAATTATAGAAACGCTTTTTAATTAACAAACTGAAATACGAACAAGTTAACATTCAATTAGGTAAACAAAAATTTTCTGAAAATTTAAAAGAATTTTCGCAAGCTGCTGATAACCTTCAGTTCCACTTGACTGGCGATTCACGGAGGTTCAATATGCAAAAGAAAGATGAATATAAAGGAATTTAGTCGACAAATAAGATTCCGATAGCGCAATAAACCTTAAACACACAACCGATAACCGATGATCGCTTCAGAAACTCCACTGTGGAGGATCTGGACGTGCGGTGAAGACCACTATGGCGCCACCGAGCCTTCAAACGCCCAAGAAATTAAATTCCCTTCGTCTAAAACCTTCATAATACTTCCATATGCTTCACAGTTTTCACCCAACCCAACATTCATTACTGAGATCTCTTTCGTCCGAAACCTTATCCAATCCAATTTCTCCTATTTCCTCAGTCAACTGCCATAAACATAAATAAGCAATAATAAATAAAATAGTATGTTGAAGAAAAGCCAAAAGCTCTCTCCCTAATTTACGGCAGGTATCGAGCATCGAGGTAGGGGTGTCTAATGGCCGAGAGAGGGTGAAATAGTTAATAAAACAGGACAATGCCATCTCACATTGAAGCCTTATCGAGTTATTAATTCACAGTACCTATAGAATCCCATTAAGTTAGGAAACCTGCAGCCTGTTCTCTGCCAAATAATTACTTTCAGCCATAAATTCCCTGGCTCTTCAATCATTATAATATATTCAGTGTGTCTGTAGTGTGTGTAGTAAGGAAGGGGGGGAGGGTATATAAGTGGGCTTTGAGGTTTATTTGTGTGTGTGTGTGTGTGCTTTCGGACATATTTATTGTATGATAAGTATACATATAGATCTAAACTCATACCTCAGAAATATACATACAGGGTGGCCAATTAAACAGCCAACAAGTGATACAAATAAGCTGTTGGATGACAAAATATTGCATAGGATGGAAGTTGTTGCGTTCGCTAAAATATTTTGGTGCGCTTCAAAAAGTAGAAATAACCTTTTAAGAACACAAAAACCCTTGGAATGGCAAAATTCCGTTTTGACTCTTATGTTATATTGCATTTATAAAATCAATCTTTTGAAAAGAAGAGCAAATTAATTTTCTATAGGTCAAGCTGCTATGTTATTATTTAACTCGATACAGATAATTAAAAACATTAAATATTAAAATCGCAAAATTACCACTATCTAGGTTTGTTTGAATTATTTATTACTTAAGCGTTTTCTATCTGCAAGGCAATAACTATACAATCTACATCTGTTAGCATCTTCCCTTGCTTGGACTTCCTCAAATCACTAGGGGATTGCCACATTTGAGGGATTGGCACAACTGTGTAGAGAACTGTATTCACCTTAACATCGACCATCTGTATTTTCCTCCTCTTACCCGAGCATTAACCTAATGTCATATGATGTTATAAGGAAAAAAACCATTTTAAAAAGTAAATGTCAAAAGGTCATATTCGGTATTCCCACATATTTGGGTTGGACAGCTTTTTTCATGCAATTTCACCTAAAAGCAACTCAGCTGTTCTATTTATTGGCACTTCAATTCTGTAACATTCAATCGTACAGAGTAACGTTATGATATTTAAGTAATTAACTATCAACAATATTTTTAATATAAATTATCATTATCATTATATATATA
>KZ807235.1:271077-282036 GCA_000696205.2 Oncopeltus fasciatus
ATATTAAGTTATGTAGTCAATTTCAAATATATATTTAGACTTTTGTCTCTTTGAATAAAAATAAATATTATTCTATTTCATATCATGTATTTGTGAAAAGAGTGTGATTTTTCTGTTGGATATTGCGATAAGTTATGTTATAAAAGTAAAATAATATATATTATTGTAGGTAATACAAGTATATATAATAATATATTCACTTTTGTTGGAATAGTGATGTAAGAATTTGTGACAATGGAGAATAATATAATAATCACATATTTTATATGACATCGAAATTTTAATGTATATTTAGATTATTAGAAATAAACAGTTATTTTATATTGTGTAAGAATATTTTTCTTTCTAAGAACATGTGTAAATCGGCTAAATTAATTTACAATGGAAAACTTAAATATATCCTATTCCTAACATGGATATGAACGTAACCTAAATTTCCTATCGTTATACTGAAAAATTGGCGTACCTTGATAAAAGCGAATATAAGTACGCAGGCATGAAGAACAGTGTATAACGATTGAAAGGCAAATAATAACTTCCCGCAGTCATTCATTTTTTCTGCAGCCCTGGAAAAGCAACATAAACAATTAATGAGAGGGAATAGAATAAAAAAATCTATCTGTCCCAGCCAGGAATCGAACCTGGATCTTAGCACTTACCAGTTATTCTACCAGGACGAGCTAAATATCTCATTAAATTCCCTCTACACTAGCGAGAGCCTAACACACGAGAAAGACGAGAACTTCGTCTTACACTAGAAGGAGCTGACATTGTCAAGCTATTTGTCGACTCTCGTCATTTACTCTCATTAATTGTTTAAAATTTACGTGGGATAAAAAACCACAACCAAATAAAATATTTAAAAAGCAACATACATTTACTTATCGAAACAAAGTCAACTGTATATTGTTTAGAAATAAATATGTGCACCGGAAAAACAGCATAGATTCATACATTAAAATCTACTCTGGATGATAGCATTATGAAATTATTAGCTCAGTATTTCCAGATTCAGTAGAAAACATCTTGCATGTTTTATTGTAGCATATACTCAAAAATATGTATTATGCTTAGCAATATATTTTTAAAACAAGCGAAAACCCCCATAAATATATATAACCTTTCGTCTCTTCTTATTACCCATGGTTTTAGAAATACTCTAATTAAACGAATGTCGTCAATAACTACATCCTTAAATATCCCTAAATAATTAATTTTTTTATCACTTTAAGCTTCCCACTCTCTAGCAACAATTTCATTCTTCAACCTGTTGACTTTTACCCCCACCAAAATACCATTCTGACCCTCTTTGCAGGCAAAATCTGTCCTTTCTTTCATCCTGATCATCAAGGTTCATTAAATTTTTTAATTGCCCTGCAAGAACATCTACAATTTATGCAGTAATTGGTACTATAAATTGATCAATAACAATAATAAATCCAGATGGGGTGAAGTCGGGACCCAGCTAAGGAAAAGGACAATCGAAGGAGAAGTTAACAGCCAATCTATGTCCTCACATATTATAATAAACAGTTATAAAAGTTACGATATCATCTGACGATAAAGTGTAGAACTATTGGATACTGCTAAACCTTGAAGCAGATAATGAATTCAATTTAATCTTCCCTTAGTCTCACTGGAATTACGTGCCTAATACTACCGTCCATAAAGATCTTAATTTACCACTTGTTCACGTTCTAATTTTCTCTCATTCCTCTCTCTCCTCCACTCAATACCCACCAGCCCAATCTTTTTCTTCAGATTCACCCAAACTGTGAAAGCCTAGAGACAATTTGGGTAACTCGAACCAAATATTATAATCCTACTATAATTACCATTAATACTATGTTATGAAATAATGTAAATAGGAACTGAAACAAATAAAAACACATTAATGAAAGAACATACGAAACGACATATACTATTTTATTATTTTGTATAAAACTTTTGCTAGTTTCGTGTTCTTTAAAAAAAATAAAAAAATAAATAATCATTCAGCATTCCTCCTAGAGTCAACCTGAGTTCTTGGTACATCCTTTGAGACTGAGAAATCCGATATGTTCATATCTACATAATACGAGTATCTATACATAAATACACGCACACTATATTATTTTCGATGATTAATGTTTAATTTCTTTTTCTAAAAATCGTACAAGTATATTAACTACAGTTAGATGATTTTAGTTGGGGTTCGGTAAGCCGAAACCATTGGCAGATAATCTTCTTTAAAAAAAAAAAATACTTTTTTTTAAATTTGTATTTTTTTTTTATCTACCTTGACTGAACCCCAACTAAAATCATCTAATAGTAATATCTACGGTAAAAAAAAAAAAAAAAACTCTCCTTTTATATCAACTACATTTTTTTCCTTATTATAATACTGTTTTCTATTCGAAATCCTTTATAAATATTTGTAAAAAGAAAAAAAAAAAGTAGGATTAATGATCTAAGCCCATTTACGAATATTTGAATGTAAAGGGAATAATTACTCCCAATCTATATACCACTCCCACCAAATTTACACTGAAATGAATCCATTAGAGAGAGGCATTTCAAGGAGAAAGGGGGGGGGGGGCTTATGCCCTTCGGATGGCGCTATACTTTTTTTTGTTCCTACCCCCCGACCATCATCCCCTTCCCCAACCCTTGGCGATATACTGCTAACGGCTTTCGATATTGTATTTCAAAAGAAGAAAACTAGTGGTAGGAGTGGGAGGTCCCAGTGAGCTCGGTATTATCGTATTTTATTCTCACTTAAATTGTTCTATTTGAACAGTTCCTTCCTAAATTCAATCCTCTCCTCCTGAACTAATATTTGTGCCTCCTCTAATCAATTGGTTTTAGCTTTTATTCATAAAGAATAGTAATACTTACAAATAAGTTATCAAAATTAAATACAATTTCTAAATTTGTATATAAAGTAAATATACAAGATATTTAAAATTAGTCACTGTGCCTAATGAAGTTGTACTCTCCCTAAAAATACTGCTTTATATAGAGTAACGCCTCAAATAAAAATTAAAGAGTACTGCAATAAGTAATTTTCCTTAACAAAATGTGCTGCTTATTATAGAACTTATATTTCCGATAAATAATACAAATATTAAAAAAATAACAGCTTTAAAAAATATGTGGAGAGATTAAATACTTAAAATAAATAATTATTCTTTTCTCTTATTTTTTTTAATCCAATTTATGCTTTGTTTTTGAAGGCCCTTACCTGATAATTTTCACATGAAGTTGTACTGCGGAAATAAGAGTTTTCCTGTCCTGGTTGCCAGGAAGACCGATAGTTCGAAGCATGTCCGTGAGAACCTGAAGGTGCGCCATCATAATGCCACAACTGACGCTGAAAAACGAGTCCATCGCCGAGTGGATCTGAGACGTGTAGAACGCCGTCATGAAACTTAGCTGGAACGCTACAGATCAGGATTATTAAACACCAACACATGGCGGGAAAATACTTTCATTTCCAAAACCAAAGGATTGGGCATTGGGTATATCACAGAATATATCATTGGGTATATCTAAGGGGATTGGGTATATAAAAAGGGATTGGGTATATCAATGGGGATGGGTGGGGTATTAGATACGTATGTCAAAGGGATTGGATATATGAAGATGCATCAAAGGAATTGGAAATATCAAAGGGGATTGTGTATTAGGTATATCAAAGGGGAATAGGTATTGGGTATATCAAAGGAATATCAAAGGGTATATAAATGTATGTGTAGCCCCATATACAGTAGCTAGTAATATTTCCTAAGTCTACAGCAAACCACTCAACACTCAACTTAATATTTATTTATTTTGAATGCTCTCTCTTTAAACCATTTAACGAAAAATACAGGATCTACTTAGACAAATCAGCAGGTAATTACCAATTTTAATTGGTCAATGCATCTGACACTAACATCCAAGTATTAGAAAGTCTGCCAGTGGAATAAAAATTCGATGCTAATAAGGAGTCAATCTGGCCATCGCTCACTGATAACATTCTTAGAAAAAAGTGTACATGTTTGTAAAAATTTAAACTATAGTTTTCTTTAAGTTGATTAAAAGTTTGTTTTTTGTTCACCATTTGAAGATAGCTACTAGCCTCATCTTTGCCTCCAAATGTATGGTAATCCCCGAGGGAGATTGAACGACCATACATAGTTCGTAAATAATGGTCATTAGACGATATTAGCTCCGATGTATTCATGGAGGGGATTCATCACTATATTCCATATATGCATGGCTAATATTGATCCCTTTGAACGTCTTCTGAAGATTTTAATTCCATATTCTTCTTCGGCAGCCTTATAAAACTTGCCTCTTGGTTTACACTGTTGGTGGTAAAACTAAACTCTTGGTTTACTTTAGTAACAAGACATAAATCTAATAACGTTTTTTTCAACAGAGAGTGTGTGTTACATATTAAAGGCATCTGAGACATCCTTTGTTCCAGATGCTTTCCAAAGATATTAGTATTAGTCTTTCATGGTTATTTCCAAGTACACTCATGAAGACAGGGAGATCTCTCCCTATTGGCTGAGAGTTCTGGGTAAAGACGATTACTATCTCAGTGATTTTCTAAGGCTTTAGGAAATTTCCCATCAATAAGGCAGGCATTAAAAACGTCAGTTAGGGGACTCCTCAAATTGTTTTACACAAACCACAACCCAAGCAAGTTACCCTCATTTCCCACTCTCTCTCACTCTCTCTATTTTTCCTTCTTATCCTCTGCTGTAGTAAGAAGCTGTTGTCGCTCTATTGATGAATGTCTCCAATCCAGGTCTAGCTGATCTTCAAAAAGGAATGGTTCGAGAATGAACCGATAGAGCTATTGGTTAAATCAATCCTGTTCTTGTTGGTATTTAGACTTGCTAAAGTTGACCAAAACTTGGCTAAACCTTCTTCTGAAGGGATGCAGAAGAATAGCCATCAATTGATTGTGTGATCAGTCTTTCAAAAATTCTACAATTGCACCTAGTCAAGTGACCTTACAGAATCCAATTAATGAATATTCCTTTTGAATATTGGGACCAAGTAAGTAATTTACAGTCAATTAAAAAAACTAGATTATAAAAATTAGCGATTTTTTTTTTTAAATATTCCCACTGCTTCGTTCATTACCCTTCAGTCGTTGACTTGTGTAAGACTACATTTGTTCTAATAAATTATTCCTAAAATCCTGGGAGCGAGTGAGTGCCAAGTGAGAGGTCTCCACTAGTAGTCTAAGAGGATAGAGCTCTAAGTCGAAAAAGGAGAGGAAGTTTATAAGTAGACTCAAACAATGAGAAAGGCGATCCTTCATCCGGCTCAGCTTGGAACTTGCGGGAGGTCTCATTCCCATGTCCTTACTTTTCCTGAAATATTCCCTACAGAAATCCCGCTCTGATATTTAGGGATTCAAAAGTCCCCTACGATTTATAAATAATTTTTAAAAAGTCATTTTTGTGAGTAACCTTGGTCACTTATATCTAGTTAATCGGATTACGTCAGAATATAATCAAAAAATGATTGAAAACTTAACCTTCAATTCTACTAAATAAAAATAAATATGAAACATGAATGATAAAAATGTCCCTCACGCAGAAGCTTTGTTAAGGAAGTAAATTTCTCGCATTAATAATATACATAGAGAGCATTGACCAATTTTACTGTAAAAGACTCAAAAGACAATAGCAAAAAAAGGATAATTTTCCAAGGAGGAGAGAGGGAGTCACTGAAACCTTACTGTTTCATTCTGATACTTACGCATGGTCCTTGTGCTACTTAAAATCTTTTAAAATAGGTCTCAACATAAATAGGTAAGTACTGTTGTGTGTGGAAGAAGTGATTGGAGCAGAGTACCTGCGAGCCAGCCGTGCACGGTGTCCTGACTCCAGGGGTAGGAGGTCTGGTAGGCGAAGACCTGGTACCTGACAAGGCAGTAGACAGTCCAGAGGAAGCAGACGTTCACGAGGAGGCAGAGGAAGAAGGTGCAGGCCTTGAGAGACCTCTCCCAGATCGGCTTGCCTTGCTTCATGTCCCCGAGGCCCACCAGCATGTCCATAAGTTCCTTCGCCTGCACGTACGCAAATTTAGGTAAAGGGGGAAACTTGACATTTGTCTCAGATAAGTCAAATTTATCTAACGAAGAACAATTAGTAAGAAGACATTTTTATTCTAAAACCAATATTAAATTGTATTAATACTTTTTTAGATGTAAAAATAAACTATTTAAAATATTTTGATATAAAAAAATGTTCTTACTCACAAAATATTTAGACTTTGTTTTAATAAAGATAACAGTGATAAAATGTATAAATATGGAAATATTGTGACAGTCCATATTTTAACTAAATGTACAAAATATTCAGTTGGAAACAGATAGCTTCATGAACTGGTTCTGCTTTGGCTTAAGATACCCATGATATTTTTTTTTTTTACTGTGTTAGCCTCCCTTTCAAGCACTCGGGATCATGGAGTGAGGGGCTACCTACAGATTTCCATCCCATTCTAAACATCTATAGATCTCATTTAATAATTATATTATAAGATCTATAAGTATATTATATAAGATCTATAGATTTTCTAGATAAAAGCTTGCACAGGGCGAGAATCGAACCCGCAGCGCTAGGATTGCAAGACCCGAATAGATCCCATGAGCTACTCTGGCGCTTCAATGTTCAGATGTAGTAAAAGTGCAAGGTCGGGGGAGTTAAAGTCTTGAGGAGTTCTATTGTTTTTTCTCTTCCAAATCCTCAGCTTTAGCTAATATGGTATATCAAATAGCCTTCTTTTTACAAGGGAGGCTGTAATTATTTTTTGACTCACACATAGAGTCAGAAAATAATTTTAATCTATCAGTTGTCTGACCTTTTTTTCAACCCTACCTAAAGAGAAGATAAAGATAGATTTTTTTTTCGTGGGTCGTTGATTGCCTGACTCACAGTAAGATGTGTTTTCACTATCATCAGCATGGCCCTTCTATAATTCATTTACTTGCCTCGTATCGTCTATCAGCGAAGCGAAGCAAATAGAATAAGAGGAGAAGGTGTAGCTGAGTTTGTTTACAACCAATACCTACCTGAGTCTAATGGGAGCGCCCATTTCTCTGAAGATAAGACTTTGAGTATCGAAAGTGCTCAGCTTTAATTAAATATAATTCTTATCGAGTAAACTTTAGCAGTTTTTATTCCTTATAATTTATATTATATTGTTGTATAAAGCTTTGCCTCAGTTCATTTATATTAAAAAGAATCCCATTTTTCCCTGTATTTTTAAATTTGTTCATTTTTAGTTCAATAATTATAATCAAGGAATGTTTGAATGTAATTTTCAGTATTTTTCCCAGTGATTCTATAACAATTATGTACTTTTAATCTATTAAACAAACCATTAAGCGAAATATAAAACATAAGATAAAACAAGGACAAGATGTGATTTCCCCTTGCCTTTTTTAATTTTCCGGATCTGGATTAGAATTTGGCTAAACCCCGTAGAAATAAAATTCATATTAAAGAGCTCCTGAAGACTGCCCACTAAGACTGAAAATCTTGCAAGTGGAGAATAAAATAGATTTGGGGAGATACAGATGGTACCAACCTGCTTCCCATAGAGGAACTTCATGTAGATTGTCTTGATCATGGCACAGGAGAATGTGAAGATCACAATGATGTTATTCATGAAAAGGAAGAAGCCCAAAGTGTCCTTTTTGTCCAAAGTGAAACATCTGCAATGAAATTATCAAAGTAATAAGTGCCACATGTTCATACAAATATAAAACTATGAAATAATTTGTTTTTAAATACTTGTGTCGAACAGAATTACTGGTGCCACAAGTTTATACAAATATAAAACTTATAAATTTATTATTTCGTTTTAATCTTAATAAAATCTAGTCTGAGGCTGATAGTCTTGCCGAGTTGTTTTTAGAAATACGCTGGTAAAGTTTGTATCCTAATAGGGTTTAGTAACTTAGTCTTCCCTGAGTTTGTCAATAACATTTGTTCTCAGATAAATGATTTATATCATTATTTTAATGAACTGGGGCAAAGCTATAGAATTATAAGTAATATAAACTGTTCATCTTCGCTGGATTATAATGATATACAGCTCGTTTGATGCTAAATTCAAGATTCCTGGGCTCTGAGGATGAGACATAGATTTTCGAAAGCGCTCAGCTTTAAAAAATAAATATCATTATCACTGAGCGAAGTTTAACAGTTTTTTATTCCTTATAATTTTTATCATTTACTTTCTCTTTAATAAAAATCTATAAACTATCAGTATCCTGTTTTATATTGTGTTATACTCATTATTTTTTTTTTACTCTTAAAATAATCAAAAATATTATTTTTAATTATCACTCTGTCTAAATAATCATATACTACAGAACAGTATGCAATAGAACATTCAGTGTAATAATATATAATGTTTTATTTAATGTCAAGGTTTTAAATGAATATCTAAAACTGATAGAACTCTTATGTACATGTACACATACATGTATTCATGTTATTTTAAAATAATTAAATAGAATATATACACTATAATTAAATAAATATTCGACCTTCTGCTTATCAATCTTGATTAAAGGCGAAAGATTAAAAAAATGATAAGTAAATCATTTATAGTATATTATATAATTTATGACGATAAAGCATCAGAGGCATCTAAGAACGCGAAACTAGTCGCATAGTAGATATATGTTGTTAGATCTATTGTGATGATTTTTATATCTTTCAAAAGAAGTATTATAACTAGATAATATTCATATATTTACGAACGAGCTTTTGCCATCTTGCTCATGCCATGCTACAAGGAAGTTACAGAATTTATAATAATATCTTGGTCTACATATTTCACATTTATTTTTTTATTTTTGTTTGTTCCTTTAAAATAGATAAATAGCTCAGATAAATTAAAGTTACCAGTGAAATAATTTAGTGATCTTATGGTTAATTACAAGAGAAAGCTTTGATTTTTCCCAAGTTTCTTTCATAAATAGTTTCATTGCGTTTAAACAGATGTTTAGTACATTTATATATTTTGTATAAATCAAATTCTGGGCTTTAGTAAGATGATTTAATATTTCGATTTTGATAAACAACTAATGCCAGAAAACATTAATTAGTTTCTAAGTTTTTTTTTATTTCACTTATATAATATCATTCTAAGGAAATATTTTACAAATAATTTTGTAAAACAAAATAGCACGGTTAGACATCTGCAATTAACAAAGGAGTCATTTCATTCCCTATGTTTCTTGTTTATTTTATACTTGTCAATTTTTCTCATGTTCAAGGGGTAATATAGTACTAATCAGAGTAAAAATGGTCATTACAGTATGTTTAAGGTTAAAAGTAAGAAATTCATTAGGCCAAAGCTTTTCTGAAGCCTGATGCTTAAACAAATCAATAAATGAACTAATCTATCGCTTATGTGACACCTATGTAAGAATCATACCCACTTCCTGGTTGTTCAAGGCTTCGAAATGTCATTCAAGTATTGTCCATTCATACTGGGCAATCCTTCCACATTGGACACTCCTAGGAAGTACAAAGTACCTGTGACCGGTGAGAATGGTGACGACCAGGAGCAGAGACATGTACAAGACAGGATGCAGGACGTTCTTGCAGATTTTCTTCGCGCTCCAGCCAGGTTTGTCCCACCAATCGTAGCCCAGGAACTGGAGGATCGCTTTGTGCAGAGTGAACTGTTGTACTTCCTCGTCGCCGGTCAAGTAGCAGGCAAGCCGAAGGACTTGTCGGTGAATATCCTCCATTGGATGGTTGTCTGAAGACACAACTCTTATTTCACTCGCCCTGGAAAAAAACAGCTCCTTCTTCAATGATCAGAAAGATTTATTTATATTACAAATATGTATTACAACTTGCAATGTGCTCTAAAATATATAATAAATATGTACAAATAAAATAATAATGCTCAATGTAAATTAATATAAAAAATATATACACACACAACTTGAAAAAAAATTAATTAATTTAAAAAATTATAATGATTTAAATTAGCATGTATTTAGCTTGGTGGAGAAGCTGCATAATGGCAGTACCCTTAAATAGATATTTTCAATGGTTACAATTGTGTGTTTTGTTTATTGTTTTTTTTAAATTGTTATTAGGAAGTGTTGGCAATAAGGAGGTCACGCAGCAATTCCCCATTCAGGCGGCAGGGTGGGTTATTAGGATGGGTAGATAGAGTTTGGGCTAAAGGATTGGGATGCATGGAAAGGTCAGAGTGGAATTTATTAAATCCGGTTGTGATAACGTCTTTTACAAAAGGGATTTCATGGTCATTGTGGAGTAAGGAGTTGGCAACGTAATAGAGTGTATCAACTATGATTCTTAGGATTTTGGATTGGAAGGACTGTATTCTTTGGATGTTGGATGGTTTAGCAGTTCCCCACAGTTTGACTCCATAAGTCCAAATAGGTCTCAGCAGTGTCTTATAAAGAGTTAGTTTGTTAGTCACAGTTAAAGTTGACTTGCGGTTTAACAGCTTGTAAAGTTTGTGTGTGTATATTATATATAATAACATTTTTCCAAATGCTCATAATACGGTAATTCATTTCCCAAATGGCTGTACTCCTAAGTAACTCCTAAAGCTATTTATTACTCATCCATAACCATTTTCTAGAAGAAAACTATCTTGAAACAATTGAAACTCCTCAGGTAAGACTTGCGTAAACTAAAGACTTTTTCAACATGTGATCCCTCACACTTATAAAATATATTCTTCATCAATAATGTATGTTTTATTTGTTTTTTAGGTTTCAATACTTTAAACTAAGTATGACTTAAGCTGCTTAGAAAAACTACTTTATTGGCATTTGACATTCAGATCCATAGATCTGATCTTACTCAATAAAGAACTTTGATACATACATATATATATATGCGACAGCTCTACAGGCTGCAATTTTCACTTTATTTATAATGAAATTCCGTAGAAATATATATATAT
>KZ807235.1:287016-307572 GCA_000696205.2 Oncopeltus fasciatus
GTTCTATACATATATATATATTGTTCTATACATATTTGTCGTTGTGGTTGTATTCACGAAGTTAATTAATTTTAAATTTTGCTCTTCCTCTTAGTCCCCTCTTTTTCACAAACCGTTTTTTACCTTTGTTTTCGTGTTTAGATGTGACAATTTTGTTTAAAGAACTAAAAATTGTTGTCTGTAGAGCGTTGGCAGACACAATCACATACGAGTGAGCGCACACTCTCAAACGTATTTATACATACATAAATTTATATGTGAGTGTGTATTTACGTATATAAGTTAAGTAACTTTTAAAAATAATTTAAAGAAATTTTCTGATGAGAACGGCCTTCGAAATTAGCTAAAATGAGGGTATCTTTATTTTGAGAGTATTAGAGATCTTATAATTTATTAGTATTTGATAACGCTTAGATGAAAATACACTACAATTTTTTTTTCTTTAATTTATTGTGAAGAGCCCGGAAGACTAGATTCATCTCCGAAGAAAACAATGAGTTCAACGCACTTGTAATTTCCGACGGAGATAAACAAAGGACTGAAGGGGGAAAAAAACCTGGGGCCTCTCCCCGTCGGGGGGTAGCGTTGGACTTCCCGAAGAGCGGCGGTGATGTCAGACCAGCGATTTCCGGGGGGTTGGAGAGAGGAGTGTGTGACGGGCTGTGGTCAGCACCTCACCACGCGTGGAGGGGAGCCAGTAGCCATGGGGACCGTCACTGCGATCGTACTCCTGGCTCTGCCGGCGCTCGCCCACTCCCAGAGCCTTCTCCTCGACCTCGTCAATCGTACGTACTGCTCACTAGCTCTCTTACAATACAAAAGTACAGCTACACAAGCAAAATCCTAGTTCCGAATCAATGTACTCACCATAAGCATCATAATAAATTACTTTTTCTTCATTGGAAAAATAATACTCACATGTCAAACTAAATATTAAAAATTTGAAATCAGTTGTACTAATAAAAATATACTAATATATAAAATATTGTAGCATATTTATTCGTAAGCCATTTGGAACAAACCTAAAAAAAAATTCCGAATTTTAGAAATTACATGAGAGTAAAATCAGTGTAGCTCCCTTATATGCGAAAACATCATTTTTTCTAAGTATTTCATTTTATCAAATAGAATTTTTATTTGAATATAATTTTGTTTAAAAGAAAAGAATATTTGAGTTAAAAATTAAGTTATAGTTCAGACATTTTTCAGTATTAGTAAAAAAACTAAAAGAGAGTATTTATTTGAAAAAATAAATTACCAACTCAACAATGATAATTAGGAATTGTCATATTTACTTTTTAAAATAGTAGAAACTTTTTAGCAAAACAAAAAGTTGTACCACACACCTCCCCGACAAGAATTTTCGTTTTTTAATTTTTAAGAATTTGAGTGGTGTCATTGGTCACCTTCTCTCCTCATGTGATTGACATGGAATGTCATTTTTAATTTCATTCTAATCAAATTATAAAATGTTTTTATTTATCAGATTGTAATAAATAAATAAAAGTTTATAAAAAAAAAATTTNTATATATATATATGTGTGTGTGTTTGTGTATGCGCAAGCGAATTACTGCGCATAATATTTTATTTTGTTCTTTACATATTTACTTCTCGGACATCATATTTGGTGGCTGGCATACCTTTTGTATTCTCTCAAAGTAAGGTTGTAAACAATTACTTAATTGGTGTTCTGCTTGTGATGTTTGTACAGTTTTTGTCTGATTTTACCCCCTTTTTCTGTTTGTTTTTTATCTGTTTTCCTCAGAGCCATAAGGCACACATGCCAGGAATCAACTCCAAATTAGCCAAGTCCCCTTACAGATCCTCCAATCCTAGCCAACCCTCCCTTCTTTCTAATTAGACCTTCTCCCTCTGCTTCTTGTAATTAGTGTCCCAGCCTCTCTCCCTCCCCTCCCTCTCGCCCCCTCTCACCCTCCTTCCACGTCTCTCTCTCTCCCCCACCTCCTCATCGTACTCTCTTTTTCTTTAGATGTTTTCTTTTTCCAATTTTTCCATCTGTACGACTTGCTGGTATCAACATTCGATTCTCTGTGTTATTTTTTTTATTTTTGTTTTTTTCCTATTTGTACATTATACACATTATAAACAATTAATGGGAGGGAATAGAATAGAAAATCTATCTGTCCCAACAAGGACTCGAACCTGGATCTCCTGCTTTCCGGGCCGGTATGCTTCCATTGCACCACCGAGACTAGCCAGATAACTTATTAAACTCCCATCACACGATAAATAGCTAGACAATGACAGCTCCTTCGAGTTTAAGACGATTTATTCGTCTTTCTCGTGGGTTAGGCTCTCGCTATTGTAGTGGGAATTTAATAAGTTATCTAGCTCGTCCCGGTGGTTCAATGGATAGCATTCCGGCCAGGCAAGCAGGAGATCCAGGTTCAAATCGTTCCTGGGACAGATAGCTTTTTTTTAATTGAATTTCCTCTCAGTAATTGTTTAAAATTTACATGGGATAATAAATTACAACCAAATAAATATTTATACACATTATATTTCATTCTTTCTTTTTTTTTAAACGGTTTAATTTTTTAATTAACTTATTGAAATCATTTGTTAATTATTTAGGAAGCAGCTTAACTTTTAGGTACGAAAGAATTGTAAAAAAAATTTTTTAGGAGTATTCCTGAAACCTAATCACATATCAAATTATTTTTCAGTTAAGATGGTTAATTGTGGGGGTAAAAATTTTCACGCTTTTAATATAGCTTTAAGTAAAAAATATTGTTTTAAGTATAAAAATAAGTGTCAAGAATATGATCCAGTAATATGTAGATTGATTTCATTGTTTGCATGTAGACGCGATGTTGAAATAAATTAATATCCATGTCGTTCAATGTACACAATTATTTTATTTTATTATTTCATGGATTTTATAATTTTTTACTTTTAAAATTATTATTATTAGTTAGTTTTTTATATTAACTATTGCAATAAATATGGAAATAATAATTTAAATTGTAATGAAAACTTTGTACACGTAGAACAGGAAATCGATTAAAGATATGTTGTCCACTTTGCACAAATATTCTCTGAAAAAATGTTATGATTTCGATAAAATTATGGATTTAGGTTTTAGTTATTGCGAAAGCCTGCCATTTGAGCTTCAACCCTTAAAGGGGTGCAGAGGTTTGAAATTTACTCTAAACACCAAACGGTTATCGACCTGTGACTAGTGCTTGCTTTCCCTTCACTTTATTCTGCTTTGCGTTTTTACTCCCTCAATTTTCACCGCATCTCCAAAGGTAGTCCAGTCATAGGAAACGTGTATGTGGTAATATTGGAATCATAGCTTACGTGGATTTTTGGAATTGTCCAAAGTTAAGTTATACTAATTCAAAATGGAAAAATAACCAAATTGAAAACTAGTCTGGCGGTTGTCATTGGAAGATACCTATATAATATAAGTAAGATCAGAGGATTCTAATGAGATTAAAATCTTCAAATAATTATAACTTCGAAAGGACTTCATTGTAGTCATCGGACTCTTCCTCCTCGACAAATATGTTTTAAACTGTAGATTAACGAATTACTTTGGGATGTAGCTATTGATGTTCATGGCTGATTTTTTTTAAATTCGTCGATACTCCCCTACGTGACAATAAAAATTATAGTGCCTAAATTATATGTATTTAAAAAACGTACATTATGAACATGTTTATGTTAACTAAAATTAGATCTATCCTCTGAAATCAGAAATATTGGTACTTCAATGTTCGTTATAAAGCGAAATTGGAGAAATAGAAGTGGGGGCTACCTAAAGTGTCAAAGGCTAGTAAAAGGTTTTTTGTTATTGTAGTTAGCGTAAAAAATTTTTTACATTAATAAGCAGAAAACAGATTTGTTTGTTAATAAAGTAATGGAAGTTCGTTGGCCGTCGAGTATCATGGTAGAGAAATTAGTCAGGGTTTCGGCCAGGAACAGAAACATAAAATACTCCAAAATTGTTGGGTAGTTATTTTATTATTGCTAACGTTTGGACTTGACTTGTAAGTCATCATCAGGGTGATAGTGATGTCTGGAAGAGATCTGCGAGGGAAGTTTATCGTCACATCTAAGAGAGCAGAGTTAAACTCAGTTTAAAATGCAGTCACCCTCTAAAGAAACCTCGCCTATATATATATATATATATATAATTACTAAAGGTATAATAGGTGAAGGATTCCCCTACTTCATCTTCTAAATAGCATAGACCGAACTTAAGTGGTCATATGTTTTACGCTCTTTGTTGTCTGTGGTTTGTTAGATAAATTTCCTTGATTTGGAGGTAGTTGGTTCACTGTCAAACTTTATGAGGAGGGATTGGTTAGGAAATCGGTCTTGAAATTTGAAGAAGTAAAAATTAATTTACTCTAATACACCAAAGTTTTTTTTTAAATAGTTGTTAACGTTTCGGCCTAAATTTCGGGCTTTCTTCAGGCAATGTGGGTCATAAAGTCAGTTGTAGTCACACCGCTCTCAGGAAGTGTCGTTGTTTGTAAAAACACCGAAAACCCTCTCGAACATATACGTAACACATACTGATCTGCGGTCGTCCTCCGTATCTGAAGGCCAGCCGCTTCAATCGTGTTAGGTTTCGCCAACAGAAGGTTATCAGGTCAATCTTATTTCCATCATTGGATGATGATCTCCGCATGATAAGAGTCTTATCAAAGAAACAAAATTCAAATTTTTAGAGAGCCCAAATAAGGAGGGGTCACTCCTCCCTTAAATAATTAAGATGCCTAAAATCCCTCAAGGTTGGTTTCAGGTTTTGAAAAATAAAGCAAGATACCTTTAAAATTTCTCAACAAATCAAATACATCAATGTAAATTGAATAAACTGTTTTTCAACAATGTCTGGTATCTTTAAGAGTATATATTCTTTTAATTATTTCATTATATAAATAAAATTTCAACAAAGTAANAATAAAGTTTTATTTAATAAAAAAATATCATGAGAAGGTTTTTGCATGGTGAATTGTGGAGTTTCTAAATTTCCAAAATTCTCACTTTTAAAGATATTACCAATCTTCATTAGACTTTGGTATGGATAATATTTCTTATGGCATTAGTGGACCAACCATTCTTACTCTTCCTCTAACCATTATTATAGTTAGTGTGATTTGGAAGTGTAGGCACTAACGTGAATTGCTTGACGTCCTGTGGTGTCATTTATAAAATTAATTCATTGTGCAAAAAATCATTTAAAGTTTATATTTTCTATGTGACTTTAATTTAATTTTTTTAATTTATTTTGTATTATCCTGGAAACTTATATGATTTGATACATTTTTTTTTGTGGCATTTAATCCCACGTAAATTTTAAACCATTAATGCGAGGGATTTTTGTAATTTGTATTTTTGGGTTCTACCTTGACCGAACCGCAACAAAAAAACAACATCTAATGATAATATCGACGGTAAAAAACAACAACAAAAAAACCGCTCCATTAGAATACTACTTGTTTGGATCCGTGGCCTATTTTTGTCGAATGAAAAAATATGATAATTTGCGGAAGTTGAAATTGTGCTCTAAGAATTCCTTCCATTCCAAGGAATGGTGTCAGTGTGGGTTCGAACAATTGGCCAGTTGATGGCTAATAATGATAGATAACAATGGACTAAACTTTGAGTATTAATATTAGATGACTTTAGTTGGGGTTCGGTCAATGTAGATACAAAAAAAAAAAAATACAAATTTAACAAAAGTGCATTTTATTAAAAAGATTATCTGCCAACGTTTCGGTTTATATTGTAAGCCATCTTCTGGGTTGCCTATCATGAATACGAGAGAGGACGTCCTGCCCTTAAATTTTTTTTGTGGTATTAAATCCCTCGTAAATTTAGATAATTTTTAGTGCAGGGGAACAGAATAAAAAATCTAACTGTCCCAGCCAGGACTCGAACCTGGATCTCCTGCTATTGGCAGGAGTCCAAGCTGGGACAGTTAGATTTTTTATTCTGTTCCCTTGCACTAAAAATTGTTAAATTTACGTGGGATTTAATACCACAAAAAAAAAATTTAAGGGCAGGACGTCTTCTCTCGTCTTCATGATAGGCAACCCTGAAGATGGCTTACAATGTAAACCGAAACGTTGGCAGATGGTCTTTAAAAAAAAAATACATTTTCTTTTTTTAATATGTATTTTTTGGTCTACCTAGAACGAACCCCAACAAAAGTCATNATATTACATGAATCATGATAAACAAGTAGTTACCTTTTAACGATTTTCGTATATTTCAAAGCTACAATTCAAATTCCGTTGGGATAAACTAAAAAATTGTACACGATTGTACAATTGTAAGTCGAAAAACGTATCAATACATAATATTTTATAGGTCACAATTTCTGTTATCTATAAAATAGGTTAATTAGATCAAATATAGAAGAATGTTTCCAAAGCGTGTCATATGAGAAAGACGTGAATAGTAGCCGACAAAAGGACCAAACAAACTTTCCCTTGAAAGTAAAAGTTGTAAGTCAATTAGGCAGGTTGGCCTTCACATTGCAACCCTTGCAACCCCGTCATTATACGGCCAGCCCATTAGTGGAGACACAATAATAAGGGGTTGATCGGGGGAGCAATCTGGGCTCTGTGAATGCCCTCGCTGGGGAATTCACAAACACTTCTTGGAGGAGTCATTACACCCAACCTTCTCTCCCGTCATATCTTATATTTCCTCATTCTTATCTTGTTTTATTTTAGAACTATATACATATTTAAAAAAAAAAAAAGAAAAAAAAATATTGCTCGTAGAACAATAAAACGGCGAGGAAGGCCTAGATCAAACTGACCCGCAACGAATTCCTTGATAAAACAATGATTAAGTATTGTTATTATTTTCTACAAGATCAACTATTATACTGTTTATCTGTTATCATTTTGATAGAGTTCGATGGTTTGTGTTCTAATCTTTCTACATATTAGGCGGAAAAATCATTGTTTTAACTGATATCTCACAAGAAAATAATTATATTTACGTAAACTATAATTCCTAACTAAAATAATGATTGTTACGAATTATAATAATTGTTTAAAATCTCTTAGTGGACGCTAATAATAACTTATCCAGTTTTACATACATAATAGCTTCCGCCTACATATATATATANTATATATATATCATAGTTTAATTTTAAATGAGGTAAACAAATTTCATTTTTAGAATTTTATATGAGTTTGTTAATGGTTGAAATCAGAAAAGGAGCAAGGTGTTTCAAATTATTTTCAGATGAATTAATAAAATCTTAAAACTTTTTAATCATTAGCGTTATGAAAAAAAAATATAACAAAATTGGTGTGATATATTATTTTCTAACAATGTATAACCTTTAAAAATAAATTAAAAACACATACTAAGGAAGATATTTAAGAATGAAAACTCTAAAGTTGATCAGACTCCATATTTTAAAGAATACATTAATTAAATTCGCTATTTGGGCTTGGTTTTGCAATTTGCTTTTGTTTAACTCCAATGAGAAGGAGAAGTTGTTTACAGAAAAATATAATTCAATTATCACCGTGACTATTAACATGAAAAAATTTACAACAAAAAAATGTATGTCTGATAGATTTTCTGATATATTTTTTTTAAAAAAATTTTACGAAAGGTATAAAATAATGTAAATATTTCAAAATTAAGAGTTTTGAACATTTTCTCCCACCTCTTCCTTCTCCCTTAGCAATATTAAAAATTTTTTATTGTTGTTGATTTTTCGGTTTACATATCAAATCAGCCAGTCAATCTTGTTTAAAATCATCATTAACGAAGCATGTAATATGTAACCGAATGCATCTTTATCTTTGATGGCATTATTTCTGTTGATTTTATTCATCATACTCTATGTATTCCTATAAAAAAATTTTTCTTTTTTTTTTTAAAGAGTACCCTTACTCAACTTAAAAATAGTATAATTTTAGCTATTTTTAAAATATGTAAAGAAAAGACAATTTAAACCGATTCACCATTCACCATTAGAACATTGGAATGATTCAGATTTCCTCATGAAAATTACGAAGTAGATTTTCCCGCTCATCATAAAAGATTACTCTAATTGCCTTTTGGTAAAGAAAAAGGAACACCAGTTGGACATGGTATATTCGAACGGAGAGCCGGAGATCCAACCTAATTTTATTCGGGTTTTTTTGTCCAATCTGCCATCATTTCGCTTCTTTTTTTTTTTTTTTTCTTTGCTTTGTTTTGTGTTTTCTTCAGATTCTGTCTCTTTTTCTCTTTTTTCTTTTTTTAATTATTTAACATCTTGTATCAATATATTTCTCTCGTCCGTTTGTGGAACTTTCTGTCGTCAACATTCACTCAAATATGAAGTGTGATTTTTTCGAATAAAATATAAGAATCTTTTGTGAGATGATTTAGGTCACGCCCATATACTTTAGTATTATACATATTTTTCAGTATTTATTAAAATTTTAAAAATTAAGTAATTCAAAATCATTATTCAGCCTAAACTTTATAAGTTTATTGTTCTTTTTTTAAATGTCTAGCTAAATAATATTTGATTTTTCCTTGTTCCATGCTTTTCATTTTAAATTATTTAGCAAGTTTCCATTATTACTATCTTTATCTACAGAACTGAAAAGGAAAAAAAAGATGCTACCTTTACTGTAAGCTTTATAGTTTAATAGGTTATATTTTTAAGGAGTTTACAGAAATTTTAGGCACAGATTTTGACTTTTGTATTTTAATAGAATTTCATGATAAATTAATACCTAGTGCAGATACTTTTCTTATTAAATTAAAATAATAAATTCATTTGACATCTATGTATTTGTTCCTTTCCGTATCTGAATAAATTCTAAAATGGACCTGATAAAATTTTAAAATAACCTTGAAAAACAAGAATAATTCGAAGTAAAGGAGTAACTCTGATAAAATCAATAATTTTAGAACTAAACTTTATAGTTTAGTTGTTCTCTTATGAGCACTCTCTACACAATATTAGAGAGGCCTGAAAAATAAACTTGAAAATTTCAATAAGTATGACTTTCATAGGCACACTTCACTTTAAAAAAAGAAAAAAAAAACCTTTTTTGGGGATTGTTTTGAAGAAAAAGAAGCAAAGTATAGTAACGTAAAATGGAATCTCTTCGATGGATCCATTAAAAAAAAAAAGTCAGCTAAGAGTCTAAATGAGCTCCAGTAGTTTTTTTGTTTTTTTTATAACCTTTTATGAAACTGACTATGTCACTAGATAGGGTTATATTTACCCATAAATAACTCTCCTGAATGGGACGAAGTCAGGCATTCGGAAACTTAAAATTCTCACTCTAATGAAAATTAAATGAAATTCTGCTCATTATTATATTCTACTCCACTATATTGGAACTGGTAAATAAAGTTGACTTTAGAATATTTATTAAAGTGAATGTTTCATTTTTAAAGTTCCTTACGTAATTGTAGTTGTAGTGTGATATCAGAGGCAAAATAATATGAATTGCATATTTCCTTTAAAAGAGGCTATATAAATTAACATTACTTGATTTAACTTTAGACTTGTTTCAAAACTATGATGCGCCTCTAAATTAACTTAAAACCACAAGAATTTAATTGTATTAGCAGTTTAAGTGTATGACTAATTGCAAATGGCCTTCTTGCCTGAGCAGTGGCGTTCAGCCAGACGAGGTGAGTCTTCTTGTGTTTGACATAAATGTCAGTGGGTCAACAGGAAGAGGAAGGGAAGAATCGTCTTCCTGGTCCAATCAAACGGCAGCTGTGTCACCAACCACTCTACCACGATCTGTGCACGCACGTGAACATGTGCGTATAGACAGTTTACCAAGAGAAAACCGACAGAGGTTTGCACAAAAAGAGTTTAGCTCAGAGACTTCTTACCCCTTCTGAGAGTGTGACAATTGCGTCCAGCAGTAATTCCCTTCTCCACTCCAGCCTTTTCCCTAAGATTTAGTACACTTTATCTTTATCATGCGACCATCTCTCCCCCCGGCCCGAAAACTCCCCGCCATCCTTCCGGCGTTATTTAGAGAGATATGACGGGACTTCGCTATCTCTTTAACGGCGCCAAGTTTTCTGCCGCCTTCTATTTCGGTAAGGGCTTAACCTCGTTCAAGGAAAGAGGGATGATCTTTATCTTCCAGGGTAAGCAAACAGTAAGGACACTTTAAAGCAAAAGGGGTGCTAAGAAAAAGGAAAAGACTCAAATAAACAACATTATATTTACAAATTTGTTAGTAGTTTTAACCACGCTCTTGATTTGTTGAGCAGGACTTCTTATTTCTGAGTTTAAGCAGATCTAGTAATTGCACTGAAATTTTTGAGAACGCAAGAAAACAAAGCGTAAGGCTGTTGGAATACAAATATGATAGAGTAGAATAAATTATATATATATAACTCATTCCATATCTTTATTCTATAATTTACAATTTAGCAGCTTAAACGGTTCAGATTGATTTCATTAAATATGCACTACAGATAGTTGTTTCAAACCCATAAAGAATAATTTGAAGTGAGTCGGATATCCATTGATAAGTTTAGTCGGCCAAAAATTAATGTTTCTTCTCTGTCCAAATTATCTAATAATCCGATTGACCAAGGAACGGTTTTTGAGTTGAGGTTATCATGGAATCAAGTATCTATCAATCAAACTATTTATATGCCTTTTTTTTTATAAAATATATTTCTTCCGTCAAATAATTCTTTTGTAGTGGATTTCAATTGGTTTTATTTGAACTTACTGCTTCAATGGCAAAAATTGTTAGAGAATGAGGAGGCCATTTATTAAAAAATAATTAACACTGTATTATTATACAGGTAGTCATGGAAATGTGAACTTAGGGACTGGACATCCCCTCTCGTCTTCATGATAGCCCTGAAGATGGCTTACAATGTAAGCCGAAACATTGGCAAATAATCTTTTAAAAAATGCATTTCTTAAATTTGTATTTTTTTGGATCTACCTTGACCGAACCCCCTACTAAAATCATCTAATATTAACACAGTATGTTTCCCTCTGTACTAGGGAAACATAACATACTAAAAGTGTTACATGTTGCACGTACATATTGTGGTACAGATACATTGTATGAACACTGTTAAGGAATGTGGTATCGGCCGGAAGCCATTAGCCAGCCCTCACTAATCACTAATCAGTTTGGATTGGTCTTTCTTGGAAGAACGTTGCACATTGCCACCATTATTTATCCATATAAAGAGAATGATTATATACATTAAATAATGGCTGTGACAACCACTTCTTATTCTTATAAATATTATTTAAAAAATTTACTGTGTAGTCACAGTGATTATTCAGCCAGGTTACTACAGGTTAAAAGGACAGTTTAGTGATAAGCGTTTAGTGAAGTGTGAATTCTGCTAGTGTAATAGGACAGTATTTATAGTTAGTAATCATTATTAGTTTATAAGGGCAATAGTATAACTAGCAAAGAATTATATTCTTTATTCAAACTTAATTAGAATCACTTTTGATTCTTTTATTCTTGTGTACCTTAGCCACCTCTGCATGGGCAAAGTGGCGAAAATTTTGGATTTCTGAATAAGTTTTGATTTGAGCAGTCAAGTTATCAGTCTATCTGTCAAAAGTCCTATTGGAGAGGTTGCCTCCTCAAAGGGATCGGACCCCCTGGCCTAGTGACCCTCAGATAGGGGTGCTTACAGAATACTACCAACCAGTCTGCTAGACCCAGGTTTTCTAAGATGGCTTAAACTTTGATCCCTCCTACTTGATCCTGTCTTGGCTCAGACCGCGGGATGGTAAGTAACACTATTAGTTTCTATAAACCGCTACCTGCAACTATATATATTATGACTATTCTGCTGTTATTTAGTAAATTACATATTTGTCTACTACATAAAGTAGATTCGTGAATATCATTACAGCAGTGTCTAAGATAAAAAAAAGAAAAATCTTAATTTCTAAGGACCTTGAAAATACTGCCAAACTCTTTTACATGAAAACAAAGAAAAGTTGCATTAAAAATTTAAGAGAAAAATATTCGATTCCCAGAAACGGGATGGTTTCAAATAACAGCGTTGTTTAGCTCAGTGCTAAATGCTTTCGTTAAATAGTCTGTGGCCAATATTTTTGTTATGATAAAACTGGAATATAGAAAAACAATTGATACGAAAGCACCATGTTACAATCAGTGAATTCATGATATATGTACGATCTCATGAAACTTTGAAATTTAAAGGCTTGGTATAAATTCGCTAAGCCAACTTTTTTCTTCACCTAAGTTCACTTAGGCTTCGACGGTCGTCAGATGTATTTACCGTTTCTTCTTCCGGGTTGGACCGTGTCAAATTGTTGATAGTTGCCGAGCTTTCGCACATCATGTGATAGCTTCTTCAGGGCTGAGTAGAGAATAATCGGAAGAATAAACATTCTCTACTCAGCCATCACATGATGTGCGAAAGCTCGGCAACTATCAACAATTTGACAGGGTCCAACCCGGAAGAAGAAAAGGTAAATTCACCTAAGTAGTTACTTTTATTATTTTTACATTATTATTTTCGTTCTTTCAAAGATTTTGTAGTCATTGTACAAATTCAGACTTTTTTTTTTAATTCTTATTATTTTATAGTGCCCTAAGTTTGGTTCTATGAAACAATTTTCAACAGCTAAGTCACATATTCAGTGGATTAATATTGACCCTTGTGAGCGTATTCAAGTCCTCAGCGGCAAAAGACCTCCGCCACGGCGGTAGATATCCGCCATGGCGGAGGTCCTCCCCCAGGACGTGGCTGGAGTCCTGGGAGCTGTTTGTCAGCCCGATAAGGAGAGTCTGACCCTCATTACAGTCCGAGGCCCAACATAACTCACCCCCGGCACTAATGGTCCGATTATTCCGACAAGCCGTCTTATCCCGGTCCAAGAGTCGCTATTAATTTGCATTTATTTGAAAGAGAGTTCTGGGTTTTCCGGCAGAGAACAAGCTCCTACATCAAATCCACTGTTCCAATTTCCCAACAGCTGAAGATTAAGAACAAAAAAAAATCCTCAAAAATTTCATATAAAAATAACTTTAAAAACTGAAAATAAAATTTCAACAACATCCGATAAATAAATAATAAACTAAATTTAATTTCCTCGTTTGTGTCACTTCTTCTTCTTCTTCTTTCTCTTCCTCCTCAGTGCCTTTCAGCGTGGAGGTGCCTCAGTCCAGGCAAACCAAGTCTCCGGATCCCGAGCCAGTGGTGCTGAGGGCATGCTGGCTCATGACATTCCAATTTACTTGAGATGTAGTCAGTCCATTGAGTTCTGGGTCTCCCTCTGGGACATTTCCCTGTTGGTCTGGCCTCAAAGTATTTTCTGGCGTCCCAGTCCTCATTCATCCGGCAGAGATTTCCAAACCATCTAAGTTGCCCCTTTTCAAGGTTATTCTTTAGGGAGCCAACCCCCAGCTGTTCTCATATACAATTACAAACTGGCTAATATTTTGCCATAATCATATCTGTTCATTGCATGTTGTTAATCAATTTAACCTGAAACGTTCTATTTTAGTTTGATTATTTACCAGTTCACTTAATTTCTTTATTATGAAACATTAATTTTACTCTAAATTATTTCCATGAATTGTGGAAAATGTATTAATATTTTTTTGCGTCCCGGTCCTCATTCATCCGGCAGATGTCCAAACCATCTAACTTAGAAGGCATCTCGACTCTTTTCAAGGTTATCCTTTAGGGAGCCGACCTCCAGGTTCTCTCTAATCTTATCATTGTCGCTTCATAAAGTTAGTAAATCTTCACTTACCCCGTTCATAAACTATGTCTAACTTTCAACTGTAAGATAAACCATCATTATGCACATGAATTGCATTATTTTAAAGGGGCCCCGGGGTTCAATTCTTGCCCAGTTCAATTTGTAGATATCCCCTCCCACAATGACCCTTATTGGTTGAATGGGAGGATAACACATTAAAAACAATACATTATTTTTTTTAATAAGTTCCTCAAAATCAGTGACTGGTTACTCCCTTGATTTAGCCCTGACAGCTTCAGCTCCTCGATGCAGTGGGTAAAGCAGGGACTAGAGACGAAGTGAATCGAACGAGCCAACTTATGCCCTTGAATCACCAAGGGCCATTACACCCTGGTATTTATACGATTAGGGAGAGTGAGATGTGCTGGACGTGAGGGGAAGTATACGACTCCTTCCACCATTCTCAAAGAACTAAACTTCCGAATGAGTTCCATTGATTTATATGGCAAGGCAGCTCTCAGAAGTATTTTGATGGAGTTCTAATGGCTACTTTCAAGAAAGTAAATTTTGCTATCAATATTTATCATCTAAAAATATAGTTTTAGTGTCATCAAAATAAACAAAAACCAAATTCTATATGGCAAGAAATGCACAGGGAGCCAGAAAAAAAATCTTACTACCTGAGCCAAGAATTTTCTGGCTCCCTGTGCATTTCTTGTAAATAATATAGCGTGGGATTACATACTACAATAATTTAATATTTAAATGTGAATTCTATATGCTTCCCTTCCGAAAAAAAATTGACTTTTCTATACATGTATAATTTTCCATTTTATTTTAAAATGCTCAGGATTTTTACGAAATATTTTATTTCCCAAACATTTATTGACATTTTATACAGCAAGCGTTTGACTTTATTTGCCCTAAATAAAACTGTAAAAAAATACAGTTGGTCTATATCCAGGCATCGTGATCTTACTCATTTGACCTTCAAAACTTTTTTCAGCATATGTGTGATGCAAATCGTACATTATTCTACATTATTTATTTACCTCATAGATAATACATGGAACTAGTTGTCCTTTGTTGTATTGTCATCGGTGGCGTCTGTCAGTAAAAGTACGCGAATTCAAGGTTTTGAGGGTCCTTCGTAAATGTTCTCTCTGTTATATTCTATGACATTCTGTGTACTATGCAAAAAATTTCTGTTTGGCAGCCTCACTTTTTAATAATTTTATTTTTCTACAACGCTGTCGGCCTTGGTTTTCTTATCTTGGTGAGAAGGAACGATATTAATTTTCAGTCCCCTCTCAAGAATTATTTTCACCCCCTCATATTATTATTATTGTTGCTAGGTTGCTGGAATGGAACCAAACATGTCCTAAACACGAAACCCAGGTAGAAATAAAAAAAACTGGAGGAATGCTGACTTCCTTTATTATCTTCTCTTATTTTCTATATTTTACTATAATATATTATGATGAAGTTTGTAAATATGTAAAACCTAGTGAATGAAAGCGGAGCATAGAGAAATGTAAGTTATAAAAATCCCTTCCTTTGCAATTATAGGTAGATTGAAAAAAATGTGTTGGACTACTAGTGCGAAATAAAATTTTATCATTTATATTCTGTCATTTATTAAAGAAACATACGTATGATTCAAATTTTTTATAATTTATTAACGAATATAACTTACCATTATTATTGAAAGCAATTAGGCTCTTTATTCTTAATCAAAAATTATCATTTGAGTGTCTTTTAATAACCCATTGTGTGAGTTTGCTAAAGGCGGAAATGGGGATAAAAAAGAGGAGGAAAAGTTTCAAAAAGTACAGATTGAATTACTGTTAATATTTTTGTTATCCATAATACATTAAAAAATTTAATAAAAAAAAATGTTTGTAGGAATTTTGTTTTATCTTATGTTTATTTTTATGTTGTAGACAAGATATAATGGGTAAAATAAAGAAAAATTACTTTTTTCCCCTCGTCCCGATTCCCGTCCAGTTAACCTGGAGCTTCTGAGTGGAAAACATATAATTGAATTTACTTTTTACATTGTTTAAGTTAAGCAATTTCTTTGTAAATATAATTCATTACAACTTAGCTTGAGTACCTGTCTAAAATCAAAGTCCATATTTAAATCAGGAAAGCTTAACCCTACGTACTGATATCATGCGTTGATCATCTTTTATAATCCATGGAACCATAGAAAACCACACTAAATTTAAACAGATGTAGAAAAAAATTACTCAATTTTATCCTCTGAAAAACTTAATGTAACCTTAACGAGTATTTTTTCTTTTTTTTTTTTTTTGAGTTGTAATTTTTAATATTTTTTAAAAGTATATGAATTATCTTTATAGGTCAACATTATAGTACTACACCTTCCTATGAAGAAAATGCATTGTTTCCTTTGGGAGCAATTTCTCCTACAAAGTCTTCAGGTACAAATATTATTTTTTAATAATTAGTCTGATTTTCAGTAACATATATATGTATATATTCAATTTTAACAAAAGTAATACCAATATTCCTAATTTAAAAATTTATTTTTTATATGTTTCAAAACTTATGAGAGAGCCTTCTGGTTCTCAAGAAAAATTAATGGTCCATGTTGAAGGTTCAGGTGGTTTCTGGGGCCTTCCACCACCCCCAGACAGCCCCTACATGGGTAGCGCCTCGACACCAGACGACATACTCTCCCCGCCGACCCGCAAAACCTGGGAGACGCGCGGGACCAAGGTATCTTCCGCACGACCCAGGACATCGCTCCCCGATTCATCCAGCTACCAGGACCTACCTTCGTCCGGAATCGCTTCAGCATGTCAGTAGACGTAGTTCACAATATTTTTTTATGCTTTCTCCTATCCTACATATGAGACACTAAAAACTATATGTATATATATATATATNATATATATATAAAGATGTATCAATGGTCTATAAATCACAGATTTTTAAAAATTTTTAAAAGTAAGTTTCCATGTCTCTATTAAATTTTAAGCTCAATAATGAGCTAAATTGAACTGATTGGTGTAGGGCATAACCTGAAATGATATCTGCGATTAAGAACAGTTTTATTTGTTTTAACGGGGGTTATAAACACAAAAATGTACAAATTGCATGTGAATTCAAAACTCAAGAAAAGATAATTACAATTATTATTGATATAAATGATTATGATTATTATTTACCGGGGTAAGATAATATAATTTTTATTTAGCGGCGATTATCTGAAGACTTAAATTATAACAGAATGTATTATTCTGATGTAATTTTTGTTCTAACGAGATAAAATTTCATAATATATCATTAAAAGAATATTTTCAGGGATTATTTTAAGATTCAATAAAATCATTCTAATATAAATGAAGGTTAACTTGAATTCGAGCATTTTGGAAAAATTTTCCAAAGCTCCACTGACTGTACGTTTAATTTAAACGCAATGTAGCTCCGTATATAGCATTGAAATAATTATGAAAAATAATAAGATGAGGGTCAAATCCATTTCTTACTGAGCGTTAGTTTAAGGGCTTTTTCACCCCTTGTCCACCCCTAAAGCTTGATGAATAATGCATTTATTTAAGGAACGACAATCTGACGACTGGTTCTTTCTAGCTAATTCTATTCTTTTCATTTTTTCGAAATTTACAGAAGCAAAATTAGCCATAATAATTAGCCATAACTCTTCACTATTGGTCTGAAATTTATTTCTTATTAATAATTGAATTAAAACATATTATCTTTATATTTATCTTCATGTTCAACTAGTGAATTTGTAACTGGTGTTTCTATACAAACGGCAAATGCTAGACTTAAAATTAAGTCTTGTATCCCGCAGATGACCATATACTAGGCATATAAGTTACTGTATCAGAATATCGAACATGAAACAATTGATAACAAAAATAAGCCCTCAATACTACAATGGCTGAATATATAGTATCAAGTTTCCTCATTCATTGTTTACTCATTGTTTTTGAAACTCCAAGGTGCCTATAAGATTTCCGTATCTATATCATTGAGGTTACTCCAAAATCGAGGAAGGGTGGAGGCCTGTGATTTGTCACAAGAAATTGAAGGGAAGGGTGGAATTTCGGACCTATCCATAAGTTTTTTCCCGTTCAATACTAAAAAAAAAAAAAAAAAAAAAAAGTCTAAAAATGATAAATATTATTCGAAAATCTTTATATAAAAATATCCACAAGAAATTGGTAAAACACATATATTAATCATCTGCAGGATAATACACGTAAAGAGTGAAATTTGATAAATATAATGAGAAATATTGTTCGGAAATTCGGTCTTGGGATTTGAATAAATAAATATAATTTGTAAACAAAATGTTTAATTATTGGAAAATTTCGTCCTAAATTTCAGGCCTTCTTTAGAGCGACGGGTGTGATGAAAGTAGAGCGTCATTTGCTTTATGGTAACTAAATCGTGACTTAAAGCCTGAAAAGAAGACCTGAAATTAAAGCCGTAACATTGACAATAACAATTTTTTTTTGTCACAAATTAGTGTTTATTTATTCAAATCACAAGACCGACTCACCAACTAATTATTCCTCATAAAGTTCGACTGTCAACTAACTCCAATTAATTTGATAAAAATCATTTTAATAGTAAGATTTAAGTATTTAAAGAAGTCTTCCACACAGGAACTGTTTATGCTAAGCGAATTCCTCATCACAGTAGATATTGAATATTTGCATTTGATCTTATTGAAGTTTAATGAGAATTTTGGTTCTCTTAATTTTTGAAAACATTGAGAAGAGGAGGATTATCCAGGAAGGGCAGTAGTCAGATTGGCACTCCTGAAATAAATGCATTATTCATCAAGCTTTAGAGATGCAAAGGGGGGGGGGGGAGCTTCTTGCACCAAGGCTCAGTAAGAAATGGATTCCGATCGATTTGCACCATCCAATCGTGCACTAATCCAGAGTTCCATCCAAGAGTCTTTCCTCAAACTCCTTTTTAAGGAATATCCTCTCAGCAGGATAATAACTAGAGTACAAGTAATATTTACATTGAAGCTTTCCTTTATTCATCTCTAATTCAAAGTGAAATAAATTAATATCAACATTAATACCAAGATATATATGTATTTGACAAAAATTAATAACGCGGGCTGGGGCGGCAGGCTAGCTCAGGGGATCCGTACGGGGTCTCGCAATTCTGACGCCGCGGGTTCAAATCCCGCCCAGGTCAATCTTTTATTTATAATATAGAAGCTTGTCCTGAGCCATGGGTGTTTAAAATGGGGTGGCAACCTCTAGATAGCCCCTCCCTCCAATGACCCTAAGTGGTTGTAAGGGAGGCTAACAAAGCAAAAAAAATAAATAAAAATAATAACGCGGGCTAAGTATAATTTGTTAGGGAAATTTGCTATTTTATTTGGTATTATTAGATATTTTCGGTAGGTACATTTTTAGATATTGTTAGCTAAAAACTATTTAGTTTTATCATACCTTCTATTATCCGTCTTCATTTGTTTCTGCAAACCATCTTCTGTTGGAGAGCGCTTTCGGACATTATCCATCCTCGTGGCCGAATACGACCGGATAATAGAAGGTATGATAGTTCTATATTCATTGATAGTGATAATAACTCTTTAAATTGTTTAGTTTTAATTCGGTAAAGGTCGTTAGGTATATTTCTAGGTATTTTTATTATTTACCGTTTCTTCTTCCGGGTTGGACCGTGTCAAATTGTTGATATTTGCCGAGCTTTCGCACATCATGTGATGGCTTCTTCAGGGCTGAAAAGATATCAAATATCAACAACTTGACACGGTCAAACCCGGAAGAAGAAACGGTAAATATATCTGACGACCGTCGAAGCCTACGTGAACATTGTTATTATTATATATACATTATAAGGTAAAAATTTATAATACATATATATAAATATATTTATACTACATTTATCATTATTTTAAAATCTCATCTGATTTTAATGAACATAAATGTATTATTTTTTTTTAACATCCCTCATTCTAAAAAATAATCCTATAGAATAATGAATAAAATAATGAGCCTTTCATCAATGTCTCTTCGCCCCAGTTCACCATAAGAATGATCGTAAAGAAACCCTGCCCACTAGAATTAGGATAAAATTTCTATATAGACGAACGTCTTTGTACTGTTGAATTTAATTGTTAGAATTTGAAAACATGTCGAAAAAAAAAGTTCCGACTTAATTCTCAATAGCTGAATTCTGATATTAGGGATTCGTAGTATATCAATTTCCAAGGGAAATTGTAAAAAAGATAATTACTTCTAAACAAAGTGTTCAGTTGTAAATTAGAAGGATTTTCTAACGCCTACTTGAATAACTAAGGATTTCCATACATGATCATTAGATGTTTTTTGTTGGGGTTCAGTCAAGGTAGATTTAAAAAAATACGTTTAAAAAATGTGCTCCAATTTTAGTATATGTACCGCCGAAGCGAATCGTCGCGAGGATCACATCTAAACAGTGAGTAAAGCGAACTATTTTTGTAGCCGTTATCCTTAGCACTGGGGTCGACAGGGGAAGACCTGTCCGGCCCCCACCTCGCCGCGCTAAGCTCTCATAGCCTCCCTTATCTCTCTGCCTGTAGAGTAGGAGCCTCCGTTCCAGACTCTTAACCCAGCGTTACAGGTTCGAGACCAGGCCACTCTACTACTTTTTTTTTCCCTCTTGTATAAATTAATGATTATGAATGGTGGGAGGCAATTTATTATCATCAGGTGATTGCTAGTGGAGGGCGAAAAGGGAAGCGTCGTGGTGCACCCATGACCCCTCCTAAAGACAAGAGGCGTCATTCCGCCAGTAGCGCACCTTTACAGGAAAGAGA
>KZ807235.1:314665-324824 GCA_000696205.2 Oncopeltus fasciatus
GGTCAAGGTAGATCCAAAAAATACAATAAAAAAAATGTGCATTTTTTAAAATTATCTGTCAAAGATTCAGCCATCTTCAGGGCTGTCATGAAGGCGATGACCCTTCATTAGTCATAAAAATAATCATAATATTTTTATCATCATAAAAAATACACGACGTCCCCTCTCGACGTCTACTCTCACCTGCAAGATAGACCCAAGTCTATTGTAAGAAGGCTTACAATGAAAGCCGAAACGTTGGCAGATAATTTAAAAAATACACATTTTTAAATTTTATTTTTTGGAACTTCCTTGAACGAACCCCAACATAAAAACTCTAATAATATCTAAGATAAAAAAATAACAAAAAAAACTCTCAATTTAAACATACTACCATACATGATTTGAATGCTTTTCAAACTACCTAGAATATTAATAATTGTTTTATTGTTTATTCTCTCTGAATTGCTCTTCCATAAACAATGTGAAACGCCTTTTCGACTTATTTATCACTCTCTTTCTCTATGGAGGGAGAGGGATGGGGACCCAGGGAAAATGGCGGAGATACCCCCTCCAATTTATTTATTCCCATTCGGTGGGAAGTCGGATTGTTAGGTGTGAAGGGATGTGACTGTGTGTGACTGACGAGTGGGGGCTCTAAGTCCAAGCGGAATTCAAACTGGCTGGAGGTGAGTGCTTGTCCACATCGCTAACCGACAAAATAAACAGAGAAAGCGCTTCCCACCTGACGGAAACCATCTCCAACTTTTTTATGACTTTTTTATACTCTACTTCCATTATTTTCAATTGAAATTCTTATATTATTTACAAAAAAAAAATATATCATTTACAGTTTTTGACAATGACACTCAGGACATATATAAGACAAAAATATTTCCTTCTTCTCTTTTTTTTGTTATGGAATTTAGGATATCTATTAATCAACTTATCCATTAACTTTTTTTTTATAATTTATAATATGATATATAAACTTATCCATATTTACAAAAAGACAGTTTGGAGATATCTTGGATATTTTCATTGGAAGCTCCATCTTTATGAATAAATTTTATTGTAATTTAAGTGAAACCATAACACCTACTCTGTGAAAATTAAAAATATGAAAAGTCCATTAGCCATTAGCTGAGTAAAACATGAATATATTCTGCTTAAGCCCCCTTCTGAAGTACTTCTCTCAATTCTTTGAATGTCTTAAAATTTATATTACATATTATATACTTATANTTTTTTTTTTTTTTTTTTTTTTTTTTTTTTCAGAAAGTTATTTCCTATTTCTCCAAGGTAGTTCTAGAAATTTGGAGATTTGATTATGAACTCTTCTGACGTACCTAATTTTCTTGAGTAATTTATAAAATAAAAATTAAAGTATATAACGAGAATGTCAGCTCCTTCGAGCATTAGACGATGTATTCGACTTTCTTGTAGGTTAGACTCTAGCTAGTATGCTGGGAATTTAATAAGTTAGCTGGCTCTCCCGGTGGCGTAATTGGAAAACTCGCTTGCCCGGATAGCAGGTTCGAGTCCTGGCTGGAACAGTTAGATTTTTTATTCTATTGCCTTGCATTTATTGTATAAAATCTATCTTTTCTGTCAGCCTGATCCTTGAAACTATCCTTTTCACAAATGTGATGTTCAAGAATTAAGTATTTCTTTTTCCTACCATGAGTAGTTTATATAATTCATTTCATTGCAATCTTCAATTGGATACCAACGAAAACCTTTAGCGTGTTTACAAAAAATAGTTTTCACTCTCACACATATCAGCAATGGTACTACAATACTACAAATATATTTATTATCCAGATATATGAGATATATAAAATTGTTTTTGCATTATATGCATGCAGGGTGCAGCAAGTACCAAACGCACTGCAGGAATCCAAAGAGGGAGGTTAATGAGCTGTCAATAAGAATAACCGGAGGGCAGCCAGCTCCACCCAAAGAGCACCCACATATGGTAAGATCGTCCATTGAATTTCAATTTATCATTGCCTTCCAAATTTCTTAATTCATAATTCGACAAGGGATGAATTTCGTTAAAAAATTCATACGTCTTTATTATTTTTCATAATTTATATATANCCTTTCACTTTTAGTAGACTAAAAGAAAACAACACTGAGATAAACAATATTACTCTTTTAGAGATCTTCAAATTAGGAAGGGGAATGCAATGCTTGTCTCTCTTTTCAAAAGACCTTAAATATGAAAAATGAATTGGTGTTTAAAGTAGGTAGGTACTTGCATTACTAAGTGCATTTAAAGAAAACGCAACTTTTTTGCTCAATATCATTCATATATATATATATATATCATATAGCTTCGTAGATTTTGTTTCATTTTCTACTATTTTTAACATGAACATTATCAAAGATATATATTAAAATTTATTTCTTGTAAATGTAAGAAACTTAACAATTGCGAAACAACTTAGGGTGCTTTTTTTTACAGGTTATTATTGATTTTAAGGAAGGAGTACAATTTGTATTGTAACTGACATGCCAGTTTACCGTAATTCGTGTTGAAATTTCTCGGAATTCATTTTGATTAAATTCAGTATTTAAGTTCTAACTGTTCCCACAGTTTGCCAAACATCGCAATAGTATGATAAAGGGGTTAAATTAAGGGTTAAAACTTTTGAATATCAATGGTTTTATCTCTCGAACTGGAGTGTTGATTTTGACATGCGCATTATGTCGTGTTAGGGTTCTCTATGAATTTATTTGGCGAACCTGGCACGTGGTCTGTCAAGGAGAAAATTTCATAAATAAACGAGTTTCTAAAAATGTATTAAATATATTTAATATATATATATAACGAGCTGTTAAAATATATCTACAATTTATTTTTCGTGTTTAGATCTTATAAATTTGTCTTGGATTTAGTATTTTATTTTTATTTTAGAATGATTTCTCAAGAAATGTGTTGTGAATTAGGTATATTTAACCATAAGCATTTAAAGAGAAGAGATATTCAGATTTCATCAATTTTACATAATTTTCTTCATTTTTTAAAATGATTAAGATTGTCAAAAGTATGCATTTAAATGTATTTTAATTGTTTAAGTAAACAAAACTAATAAGTAAATTCTTACTGCCTATATATTTTAGACAAATGGGTTTCATTATGTTCCAGGTGTTGGTTGGCTATGGTCCAAAGTCAAACAAACAATGGCTTTGTGGTGGAAGTCTGATAAGCGAGAAATTCGTTTTGTCCGCAGCTCACTGCGTCAACACAGCTAAGATGTGAGTGGATAAATGAATGAAAATTACCAACAGACTCTAAACCCACATCTTGGGACATAACCATTTTTTTAGGCTAAACGTGTAATCTTCTCTGAGAAAAAAAATTATATTCTTGTATTACAAATCCACTGCCTTTCCCAGGACTCTGAAATCTTCCTTTATTATTAAATTTATTTTTTAAAGCACCTTTTTTGAAAGTTTTTCAGTTACTCATGTTTCTTAAAAAGAATAATATAATAATAATAATCTTTAATACTCTCTTCTTCTTCTTCTTCTCTCAGTATCTGTTTATCTTCACAATTTCTTTTAAAAAATATATGAAATTATTATATTTTGGAGAAAAATACTTGCTTTACATGATAAATACCAAAATTTTATTCGACTCATTTAGACGGTAATTGATCTATGATTTATAATATTTTAATATTATTTTATAAAATAAAGGTCATTGCATATAATACTATAAATAATAAAAAAAAGTTAAAGTAACAAAAATAAACTTCATTTTATATTTAGTAATATNTTAGATTGATTTTAGTTGGGGTTCGGTCAAGGTAGATCCAAAAAACACAAATTTAAAAATGTATTTTTTAATAAAGGATTATCTGCCGACGTTTTGGCTTACATTGTAAGCCATCTTCAGGGCTATCATGAAGATGAGAAAGGACGTCCTGTCCCTAAGTTCACATTTGCATCTCAGTCATGGATTGTGTTTTTTGGATCTAACTTGACCGAACCCCAACTAATATCATCTAAGATTAAAATTCTTCTTTACGTTTGGACCTTGTTACATCGGCTGAAGTGACCAGACTTTCGCTCCCCGTCGCTACATTTTCCAATCCCTGAAGAACATCACAGCACGATGTGACAAAGTCCAAGTATATAGAGGATTTCAAGTTTGTAGTTATAAATGACTTGTACTCAAGGGGTAGTGATATTTCAGGGGTCCGGCGCGCTGGGCGAGGCTAGGGGATCTGGACATCTCGACCAGCGAGGACAACGCCCTGCCCCAAGAACGACAGATCGTCGAGAGGCTGGTCCACCCCAGCTACCGGGAGCCCGCGGTCTACCACGACATCGCCCTCTTCAGACTGGACAGGGAGGTGAGCTTCACTCCCTGGGTGAGGCCTGTCTGCCTGCACACGGACAGCTCCCTTCCGACTCGCCTGGCCACCATCACTGGCTGGGGCCGCACCGACTTCGGTCAGTCCCAACCCCTACGCTCCCATCTTCATCCCTCGTCCTTATATCCTGACAACACTTATGATAAATTATCGATACTTTAACGATCTGACGGAGATAATTGAACGTTTGGTGTAAACATAAACAAATGCAAAATATATTATACTTTAAAAGGAGAGTTTGTTGACCGTAGATATTATTCTAAGATGATTTTAGTTGGGGTTCGGTCAAGGTAGGTCCAAAAAATACAAATTTAAAAAATGTATTTTTTAATAAAGGATTATCTGCCAACGTTTCGGCTTACATTGTAAGCCATCTTCAGGGCTACCATGAAGACGAGAGAGGACGTCCTGTCCCTAAGTTCACATTTCCATGACTACTCTCTCATCTTCATGATAGCCCTGAAGATGGCTTACAATGTAAGCCGAAACGTTGGCAGATAATCTTTTAAAAAAATACACTTTTTTTAAATATGTATTTTTTCTGGATCTACCTTGACCGAACCCCAACTAAAATCATCTTAGAATATTATACTTTAATGCCAATATTTTGCCTCGTAATGCAATCCATATTTAGGGCTGAAAAATCTTAAAATTTATATTCTAGAGTCAATGTCTTATTGTTATAATATTCTAAATGTCTATCTACACGTTGCCACCCCACTGTAAACACATTATTTATAGATAAAAGCTTGCCCTGGGCGGGGTTTGAACCCACAGCTTAAGAATTGAGACCGGAACGCTTCCCATGAGCTACCCCGGCGCCTCAGTTGGCGGGTTAACCTCCGTTTCAAATATATATAAAATTTTCTATATTATATTTTCTTTTTGCAAACCGTTAAAGTAATTCAAAAGGAGAGTTTTTGACCTTAGATATTATTATTAGATTATTTTAGTCGAGCTTCGGTCAAGGTAGATCCAAAAAAAAAAAATACAAATTTTAAAAAGTGTATTTTTTAAAAATACACTTATTTAAATTTTTTTTTTTTGTATCTACCTTGACCGAACCCCCAACTAAAATCATCCAATAGTTAAAGTAATTCATTTTTCGGAAAAAGGGAAAGTGAGCAATTTGAGGGAATGTTAACAAGAAGAGTTAGTGTCATCACCATTTTCGAAATAGATAGAGTAAACACGGTTTTAAAGCATTCTCTCACAACGGCTTGAACCGGGTAAGTTGAGAGGGGTATTTACATATATACTCCAAATTGATGAATTGTTAATACGGTTTGGGGGGGTGGGGGGTGGCCTGATTCCATAAACTGTTGCCAGCAAGAATCCGATAGTTACCATAGCCCTGCGCTTTCTTTTTCTTCCTGTATAAACTCCCCTTTCCCCCGTATATAATCGCCAACACAGGTTTCTTTTGTTACTCTTCAATCTTCAACGGAACATATAAAAAAACTCTTTCGGAATAATATAGCCTTCAAAATCACTGAAATTCTTTGTGCTTTGGTATAAATTATCCTGTAAAAATAAGAAGAAATTCTTTTAAAATAAATTCTCCCTGTTATATTAAATTTTTTTTTTTTAGACGATTGAAATTTCAATAAAATACCCTTGAAGAATACAAATACTCCATTAATTGCTATGCTAATGAAGTCCGACTGAAGCGCTCACTCGCTTCCACAGGGGGGGGGGGGGTTGTCGTGCACGCATAAAACAGTTGAAGAACTGCTCAATGGAAATGAAAGTTTAGAAAGTCCCCCTTCACACGCGATCTGAGTAAACTGAATTCTATTATATGCGAACGTGGGGTGAAAATAGCAGATATTTGTACGAGAAGAAGCCCCTTGAACCACGCCCGAATAAATTATCTTGTAAATAAATGTTCTCACAATGGAATACATTTAAATAAAAGAAATTTGTCAGTGAATCATAGAATAAAAGAGATCACTCTTTTTAATAATAAATAAAACATAAAGAACGGTTCGGTTTATTGATAAATTACAGAGGATTTTTTTTTTTCGACAGTATTAGTTTAGGGAGACAGAATAAGGACACTTTTCTGAATGATTTGAGGAGTTATTTTTTAATAGCACTTACAACACATAAATTACAAATGGATAGGCAGATATTTCCATGTCTGATTCCTCTGCACTGCGGATATGTCTGACCTATCGTTCTTGTCGCTTCATTCTTTCGATTAAATAGACCTGCCGGTGGTGCAGTATTCTAACGGCAGGGTGTAGATCGGGGTTATGTTTGCCGGAATGCAACATGGCCTTTCGACAAAGGACAAGGCGTTGACAGGCAGTGTACAGAGCGGTTTCCTCGACTTTATTGCAGAGACCCACAATACTCCATCCATAGGCATATCCATCGGCTTAATATGCTCCTTTGACTTTTATCTTTATGTCAGATCCGTTTGGTGAAACATTTAAATGTCTCCATCTAGTTTTCTTATCTAGTCTCATAATATAGTGGTGTAGTTGATAATGGTACACAACCCGATCCTTATTATGTCAACTCGTCTCTACGCTTAGGACCCTTGATTTTCCATGAATCGATGGCAAGTTTGTCAAGTTATTCATCCTGAGTGTGTTCCACGCTGCTTTACATTCGCCCGTTGGATTTCACACTCCGCCTTGCCAGAAATCTGTTAGGGATATCTGAATAACTGACGTACACATTGCTATCCCAGTTTCAGATAGGTTACTCACAAGCCTTGTACGTTCTATCCCTCCTTAAGACTGTCAGATCTCATCAACCTGGGGGGAGAGGTGCATAGGCTTTATCAGACGAGCCAGAAGGAAGCACATTCAGTTGGTACACTAGCGCCTTAATTATGCCCACCCCGAAGGGAATTTCAAAGGAAATAGTTTTAAAAAATACTTGGAAGACTGGGAGTTGTACCTAGGACTCATAGCATGCGATTCACGCACGCTAACCACTTTACTACCGGTGTGTTGTGTGTCATTCATTCGTATTATTTTGAATTTGCCAACATTTAGCTACTCCTAAGTGTGGAGAATTGAAGACATTTCCTGAAGATAATTATTCTAACTAACATGAATAGCTAGCTTTCGCAAAGATGATTTGAAATCTACTATCAAAAAAACAACCAATAGGAATTCATGATTAGAAAATGTATTTGTTTTTACTTGTATTTTCAAGAAATTAAACATTGTTTTTATATATTGTGTGTAGTTAGCGAAACGAGCCCGACCTTGATGGAGGTCGACGTCCGGATCTTCAACACGAGCTCTTGCAAGTCACTCATCGATCCAGGGTCCGGATCTAAGATGAAGAAAGGATTTGATCCGGAAACCATGTTGTGTGCTGGTGAAGAGAGGGGCGGAAAGGATGCTTGTCAGGTAAGAAAAACCTAGATCCCTCATCCAAAAATATTACCATTAAAATAACAACCAGCTTTTTTTCTTTAACATTTTTTATAAATATCCATTTAAGGAATTACTCAATGAACTAACATATTCTGCTGATCATTTTAGACGTTGTTCTTTTCTTTTTCTTTTTTTATCTAAGAGCCATATTTTTTCTCCAATGGCCAATAATCCATCCTTTAGGCCAAGAAAAGCTATTAACACGCAATAATCTGGACTTTTTTTTTTAAAGATTGCATACTTTTTCTACTAGAGGTAAAGTACCGAGGGTAAAAAGATCCTGTGTGAAGGTGGCCATAAGTTATATCTATCACTGATCACTCTGGTGAAGCTCAAAATTTAATCCTTTAATAAATAATATAAATGTGACTGTGTGTGACTGACGAGTGGGGGCTCTAAGTCCNTATATATATATATATCAAATTATTAAATTAAATAAATATAATTAAATATACTTATTTAACTAATAACTAAAACACACTAACATGGTCTTTTAATTTATAGAAAATAGAATATTACTTAAGGACCATATTACTCTGTACGCACTCTGGCGTTCATTATTTTATAATAATGAAAGTAAATTCGTTTTGTTTTTTTGTTTTTTGCACAAACCCTTGGAAGAGTTCGAAAATAACTGCAAACGGTCGAGGGGTTTATGGGAAGAAAAAAGAAAGGAAAATTTAAGGACAGAATATCTTGTATTTACCGTTTCTTCTTCCGTGTCAAATTGTTGTTATTTGCCGAGCTTTCGCACATCATGTGATGGCTTCTTCAGGGCTGAAAAGAGAATATCTTCTTTTTTATTATCCATAAAGAAATCTATGAAACAAAAAATGTGTAAAATGTAATTTTGTAACATTTCCTGTAATTAATATTAATATTCAATTAATTTTTTAAAAAACACATTAAGTAAAACACTAAAAAAATATAATTTCGAGTGTTGGACAAGCCCCCATATTTTAAAAATAAACATGTGAAATCTGCTTAGATTAAGCATCTCCTTTGACGTCATTTTATTATTTTGTACATATATCTAAATGTACAGAAATAGTATAAAATCATCGACTTTCCAGCTACATTTGGGTGAACCCTGACGAAACGCTATCAGGATTGCGTTATCAGCGAATGTTATCAGGGGGAACCAGCTGATTACGCAACTCATCTCAAGGGAATCGCAGATGCCGGGCAACCTCGTCTCTGATAAACAGCCAATTGACTTGTATTGGCCTCAAGAGCAGCATATTAATGACTTCAGATTCATGGCCAAGGCTAAAAATACAATAATAAAGTAATATCACGTGGGTAGGAAAACATTTTACATTTAAAAGTCTGATTTCGTCTACTGAGTGCTTCTTCAAGTCAACTTTTTAAGGGAAGCTATGCTTCGAGAGGAATACGTATAAACACCTTTGAATTCGTAAAGATCTAATGTGGCATCTCTAAAAGAGAGCTGTATTTGTAAATATTTAATGTAACGACCTCACATTGCTTCTATGGTTTTTTGAAATTAAAAAAAAATATAATTACAGAAAAAAAAGTGTTTCATAACTTACTATTTACACAAAAAGTTTAAAATAAAAGCATAAGTGTTCTTTATTATATACATTCTATAATATAAGGAACATAAAAATAGAGAGGGAGAAATGCGTAAATAACTTTTGACTAATCTCCTTTAAAAAAAGGAGAAAAAAACTTCTCCAGTATTTGGATAGGACAGGCTATCACTTACCAGTTATAAGTTATCAGCTACCAGTTACCAGTTAAGCTACCACTTACCAGTTACAATTTAGCTTCCAGTACCAGTTACCAGTTAGGGATTACATTACTCGTACTTAAAAGTCAGCTTAAGCATGACAGTTACTTATTCGATATATCGTATGAGTAAACTATACCTATTTATAAATTAGTGCATTTGTACTTCACTTTATATTCATATTTATATTAATTTTGTTCTGATTGCCAGGGAGACTCAGGAGGGCCGATGGTGGTGGAGGGGAAGGGCTGTCTGAAGATCTTGGTTGGGATCACCTCTGTGGGCAAGGAATGCGGTCTTCCCAATTCCCCGGGTGTCTACACTAGAGTCTACAACTACGTCTCCTGGATCGAGAGGACCGTTTGGGGATGAAGTACTTTGTATTTTTATAATAATTTTTAAAAAAAGAAAAGCTCATTTGCAAAAGCCAAAGCGTTCCAAGCGGCGGATTATATATGTAATGAAGTTCCTCAAGTAACTTGTACAAGAAAGCTACCAGGTAATTATTTTGGGCTTGGGAAGCAAAGTTTACATGAAATTTGTAAATATTTTATTTTTAATTTTAGGCGTTTTTGTCACTTTTCTATATGGAAGAGCTCGTGGACATAACTTTAAAAAAAATACGGATTATATATATA
>KZ807235.1:327393-337979 GCA_000696205.2 Oncopeltus fasciatus
TTGAACTTATTGTGTTGGGTGTGCATATATATATATATTGAAACCAAATTCAGTATTTCATTGATTGTAAATTCACAAAGGAATAAGAATCCATTTTTGTTAGAAATTGAAGGAGAAAAAAGAGGGAGACCAGAATTTATATTCGTAGTATCTTAGTTGATAGTTGAATTACGGAAAAATTTAAAGAACTCAATGGGTGATAAATACAAATTTCAATGGTTTTATTATTTATCATTTTTACAAAAAAAAAAAAAAAAACGCTTGTTAAAGAGGAAGTTTACGATTGTAACTATGATGGATGACTCATTTCGTTCAGCAGTTTTTTTGGGGGTTTTTTTTTTTTTTGTATATTTTGGAATTTCTGAACCAATTTAATCTTTAACTTTATTGGTTTATTCCATCTTGCCTTAAGCTAAGCATTTTATAAAATTTAAATAAATTAATTTTGTAAATTTAAAGTTTAAAAACATTGGTATACTACAAATTAAATTTAACAAGCTAAAGGACAATCCGGAGAAAAGTGCCCTAAAGTTGTCTGTAGCATTCTTTAAAATCTACATAAATTAGCGATTTTCGTTAGAAAAGTTAAACAGCAAAGATATTAAGTTACTTAATTTGTTTCGTATTTGTCAACTGTAGTTTTTCATATATTTCTTTTTCTTATCATTAAAAACAACGAGATATTGACGAATTTTCAATTTGGTCTTCCTCGAAACCACTCCACACCCATTTTTCAAAATTTATACTCTTTCCCCAGAGACCGTAAACACTTTTGTCAAAAATTAGATAATTACATTTAATGCCCGTAGTCCTAAGATTCTTTATTGGGAGCTATCGATCGATGTATTTCTTAATGTTTTTTTTTTTTATATATATAGAAATATATAAAATTTTCAAAGCCTCTATTAGCTTCAATGCATTCTTCTTCTTTTTTCTCTCTTGAATTTTTATTAGCATGTCTTTTTAGTTCTCATAGCAAAATTATCTTAATAATTAATGAAAATAATAAACATTCACAATTATAACACTGTCTTATAGACTTGTCAACTATATTAATCGCATCAAATTGTTGAAGAATATCTATTGACTTCTGCATTCTTATATTGCATTTAAGATCATTAAGTGTATGTTTTTTTTTTTTGTTTTTTTTAGTTGATTCCCGTTCGGTAATATATTATCCACGCGACCTACCAACACTTTTTATAAATCTTCACCAATCTATCTGTTTAATATAAATAAATAAATAAATATATATATATATGATGAAGACCAAAATTTATGTATGCAATATCTTCTTTAGTTAGTAATACGAAATAATTTTAAATCTTGTTAGGTTTAAAACTTAATTTTCTAGTATTTTTGTTGTTTAAAATTTTCAAAAGATACTCTTATTGAGGCCAAACAATTCAGTAATTTTTTAATTGATCTAATTCTTTATACTAAAAAGTTCTGTAAATCTTCACATTCTACGTTCTAAATTTGACTTTTGGCACATATACATATTAAGTACGGCTGTTCTTTGATCAAGGTGCCGTGATTTTATTTTCTGAAAATAATTTGCATTTATTCAGAAGTTCTAAATGCAGAGTGGTCTACTCTAAATAATAAATAAGGATGATATGTTGATAGCAAAACAAGGAAAATGTTCCTCTTGGCGAACTTTAAAAAATACATCGCGAAAGTGTAGTGGTTAATATTGAAGGGGTGTAGATGCCGTGCAAGGGGAGGTGTCGGTGGCACGAGACAAGGGTGTCAGTGTTCCCATTCTGCATTAAACAGTGGACTGTCGGGGACATTGGAAGACTAATGAGCGCGAGCATAGGCGCCGATATGAAACATGCAGGATAACGGAGAGGTCTTCCATGTCGACTCCTACGTCAGGGAGTGACCTCGCGGCCAATCGGGATCGATTCTTTTACCGCCTATGGGTTTCTCAATGACAATTAGCCTCGTGATAAGAGAGTCGATCTACTGTCCGATAACGGAAGTGGACCAAAGAGCCTCTTGCCAAGTTGGGCTGCGATCTGTCCTGATAATATTGCCTTTTAATTACTTTTTCTAATCTTACAACTAATGGGAAATATTGTGATAGTTATCATATGATACCCAGCTCTTTAAGTTATCTGTATCCTTGTACTTGGATTCAGGAACTTTTCAGGGATCAAGAATACTCATTAGCTAAGCTTAAGTTCACAAGTAACACAGTATTCATAGCTTTCCCCAGACTTATTGATAAACAAATTGTCAATTAATACTTTTTAAGGCCAAGATTGACAGACAAGTAATAAAAGGACCAGGGCCAAAGGCATTTAAAGTAGACTGTTCACCTTCAAATAGCCCACTCTCTCTCTTAAGTGGATATCTGCATAAATTCCGAATGAATTGTTAGAGTGAACAAGTAACATAAAGAATCTAAGCTAAAATGTTATAATTAATCCTCAAAATACATTTAAGAATAATTAATATTATGTGGAGAAGAACAAATTAATAGACAATAATGAGAGATGTCTTATGTGGTGAAAAAAAAAATAAGCAAGATGCTTAAGGAAATTCCTTCTTCCTTCAACTCATCGCAGAGTTATAAACTCATACTTGTTTTTTCTCTTAAATAGTTGCGGCAGCATTCTTTTTCCACAAACAACAGCAAACCAAGTGAGGAGGCTGATTCAGTTCACGGTTAGGCCTATGTAATGCACCAATGCAATGCTAAGAGGGAATATTATCGGCAGAAGATCTCTCATGAAAGCCGTTGCTGTCTGCATGAAGAACCATGTTAAGCCACAAGGTAAAATCTTTAAACTTTCCTCAACCATTTATTTCAGTAAGATATCCTCGAATCTTAAAAAGCTTGAAAATGTCCCAGCTCCTAGGAAGCAAACAGCTCATTGATCCCACAAGTCTGGTTTTGGCCATGGTTTCCTACTCCAGTGAGGAGCACAAAGTCACAATCCTCATCTAATTGAACTTCTTCGGGGCTTTCAAAACTGTTGACCACAACATCTTCCTTTCCAATCTTTTGGGACGGCTATTCTTCTCCAATAGTTTCCTTCTTTCATTTCACCGTTTCTTAGTGGCCTCCAAACAATTTCCATTTCACAAAAGCCTATCTCTTCTCTCCTTTCCATCCCTACAGCAATTCCTCAGGGCTCCAATTTATCCATGACCCATTTTTCCTCTTATATTAATGATCTCCCAATCGCTCTCCAAATCCTGATCAGATATTTGGGCATGATTTTGAAGCTTTTTGAACATAATCTGATTTTTTAGCAGGCGTATTTTTGTAGTCGACGAGGAACAGCGAATAACAGATGGCATTGGAGCATACTTCTTTGAGGAAGGAGGTGAAATTTGCAGGAAAGAAATCGACCAATGAAAGTACATCTTTGAGACGATCCCAATCAATCGTCTCCAGATGGTGCTGAATGAACTCAAATTTAACCCCGAAAAACAAAATTTCAGAATAAAAACTGGTCAAATGTATATGATAATTAGCGAAATCCCAACAATAAGTTTGTAAATTCACCTGAAATACTTGAGGGAAAGTTGATCATAAAACTTCTTAAGATACAATGGCAGTATTTTACATTTAAAACCAACATAACACAACTTTCAAAGCAATGAGTGAAAAGTATTAAGAAAATAATTAAATTAAATGGCTTGCGAAATTTACCCGAAACTCATTTGATCAAAAAAATAAGCCGAAGAAAATAAAAATAATTAATCAAAATTATTTTTTTTTTATAAGAAAAATTACATTTAAAGCTAATTGTTTCTCAAAAAAATTGAATGTTTTATACATTATTCTATGTTTCAGTGTTGAAATAATTCTTCAAATTTATTCATCATTAACCAGAAAATTGGATGATACAACGTAAAATTTGACTACAAGCATTTTAGTCAACTACCAGTCCGAATTCCTTCATAAACTAAACAAAATTCGCTATTTATCATTACAATAATTATTTCACAATATACATAATGATTCAGAAAATTTGAAACATCAATAGAGGTGTTTATCTGAATGTATAATATTACACTATCGTATGAGCACCTTCTGTGTGAAGTTCTTCCGTTTTTTGTTGTTGTTGTTTTTTTTTTAGGAATTAGTAAAGAAATTATGTTAAGGAGAAGGAGTATAAAAAGTTATTTCGCCTTGAAACTTCAGTACTCTTAATTAACATAAAGTGTCTGTCACGCAGGAGCTGTGTAAACTAAGCCTATTCCTCTGCATTGTAGTTGATGGATATCTATTTATATTTGAACATTCAACATGTTGATACTTCACACTCTTTTACCATTAAACAAGTATGTGTTGAGTTTCATTTTACTAAACTAAATATTACAATCACGATATTGAAAAGACTTTTACTAGCGCTTGACATTTCAATTAACCCCTCCCCCCCTCGCTACACTCTTATACGTTCGATTTCGTTCAATAACACATTCAAGTTTTCTTTTTAAATTTAAAAGCGTCAGGAGAAATTCAATTAAGAAAACAAATAATTTCAGGTTCTTGGAGTTAAAATTTAAATTTAAACCCCCGCTCTGGAATTTCAATTCTTCTATGTAACCTCTAAAATATTTTTTTTATTATTTAATAAATCTGTATTGAGTTTTATTACTCATACCTAAATATAATGCCACCTAAATCGAAAAATCTTATTTCTCATTTCAGGTAATTACAGTTATAAAAACGATAAGCCTAATTTTTAAGAAAAAGCAAGTAACTGTGGTTTCTAAGCCGAAAGTTAAAAATTTATGGTTCTGGTAAACTCCCCCCCCCCCAAGGTTTTTTTTTTAAATTTACAAATATGTGTTTTTTTGGGTTGGTTTTTTATCATTAAACAAACAATAGCTATTGTACTACTCAAAATTAAAAATTACTCGCTCTCAGAATCTCGGATTAATGTGAGATATTGGTTCGATTTGGCCCAATAACGAACGTAGCCTTTTATTATTTAGTTACCATACCCTAAAGAAAAGCTAAAAACTGTGGCCTGATACCATGAGCTCTACAGCAATAGCTCGATAGGTACTATCTTTAAATCCTGCGGAATTACTTAATAATCCCTTTTAAAAAAAGAAAAGCTCATTTGCAAAAGCCAAAGCGTTCNCTTGAGTTCTTCTTCTTATCATTATATGATAATCATAAATATTAGTATCTAATATTGCATAGTTTAAAAGGTTTGGCATTTACTTTGGATAACCATTTAGAAAGTTTTATTTACTTTTTAAATTGAGAATATAGATATGTCATAATTGGAATATATATAATTATATATATGTGTGTGTGTGTGTGTGTGTGTTACATACATAATAATAATATGTTGTATACAAAATTGTTTATTTATAATAAACTATCCATACAAAATTTACAATTTATAGTAATCAGTGAAGAAAAATATGTAGAAAGAAAAGAGATATTAACAATAATGAACAGTAAAGTACATGAATAAAAGATAATAAAAAAAATGTTATAACCTTTATTTACATATTACATTCTGTTAAAAATAAATAAAAACATTTTGTAATTTGATTACAATGAATAGTAAAAAATAAATGACATTAATGAAAAAGGTGACCAGTAAAATCACCTTTTTTTATTATTTTTACTATGTTTCAAAGATAGTAAAAATAATAAAAAAATAAATTTATAAAAATGAGAACTAAAATATCTCAATATTATTAATAATACATATAAATCAACATTGGCTTTCCTGGTACTAACTTGTAAGCAGAAAAGTTAACGAAATAGTTGGGATTTAAATTATGAGAAAGAGACGGAGGGACGAATATTTATTGAGCTGTATATTCATAGCTTTCCCCAGCCTTATTGATAAACAACTTGTCAATTAATACTTTTTACGGCCAAGATTGACAGACAAGTAATNATATATGTATGGACATATATATTTCCAGGGATTAGAGGATCTGAAAGGAAGGAACGACTGCATGCTACGGTTTTGTAAGGAGCATGGTAACGATCGGAGTTCCAGGAGCGGGTTTAATAATAAAGTAAAAAAGATTTTAAAGAAAAGGGGCCATAGAGACATGGAGAAGATACGACCAAGGAGATATTGTCTCCGGAAAGATGGGTACAACAGTTCTGAGTCAGTCCCTAAGTACTCTTCCTCTTGGAGAACAGAGAAAAAACCCGAAAACAGTTTAACAACAATTTGAGACAATGTTCGAGACTGTCATAAATGCAACAACCTAGTGAAAATGGCGGGAAACAAGGAAAGTGTGGTCTTTGCGAGGGAAGAGTTGACTAATGCGGCGGAACTAATGATTGGGAATTGAGAAGCAGAAATGGAAATTATGGGGTTTCCAAGATAAGGTTTGATCTAAGATAACGCCGAGATTTTACAGTGGCGTGGTAGGAAATGAGATGGAGGAATTGGAGGAAAAGATTGAAGCAAAGATTCAATTAAATCCAAAAACAGTTGGATGAGATTTTTTGACATGCGAAGAAAGCCGATATGACAAGAATACTGTGAATTTTATCTTCTTGAATGTTTAGGATAACAGTTTATAACTATTCTGGAGGAAGTCTCCCCAGGAGGATAGGGAATCATAGGCGAAAATTTGATGGGAACGATACTTAATCGAGTAATATAGGTTGTTAATATAGTAGTAGAAAAGTTTAAAGACTGGAGGTTTTCAGAGAACCATAATTGACAGAAAGGAAGAAGAAGGGACTATTAGAATGTAAACCGCTCTGGGTCGGCCTGACTAATACAACCAGGAAACGAAGATACCCTTCAAATGGAGAGTTTTTGACCTTAGATATTATTATTAGATATTTTTTTTTAGGGTTCGGAACCCCAACAAAAAACATTTAATAACAAAGATACCCTTGTTTGCCAGACATTCCCTGCCACGATCATTATCACTGAAGAGGCTTTGCCTTGCAAGCCGAAAGGTTATCATTAAGGAATAAATCCGTTATTTTTCTTAATTTTCAAGAAGGTTGGATGTCGGAGGTTATTTTACGGCTTGAGTGGAGAAGCCGGGAGAAGGAGAGCAAAACTGGGATTGGAAAGAATAAAAGAGTTTTGAAGTTTCTAGGAAACACGAAATTTGATTCTGAACTAAGTTTTCTGAGGGTTTCTCAAGCATAGGGAAAAGATATATGGAACGGAAGTCGCTTTTTATTTAGGAATTTATTTAAGTTTTTGTTATTTAAAGTTATTTTATTGAGATTTATTTAAAGGTTTGTTAATTACTCAGTCTTTCCTCATTGAGTCCAGGAATAAGTTAAGACTGATTTCTGGAGGGAAAAGTTAAACATGTAGAGTAGGATAAGAAGGGTACTGGGAAGAGAGGCCTTGTGAAGCTGCTAGCGAATGCCATCACATTTTCATTTGATTTTTGTTTTAGTGGCTAAGGAGTGAGGTCAGAAAAAAACAAAGACGTTTGAATTATAATCAGGACTACATGCCAAGGAGATAGAATAATAAAAACAGTGAGACACTATTATTCTTACTGAGAATATTTAGGCTCAATAGACCCCAATGAACAATTCTAATGCGCGAATTCGAACCCTTCTTAAGCCTATTCCGCAGAAGGAAATCAAACTTGACATCATAAATGACTTTTTATGGCAGATCTCTGCCGAACCTTGAATCAGAGAAGCTAATTATGGCAAGTTCAAAATTATGAACTCACACAAAATAACACACGCGCGCGTGAAATTAAATTAAATTAAATTTCAGCTCTGATAATGGCTTACAAGTTAAGTTGAAATGTTGGCCACAATAAAATATCTACCCAAAAATTGTAGAGCATTTTATTTATCTAATCCTGGCCAAAAGCCTAATTTCTCCAGCATAATACTCGACGGCCGATGAATTTTTAGGTTAACAGGTTATAACTCTTTATGTATGTACCATAAAGATATTTATGAATCAACCAAGGCGCACTCCCCACTTTTCCTTCTGAAATAGTCTGCGAGCAAACCTATGTGATATTACTTTTCTCGCTCATTGTCCCTCTCGGCTTGTAAGGTCATATTAAATACTATCCAGGTCTTTAATGGAATTTGTGTAACCTTCTTAGTTTGCACAGCTTCTACAATTTTTTCTTTTATTTATTTTTTATTTTTTATAAAATAACAAAATAAAATAGGTTATTAGGGTAAAAGAAAAGGGCTGATAGTGCTAGGTAGAGGCAGGAGTAGGAAGGCTACCTGGGAACATGGCATTTCCATTAGTCTGGGCAGACGAAAAGTATGACGAAATTGACTTTGGGGACATGTTTCCAGAGGTCAGGCCCTATGGGGAGGGACTCTACTCCCTCAGCACTATACATAAAATAAAGCGAAAATTGCATCAAATCTCTGTACCTCAAGAGTAAGTAATATAAAATAAAATAAATAAGCACTTTACTACACAAGGTTGAACAACTATGCTTACTGATTTGTTCTATAACGTTGACAATTTACAAAATTCAATTAGTAATTATATATTAAATTAGTAATCAATATANTAAAAGTTCTTCAAACTAAAATTCAGATTGTTATTAAATTATTATTATTCACTGTTCTGATATTTTTGTTTTTTAGGTCAGAAAGAAGTTTAGAAAAAATAATTTACGGAAAACTCAAAGAATTTATTCTTTTGCATTAACGCTTTGTACACCCCTGATTTTTAATAACATTATTCATTAGCATTGTGAATTTTTTCAAACGTCTTTTTTTTTTCTAAACTCTTTTCTGACTGAATCTAAAATATTTACGCACTCATACCGTTTATTCGTGCAATAAGAAAAAACCATAACATCTTAATCAAATATCTTGTAAGAAAAGAAAAAAACATTGGTAAGATAAAACTCAGACAATTAATTAATGCATGTATTTATTTGTTAATTAATGTTATAAATTAATTTTTCTTCAATAACGAATAGATACCTTTTTTATTATTGAAATATGCATATCTTATATTGAATTACATGTGAATCTTCAAAGGTCTATTACAGACAGAAACAACATCTTTGCGAAATCTGTTTCGTTAAGGTAACTTCTAGAGAGTTAAGGAAGCATTTCCAAAATTTCAGACCAATCTCTCTAGAGAGTTTAGGCTAATTATTTATTAAGGGTTGGCAATAAGGTCTCTACTACCGAACATGAATTACTTAAGAGTTCATCATCTGTGACCATATTAAACTAAAAAAAATTTTTTTTTTTTTGTTCCCTTACAAATCTACATTTTTGTACCGTTTGTCCTGAGCTCAGATTTAACTTGACTAGAAAGAAGCTAGAAATAGTTAACGTAAAGCATTAAAATTAACTTAAGAATGTAAAAAAAAAATTTGCTATTCTATTTTTTTTTTAAATAAATATCGAGCTGTTTGTGTGTCTGTTAATTAAACAAGGAACAATTTAAAAAAAAAAAAAAAAAGTAGCTGAGAGAACTAGCATGCTTAAGTTTTCATTTATCTATTCAGAGACGTATAAGTCTAGAATTTAGTTATCTGTTGAATTCTGAAATATATGAAGATCAGAAATTTTATATCTATACTAAATTTCAGATTTTAGTTTTTTGTTGTTGTTTTTCAGGTCTTCTATGTCTCATACATTAACATGTAAAAATATCGAGAATAAAATTAATCAACATTCATATGAGTTTTTGACAAGATTTGTCCCATTTATCTCATCAAGTTTTAATAACATTTAAAGTTTCGTTATGGTCCGTCAAATAATGTGCCTTCTTGGTTTTACAAAAAATTTTGGTATACCCACCGACAGACATAGTGAAAATAGCAAATATACATGTGAGCGTGTACAGAATGTGCGAATGATGAGGAAGGGGTGGATTTAAGGATAACATAATTCTCATTTATCCTTAAACTATCAATGATAAATGAGAATTATATTTAAAATATGTGCTACAGAATATAAGTTTATCCCATCAGTGAAGGGCAATAGAGCTATTTTTATTTTTTAACAAACTTAGTCAGAGTTTTATTATATTCCCTAAAATATTGAGCCATTTCTACTCTCTTCTAAAACTCACTTATTTACCCTTACACATCTCTTTTTTTTTTTTTTTTTGTTCTTTTTTTTTTTAAGAAGAATATTAAGAAGCTGAACTAACTATTCAGGCAGGCATGTTGATTTGTGGAAAGGCAGCTCTTGGTTCAAATGAGAGGTAAAGCTGTCCTGAAACATGGTTATGTGATGTTGGTGCCTGAAGGCGGCAGACCGCATGGCACTGATCCCCAGGCTTTGTTCCCCTGATTGGTCAGACCTCGCGGGAAATCAACAACCTCTCTGCCCATCAGCAAGATGAGTCTCGACCCTGCTCGAATCAGCAGCCGCGGGCTTATCTCGCAACCACCTCTCATGGACCGCACATTTTCTTCCCCTCAAGAGGGATGTAGCTGTCAGCCCTCTGAAGGAGGAATCGGTTGGAACATTCCTTTTGAGAAGAGTGCTGTGTTCCTAAACAAGCTGCTACTCTATCGTTCATAAGATTATTGTTTAGTTCATCAGAGATAGAACTGTGAGATATCAACAATGTTTCACCAGAACCTCATAAACAGTCAACAGACTTTATCTAATGAACCACATATATATATATATATAT
>KZ807235.1:338052-377764 GCA_000696205.2 Oncopeltus fasciatus
ATTATCAAAAGTAAAAACAAAAATCATAAAGTATTTTTAAAACTAAATAAAAAACTTAAAAATTATATTTACTTTTGATCATAATTTTTATCCTATTTATTTAATGAATGAAATTAAAATATTTAGGAGTTGGGCAAAATTTAGATTTCATAGCAATCTATCTAAAGCTATCTGACATGGCCGTTCTGCCCATACTTATAATTGGCCTGGCTTGCTAGACACTCCCTGTCATGATCATCAGCCCTGAAGATGCATTGTGAGCCGAAAAATTGGAATTAAAGATTAATTCTTGTGAATTTTTTCATAAGTATTTCAGTAGTATAGTGTAATTAAAAATCAACATAAGTTTTTTTATTGATCTAACACACATTTTAAGAGTTGCTCAATGAAATTAAACAAATGGAAGTAGGAGCTTAGGGGAACTGCAAATTTTAACTTTACTGCCTAAACCCGCATTAGCTGTTTTTCTTAATTAATTAAATTTGGCATATAGCTTTATCAAGTGCGGGTACTAACATTTTTTGTCGATTTAGATTTAAAAAAATCGATTAGAGTAAAAAAAACTTCATACATACTTTTTCTTTGATAAAAGAAACATTTTAGAAGTTGCACGAATAGTATCGGTGTGTTCCGGCCAATAAACACCACGTTTATGTAGCTCCCTTTTATCAAATACTATTTATAGGTTGTAGGCAGTGTTATGCCCTATTTATGATGAGAGATATATTCTATAAATTTGGAAGATACCATGGGAAATTAAAAAATAAATATTCATAGACAATAAGACTGAGAAATTCGCTTAGTTAACGAAGCTCCTACATGAAGTACTTTTATGAGAATTTGAAACTCGTTTTAAGCTTTATCAATCCACACATTACTTAAGCAAGTACTGTTACATTTGACAACTATATGTCTCAGGAGAACGATTCATTAAAGAACGTTATCAAAAGAGATAAGGCATTGATCAGCTGATTTCTCAATAACATCCAATTTGAACGTGTTCACTTAATTTTCCTTACAACCTTTCCATGGTGTTCTGCAATATCCGCCTGTCTCTCATCATCTCTATTTAAGTCATAAATACAACAATTATTCTTTGCTTATTCGAAAATATGAGTCAAAACGTTTTTGGAGCCCTTCGGAGAAAGGCTTTTCAGGTAAAATTATTTATAATTTGTCTAGTTCACTACATTTAGGCAAGTTAATTTATGGAATTTCTAATTTTTTGTGTGAAAAGCACAGTGAATCATTTTTTTTTCTTATTTCTTTTCCTCTGAAATTTTTGAGGAATGAGATTAGCTTTCTTTGTATTTGATTTGTATTACTTATAGATTTACTTTGATGACATCTTGACACTGAAACCTGTTGAACGAAAATTAATTTATTTCATTATTGATAAAACTTAGTTTAGTCAAAAAGCAATTACAATGGCAATATTAAACTCGTTAAATATCTTCATTTATTTTTAGTTATTTTAGAAAATATTGAGCAAGTATATTTTTTTTTCTTAATTTTAATAACCAAATGCTTAAGATCCATTTTATCTACAAATTAAATAATTTAATTAAGTTCACTTATCTTTGAGCTTGACCTTTTCATATTCATAGTAGCTTACTAGTATTTTTTTTTATTTGTTGTATGTATGTGCATTGCATTTTAAGTAAGAAATGATTACTTACCTACAAACCAATATTATATTCCAATTGTATATTTAATTTAACAACCAATAATATATAATTACTTACCTCATTTGCATTATCATATATTCTCTTTAAAATAACACATGTTTATTATTTTTAGTAAATTACTAATGATAAAGTTTTTACTCTTATTTATTTCTCATAAATAAGATAAATTTTAACTGTTATTAAAAATATATAACAATAAAAAAAAAAAGTTTCATTAGCATGAGGATTTGGTTGGTAGGGCCATATTTTTTCATACATTTAAATATTAAAAATTGAATTTTATGAAATTGATTTCAAAAATTAAAACATACATTTAAGCTGTTCTATATTTATTGCTGAGATAAATGAGGCATAAAGTGGTTTTGTACTAAGAACCGTTGCAATAAATGGAGTATCTTATACTTCATTTGGATAATCTGGAGGAACAATGATGCCGTCTTGTCAATATATCCTGAGGTATATATATCAGCTATTCTGAGTTTTTTTTTTTCTTTTTTTTTTTCTTTTTTTTTTTTTTCTTAATCCCCATTGATCTGCCACCCCTGCCTGTGAAGTGTTGGTTTTTTTCAAGAGGGGGATCTTTACCTTAACTGTTAAAAATTAGGCATTCATGTGTTAAAAAATTTACCTCTAGTATCTAAACCAGGATATCTTGGCACTTTTACCCATTTATAAGGTACAGGTGTCTGTTTTTCCTAATTTTCCCATTAGTACTGATATTTAGTTATTTTGATTAAATATAAAAATCATTGTATTTGTTTCCTGTACTGAATGATAATTCAAACTTTACTTGGTACACAATCACGTGTCCCCTATGAATATATCAAATGTGCATAGAACCTAAGTTTTAGACTTCAGGAAACCTCTTTTATTGGATTTATCTTATGAAGCTGGTTTATTAGTTTTCTTAATAGCCCTATGAAGTTATTTATCAAATGCAATTGAGTATTTTATATTAATAATAATTTAATTAACCTCTCTGCCCATCAGCANTTATACTCATACTACTTTTCTTGAAAATATTAAATTATTTAGTAATTTAAATTAAAGAATATTAATATTGCTTTCACAATAATTCTTTAAAATGTTTCTTATCTGACATCTTTTAAGGAATAAACAAATATTTACTTCTGTAAAATTAGTTTGAGATGAGATATCATGGCTCCCTCAATAACAAATTGTATTAAAAATGCATACAAATTTTAGAATATTAAAAGTAGTAGTAAGAGTTTCAAAAACATTTTTGTTTTAGCTAGTGGCTTCCCTTACTAAACAATCAAAATGGTATAATTATTTTCAGAAATCCCGCACGCCATTAGTATTTTCAACCAGTAACTTTTCAAATGAAGCTACATTTGAAGTTAAGGTAAGTTATGAGGAAGTTTAATTACTATTAAATCAATGAATAAATGTTCATTATTTAAAGTACGAATGTGAGTCTTTAACTATATTTGAATGATTATTAAAAAAAAAAAAAAAAAATCACAGGCATGTAATCAAATTATGTGACATATCATATTATATCATATTTCATAACTATTAGATAGTTTTAGTTGGGGTTCGGTCAAGGTAGATCCAAAAAAAATACACATTTAAAAAAAGTGTATTTTTTTAAAAGATTTTCTGCCAACTTTTTGGCTTACTTTGGAAGCCATCTTCAGGGCTGTAGAAATACAATGTCATAAGAATACAATAATAATTTACAATATTATAATATAGAATTGCTATAATGTAATATGATATCAAAAGTATGAATGTAGAAAGCTATGTAAGAGAATTTTAAAAAATTATTGAAAAAAATTAAAACAGTAATTGACCACACCTGCCTATCATGAAGACGAGAGAGGACGTCCTGTACTTAAGTTCACATTTCCATGACTGAGAGGAAAATACATAATTTTTGAGAAAGACACCGTTGGTGGTGGAAGGTGGGGGGAGGCGGAAGGTACAAAGGGAGAGCAGCCTGTTTCAAAAGAGGGGCAATAAAAAGGACAAAGGAAGGAAAGTTAAAGGATTAATGGTCTGGCTATGGGAAATAACCTTGCTCCCAATATTTCAAACATCACACTTAACGACCTCCTCGACTCTATCCTTCCCCCGTTACACAACGACATTTTCTTCCTTAAAAAGTATGTCGACGACCTTTTTCTCATCCTCAATCCCGAAAAAATCCCCCAGATCCTTACTGCATTTAATTCATACCACCTTCATCTGAAATTTACCATAGAAATGGAATCGGATTATCAACTTCCCTTTCTTGACACCCATATCATCCGGAACACCAATGGCTCCATCTCCACTGACTGGAATACCAAGCACACATACTCAGGTCATCTCCTCCATTTTAACTCATCTCACCCTCATCATCAAAAAATTAATTTGGCCAAAAACCTCATCTACAGATCACTCACACTCTCTGACAAGAATTTCCACAGAAAAAATATTAAACGTGTTACTGACATCCTCCTGTCCAATGGTTTTCCTACTCACACCATTAAAAATCTTGTTTAGGAATTTTTTATTTCCACTTCTCCAACTATCCCCCTCCCCCAAAATAACGACCTCGTTTTCCGTTCTCTTCCTTATATTCCAAAACTGTCTGAAAATATTAAGAAATCTCTCAGAAAAACTTTCCCTAACCTTAAGCTTTCTTTTTCCACCAACAACAAACTAAAATCCATTTACACCATCCTTAAAGACCCCATCCCCCTTCCTAACAGAAATAATGTCGTCAACAAAATTCCTTGTTCCACACCTAATTGCCATGGTTCTTACATTGGACAAACAAAAAAAACCCATTTCCCGTAGAATCAATAACCATAAAAATGACATAAAGAAAAAACTAATAAAAACTGCCCTCACTAAACATTTTCATCATGAAGAACACACATTTGACTTCGAGAACATAACCATTCTTTCCACTGAACCCTATGAACACAAACACCTTTTATCTTAAACCGTTCACATTAACTTACAACACTATCCAGTTAACGACAGGACGGACATAGAACAAATTTCTTCAACTTATTCAAACATTTTCAACATTCTAAAAACCATTAGCCCTCCTTCTAAATAAACTTGTCAAACATTTTTCCCAGTTCCAAAGTTACTTATTCCCAATATTACCCTTCCTTTTTTCCTTTGTCCTTTTTATTTCCCCCACAGGTCGCTCTCTCTTTGTACCTTCTGCCTCTTACCTTCCTCCCACTCTTCCACCACCCATGGTGTCTTTCTCAAAAATTATATATTTTCCTCTCAGTCATGGAAATGTGAACTTAGGGACAGGACGTCCTCTCTCGTCTTCATGATAGGCAGGTGTGTTCAATTACTGTTTTAATTTTTTTTAATAGGTTGTCGTCTGCATGTTTTTTTTTAATTCTCTTACATAGCTTTCTATATTCATACTTTTGATATCACATTACATTATGGCAATTCTATATTATAATATTGTAAATTATTATTGTATTCTCATATCATTGTATTTCTACAGCCCTGAAGATGGCTTACAATGTAAGCCAAAACGTTAGCAGATAATCTTTTAAAAAAATACACTTTTTAAATTTGTATTTTTTTTTTTTTTTGGATCTACCTTGACCGAACCCCAACTAAAATATTCTAATGATAATTTTTTAAGTTAATCTGTCTTTTTCAATTAATAGATTTTCAATATAAAGTGGAATTTAACTAGTAACTACTAAAAAGCTTTCAAAATCTTTACATGACATTAAATGAAACGACTGTATAGTGGATACTTCTTAAGCCAGTTTAAGGAGTGAAGGTAAGCTTCCACTCCTTTGTAATCCCTTGCCAAACTTGTACCAACCTGCAGCCATCATCTAATTTTAATAACCAGTTGAACTGGACCGACATCTTGTGAATGTTTGTAAATATTTAAAATTGAGTTTTGAACTATGGTTAAATTTATTTTTAGTGAAGGTCATTCTTCCACTGTCAAACAAAAGCATTTGGAAGGCACTCACAATGAGCATCCTTTTTCATAAAGTACTCTTTTTTTATAATGGGAAGAGTTGCGTTAATGAGTTCTATTGTGGTTCGGAAACCGTTGAAGATTAACGATAATCGTGGAAGTATTCACTTCTTAAACAATCTTTGTTAACGAGGAGATGCTGAGTGATCTCCGATTAAAAATCAGAAAAACTACATTAAGGCTTGGACTCTCTAAAAGCACTAATTGTGATGTCATTTATGACCATCTTCATATGAATAATGTGAATAAGGTTTTCAACACACAATTCTAAAAAATCACTAGTACATCACTCACTCCTCCCTTCGAACAACTAATGAAAGTTGGAAATCCACCAAGTTCAAACTTTAATCAGTTTTTCAAAGGGAGAAGTGATGTACTTCTGCATTTTAAAATTGTAAAAATCTAAACAAGTATTGATTGTATTCTTAGTCATGAAAGGATAATCCTTTATTATGATCTTAAAAGCAAATGTGAGTCAATAGAGTAATATTATAAGGGATAAAACCACCAAGACTGGTAAACCTGTAATAGTCCTCTAAAAATTAAGTGCACAATTTTTGGGACTCAGGTTGTGGACTGGTAACCAGTCTCTCTTCACTCCTCACTGGTGAAGGGGGAGAGATCTCCAAAAATTTTACTATTTGTGATTTTTTTTTCTTTTTGTGTGTTCACTGCATTCGATGTTCCACCTATTATTGATTACTATATATCGTAGCTATGAGTGTTTCATTTTCTACATATACTTTCTATATATAAACTATTATATAAATATACACACACATATATATGTTATTTAACTTCATTGCAGATACCACAATCTTACTCAATTAAGAAGAACAGTACACTCTCCTTTGAGAGGTAGAGGGGCTGATAGTAAAACAAAACAACCAGGAATCACTAAAGTTATGTTTAATAGACATTTAGGGGATTAATTTTAGTTAAATATATAGATAGCAAGTCCTTCCCTAACACGACTTAATCCATGAGGAAGATTGTGAGTAGGTATTTATAATATTTGATGGCCATTTATTTTATCGTGATTTGAATGGGCTTTGGTCTTGCGTCACTTTTGCGCAGAAGAAATATGGACAGCACACAGACTACATGTATCTCCCAAATTCTAGAATAAAGTTACCAACAATGTAAAAAAAAATCATGAATAGTAAAATTTTCAGGTATCTCTCCTCATTGACGAAGGGTGAGAGATCCCAGAAAATTTTACTATTCATGATTTTTTTTTCTTTTTGTGTGTTCACTGCACTCTATATCCCACCTGTTATTGATTACTGTATATATATAAGCCCCGAGTGTACCATTCTCTCTCTCTCTCTCTTTCTCTCTCTCTCTCCCCTCCCCTCCCACTCTCTCTCACCATGGATGGTGTAAGGGTGGGGGGGGGGAGGTAAGAGGTGGAAGTTACAAAACCATTGGANTATATATATGGGGAGGTCAAAAAGTTCTCAGCCTGATCCAGAAAGGAATGAAATCAAAACATAAAACATTTTTCAATATAATGTCCATTATTACCAATACATTTATTACATCTATTTATTAATTTTTCTCAAACAATCATTTATTAACATCTCAAATAATCATTTTCTTCTTTGGAACCAAATGTGTATCAATAGTCTCTTATAGTTAGTCTTCGTCCTCAAATTGCCTTCCTCTGAGGTCCTTTTTGAGGTTCAGGAACAAAAAGTAGTCACTGGGGGCTAGATCTGGCCTGTTTGGTAGATGGTTGATAAAATTGAAGCTGAATTGGCCGAAGATGCCAATTATGGCCATCACTTTATGAGAGGTGTGCAAATGATGCTGCAATGCCTAGTGCAAAAAATGCAAGTGCAGGATTAAGAAAATTTGTGTGAATATAACTACTGATTAGATAAACATGATAAGGTGTAAGTCCTTTATCTCAATCCCCTCCTTCGTAGGTAGGCTTAGAACTTTTGGACCTCCCCTCATATATTTATATATGTAACTCCATTAGTTTTCCATGGAAAATAATCTAAAAATGAATTTCCCTTTTAATCTTTCCCATCCTGACACATCAAAATTTAACTGTAGACAAAAAATTTTATAATTTTCATTAATTACTCCATAATCTTCCATATCTCTACCCTACCATTATTATTATTATTTAAATATATGTTTATTCTAGTTATTTCATTCTTTTTTGGCATAATATTAATTTCCTATATTGTCACTACAGCTACTTAAAACTATTCTCATTCCATAGAGAAACAAATAAAAAAATTTTTTTGTATTCGCACATTGTTTTTGAAATTCGTACCTATATCTAGCTGGTAAATAGCCATTGTTTATTAATATATATTTATTACTTGATTTAATTTTAGCCTTATAAACTCCACAAATTAGACCAAGGACCATCTACATCTGTGACAGTTACAAGAGATGATGCTCTGAAATACTATAAGCAAATGCAGTTTATCAGGAGAATTGAAACTGCTGCAAGTAATCTATACAAAGAACGAATAATCCGAGGATTCTGCCATTTATCTAATGGGCAGGTCAGTGTTCTGTTTCTTAAAATAAAATTAGTAGAATTATAATGGTAGCCATTCACCAACTTTTCCTAATTTCAAATGAAAAGTAGCGTTCCATCAAAATAATTATTTAAGTTTTTTTTTTTAATTAATAAATACAACAATTATTCTTTGCTTATTCGAAAATATGAGTCAAAACGTTTTTGGAGCCCTTCGGAGAAAGGCTTTACCATTAAAATTAACTTAAGAATGTAAAAAAAAAATTTGCTATTCTATTTTTTTTTTAAATAAATATCGAGCTGTTTGTGTGTCTGTTAATTAAACAAGGAACAATTTAAAAAAAAAAAAAAAAAGTAGCTGAGAGAACTAGCATGCTTAAGTTTTCATTTATCTATNTTTTTTTTTGTATCTGCTTTAGATAAGAAGGGCTTAAAATAAAAATAACTCTGTCAGTCTCCAATATTTTTATATGATTTCAGTTTCAGTCATCAGGTACTGATATCTCGGATTTGTGTTAAAATTTCCCATTTATCTAATTTTTATATATCCCATTTGTCTAATTCTAAATGTTTTATATGATATGATAACAAGAAACATCACAACTATTCTTGAATACTACAATATCATACAATTATTACTTTATCTATTTTTATGTTAATATCTGTCTGTATTTAACATAAATTGTTGTATTAACTTATTTTTGGAAGTATTTTTAAAGCCATGTTTTCATTTGTGCACATTTTCTTCTATTACATAAGATTGATAGAAATGTTTCTCTTTTTCGTAATATTTAAATATTCTTCTGCATTGGAAACCCATTTGTGCTAAATATCAAATAACAGGTCACCAATACAAATATATTAAATATGATGGAATAAACAAAATAAATTATATTGAGAAGAGAGTTTTTGTTGACCGTAGATATTATTCTAAGATGATTTTAGTTGGGGTTCGGTCGAGGTAGATCCAAAAAAACACAAATTAAAAAATGTATTTTTTAATGAAGGATTATCTGCCAACGTTTCGGCTTACATTGTAAGCCATCTTCAGGGCTATCATGAAGATGAGAGAGGACGTCTTGTCCCTAGGTTCACATTTCCATGAGGTCATGGAAATGTGAACCTAGGGACAAGACGTCCTCACTCATCTTCATGATAGCCCTGAAGATGGCTTACAATGTAAGCCGAAACGTTGGCAGATAATCCTTCATTAAAAAATACATTTTTTAATTTGTGTTTTTTTGGATCTACCTCGACCGAACCCCAACTAAAATCATCTTAGAGTAAATTATATTGATTTTAAGTGTAGCAGCTTCAATTAAAATTAAACTTTGTGCCATAATTTTCTTACTCTTGATTCTCCATGAATTTGGTTTATATCTCTCCTAATAATCAGTAAATCACAAAGTGACAAAATTTGGAGTTTTGCATCCCAGTTCTTGTGAATAAGATATGATTTTAATCCCTTCTGGTAGAGACATTATACTCTTGGGTTGAAATTGAGCTTTCTTTTTATGGATTTGATGTTGATAACACACTAGTGTTACATCTATGTTTCCCAACATTCTTCATTAATATTAGATTCTAAACTTTTAAATTTTTATTTTATTTGTATTAAGTATTTTTCCCTAATTCTTCATCAGTGCCCTGAAAAATTAAATCATACCATGCAGGCCATACTAAACCTAATCTTAATGTGTATTTCACTTTATAAATTTCCCCATAAAATATTTTATCTACATTTTCATTTATATTAACTATTTTATACATCATCCACAATTTGGTTCAAATTGATTTTATTTCATTTTCCCACTGTTTTTTGGAGGTTGGTGGTGGTGCTTCTTACCTCATGAAGATCTAAAATGAAGACCTAAAATTTACTTTATTCATAAAAGTTATCATGTAGTATTCAGAGAAATTAGCTCCCTTAACTATTGAATTATACTTACATATGTACACATGGTCCCAGTACATCTTGGTTCAAACAACTGTCATCTGCTACCCTATGACATCTTTCAGTGAAGCTTTTTGGGAAGAAATGCATGCCCACTAAAAGATTTAATATTTCATTTTTAACTACTGCATCTGAAATACTATATCCCTCATAGTTTGATTTATTTTTATCAATCAAATTCATTTTATATTCCATCCCATTTATTATTAATTCTGACCTCAACAAAATTAATTTATCTTCTTTTGGGAAATTACTTTTATTTTATGTTTATTAAACTTTATTTAGAAATTGTTCAGATTTTTGGTAAGTTTTCTAAAACTTACTGAATTAAAGATGAGTGATATTTGCAAAGCTTCTATCTAGGGTTTTATATTCAATAAAGTCTCTTCTATGCTATGTCAGCCTGTTTCCCTTGTATTATCCTGTAATTAACTTTAGAACAAGACACAATTATATAAATGGAGTTAGTTTTATTTTTATTTTCAAATAAATTTAAATGACTTAACTAATTAGTGGATCTAAAGGCATCAAATTTGGAGGTTAGAAGACATCAACTTCCAGCTAAGCTTAGGGATTTATTCTTTTTAATTTTGTTCAAGTTCTTATACCATGATTTTTTTAATCTAATTTATTGATTGGAAATTGGTTCTAAATATTTCAAATTTATCTTTTTCATGTTATTCAGAAGTTATCAGTTAAAAATTTTAAGGGTAGAATGGTTAGCTATAGTGATTATTAATACTTACTTTAATTTATTTTTGGAATGGGCTTAAGAAGAGATCAGTATTATTTCACTCTTAATTTTTTTTTTTTTTTTTTTTTTGAACATTTTGTGTGAGTTTTGTTATCTTCACTAAATATTACATTTAAGGAGTTATTAGCACCTTCTTAAAATGTATGTATTAATTAGTTAATTTGTAAATTTTAAATTATGTTATGAGTTAAGTGCTTTAATAAATCCTTCCAAGTTTTAGGACCATAATTGATTAAAGACCGTCCTCTTATTTTATAAACAATGTATAGAACACAGAGTTCTTTTAAACTTCATCTAAAAGTTTATTCATCATCATGTCTGTATTAGTTATTAATACAAATTTTCCCATGGGGACCATCTTTGATTGTCTGTTGTTCATATCATCACGTACCCCAGGACAGACAGCCAGCCACCTAGATGTGGGCCTCCCAAGGCAGCGCTGGAGAGCTGGGACTGGGGGGCGCCGCGGCCTGTCCTGGGGCGGGTCGGGGGCCTGGGCAAGTTGGCGTGTCCCCTGACAGCTGATAACTTGCTTCTGGGCTACTCATTATGTACACAAGATCATGTGATCTCCAGCAAATAAGTATTGGATTACTATAGAGATTATTTAAAAAAAAAGAAATTAAAAATAACAGACGCTGATAACCATGGTCGTTGAGCACCTCTAAACCACAAACAACAATATCATCACTTTTAAAAAAATATCTTATTCTGTAAAGTTTTGTGGATTCCCACATTAATGTACTAATTTATTATGGTGTTATGGAGTAGAATTTTTAATTTTGTGTAGTAAATTAAGGGGAAGACAAGTAAATAGGTTTTCAACATTGAGACTAATCAGTGTTTTCATTTTTATCAAAGGTTATCTTTAATTGTTATTCTTAGACTGTCTTGGTTGTACTATACTACATATATGTCAACCAAACTTATTAAAAATTCAACAATGAGGTTATGGGTTTTACAGAATGATAAAATTATTAATATTTANTATATTCACTTTTATTTTAAAATTGATTTAGTTATTTAAAAGTTTTATACACAATAGTTAAAAGATAACAGTATTGAGTTATATAAATCAAAATGTAATTGAAGTATTATTAACTAAAATAAATTAAGCAATTTTTTATTTTTATTACCAACATTCATAATTCTTATGAATTATTATTTATTACTTTTCCTTTGGTAACATTAAAAAACAAAATAAAAACCTAAACAATTTTTTTTTTTGCAATTATCAGTATAATTAAAAATAAAAATAGCTTCTGAAAAGTATAGAATTATCGAATAAACAAATGAGACTAATGACTATTTCTTAGTGTTCTATGGCTTATACAAGATATTTTCCTTCAAATTAAAATCAAATTCAAGTGTTTTCAATTTGATGAAATTAATTTTTAATAACAACACTTTGAAATAATTAAAATTTTAATGGGCCAGGAAGAGACATATTTTGGCATGATCATTTAAACTTATCCTAAAATTAAATCTTTAGCATTTTTATTTAGCAAAATTATTCTGCACTTATCAGTCCAATAATATCCATTAAAACATTTAATTTAGTTTGTTTTTTTAAATTATTTTTNTTAAATTAATTTTATTGGTAATTTAAAATTCTATAGTTTTTCATGGTATTTATTTTTGTTATAAAAAAAAACATTTACTAAAATTTTGTATGTATATTTATTTCAACTGAACATATTTCTAGCTTTTCTGTGTAAAATTCATGAATATCAAAAACCTCATCAAGGTACCAATGTGAATAGCTTTTAAAAAAATCTTGAAAAAAAAAATTTCTGAATCTCTGACCTATATTGGTTACTTAATATGCAGTTGTTATTTACTTCCTCGGGTGCTTTAAATGTCTTATAAAGAACAATTTTCGAGACTTCAAAGGTGCCTTGTTTTAAGGTGTCTAGCTTAAAGACGTTAACAAAACGGCATAAAATAGGAATCATGTGGCGGCGTTTTCGCTGGTTCGAAAGTGGTAAATAATAATAAATATTTAATATTAAAAATAAAAGAAAAATAAAGAAAAATTTAATATAATAGGTAACAACTTACAAGGTAGTTTCAGCAGGCAGTTCGATCCTCCCACTCATCTGCAGTTTTTCCTCCAAAGCGGCCCTGAAATTAAAGGTCTCTAACTCGGCCAAGAGAAAAACCCAAAAATTCAGACCAATAAACTTCTGCAAATGCGTGGCAGCCGTGAGTGGACGAAGAGAAGTGGACTGTATTATGAATTGGAGGCGCATAAGGCGGGACGAAATACTAAGACTTTTATAAACCGAAATGGATACTTTAAAACACTTTGTACTACTACTAGAAGCAGGTTTCTGGAAGCTGGGAGCAGAGTGTCTCCTGTGAGAGCTGGAAGCTCCGAAGTATTGTAAAAGGTTTCATGAGCAGAAAATTTTTCCATTTCAATATTTATCCAACCGTTTCTAAATCTCGGTTTCAATGAATGAACTTTTTGTTATCATTTTTATAGCTTATGGGCAAAATAGGCACCATTTGATTGTCACGTTAAATAAAATATTAAAGAGTAGAGCATTAGTTCTAAGATAGTCTGCTACTTAAAACCTTGACCGAGCTTTAAATATGGAATATTTTTATTCTAGAATAAGTTTAGCATAAGTAAAAATAAGTACCAACTTTTTAAATTTTAAATAAGCTATTACCCACTTGACTACCTAATTAAAATTTAATGTACTAGGGATATTTTGTTTAAAATTTAATTGTACTTTTAACAGGAAGCTTGTGCAGTTGGAATGAAAGGAGCAATGAGAGATATAGACTCAGTTATTTCTGCATATCGAGTCCATGGTTGGGCTTATCTTCAAGGAATCTCTCCTCTTGGAGTCCTGGCAGAACTTACAGGGAAAATTTCAGGTTCTGTTCGAGGCAAAGGAGGGTCAATGCATCTCTACTGTGATAAATTTTATGGTGGAAATGGCATTGTTGGAGCTCAAGTAATTCCTCATTTATTAAACATAAGTTGTTAGCAATTTTTTTTTCCAATAATTTATTTTCTAATCATATTAATTTAAAGCCCTGTATAAACTAAGCAGATGACCCTTATCTGTTAGTTTCTTTAAAAGTTTTTAGAATTAAAAATAAATGAAAAAAATTATCTTCCATTCAAAATCAAAATAAGGATATAAGGTAGGATCTCTAATGTTAGCTATGGTTATGTCTTTGGTAGGCCTGGTGGTGAAAAGGGAGCAACATAACCTCCATAGTTAGTTTCCTAAACATTTCCCTTAATAAACATTTTTCATTATTGTCTTGTTTTGATGTTTTACCTTCGACCAACTGTTATAACTCATCAAAAATCTCTTTGGTCATTCTGAAACATTACATATATTCAAATGAATACTCGGTACATAATCTGAGATGACTTATCCTGATTATCTCTTTTTAAAATACATTTCCTTGTCCACTTTTTTTTTTTTTTAATTTAACTCTTCTTTCTTTTTTAACTCTTCCTCTAGCACTTTGAAAAACTTAGCCATAAATTCCTGGCCAAGATCATCACACATTAATTATAAGTCTTAAAAATAACCATTTTATTATCAATTGCTATATAATTGATGTCACAATGTGAATAGCTTTTCATTCCCCTGAACCAATTTAGCTAACCAACAAAGCCAAGATAGCCTTTCTCCATCTGTCCCTATTCAATTGGGCCCAATAGCTTTCTCTTAAACTGGTATTGTATAAACAAGGCTTTAAGTAGTATAATTTATTATGAACAAGAAACAGATTAAATATTAATAATGTTTCTTTGTATACTACTTATCTTCTTTATTTTCATTTATATTTATTTCATTAAATAATTTTTGTAGGTACCAGTTGGTGCAGGGATTGCTTTAGCTCAAAAATACATGAATACAGGTGCTGTATGCTTCTCACTGTATGGAGATGGGGCAGCCAATCAAGGACAAGTTTTCGAAGCATATAATATGGCATCTCTTATGAAACTTCCTTGTATTTTTGTTTGTGAGAACAACGGCTATGGCATGGGAACATCTTCAAAACGATCTTCGGCAAGCACAGACTACTACAGCAGAGGTGATTACGTCCCTGGAATAAAAGTATGCTTTATTTATTTACTTTTGACTTAAAACATTTTACTTGAAATTCCTTTAAGTCTAGTTGAGTTTCGGACAATTTTAGGATTTTAATTACATCAAAGCTTATCACAAAAATTGTATTCATTATATGGCTTATTACAAAGGAACTAATCTTGCATATGGCATAAAACTAGCTCATAGACTTTCTAAGAAGAAAAATTAATATTTATTCCTGAATTTGTTTGATGCATAAACATTAAAATTAACTATTAACTATATAGTTAAATCATTTGTGCTAATTTTGGATGCCTTGTAAATTCATGTTAAATAATGTTGTCATTGGTATAATAGTACTTGTAATATTGTTACTAGAATATTAATCATAACATTCACTTTGGTGCGCTTTTATGTATGAAGTAAGTGTTTTATTTTTCTTTATTCAGTTACTGTGTTTTGTGTAATCTATTTTTTTATATTTATTAATATCAGTTTGTATAATGCTATGTTTGTAATATGTCCCTGAAAAAATTGTCTATTGGGGGGTTCTTTATAAATAAATAAGCATTAATCAAAAACTGTGGAATTTCTTAGACAATTCGTATAAAGACAAAAACATATTTTTTGTTTCATTCTTAGTATTTTCTTAAACTTTTTTCTTTTGCAGCTAGACACTTCTCAAGTGTGAAAAGATATTCCCTATTTGATAAAAAATATCTAGTCATTATACTTGGGTTAAAAAAATTTTATTTTTGATTTTACATCAAAAAATTTAAATTTTATAGAGAAAGAGAACAAATCTATTCAAGTTAATTGTCTAATTGTCTTATCTTCTAATTGTCTTAAGCCTATTATTTAGAGCATATAAAACATTTTATATTAATGTATGCCCTCATCTTTCTTTGATTTACTCCCAAAATTACTTCTTTATTATCTAAGTACTGTTTGTGTTCGGACTTCTAACTGAGAAAAATAGAGCTTCAATAAAAATATTCGAATACCCACACAATCACCCCATGTTAAAAATTTAAAAATTGGTTTCGAGGACTTGAAAATGTAAATATTTTTAAAAACTGAAATTAGATTTTATATAATTTCAATTTACTTTTGCTAAATGGGGTTGAAATAATTGAAGTCTCTTTCAAACTTAACCAATTTATTTGTGCTTATTATGGGAAATAAGAAAAAAAAAAAAAAAGTCAAAAGTTGCTATTCAAAGGTATGCACAATCCAAGAACCTGATGTACACACCTGTACATGTATCTCTAATCATGCCTGGTAAATAAAATACATATAACCAACATGAAATTTCATATTCAAAATTCTCATTTGTCCATAATGCTACATGAATATTTTCAACAAAATTAGCTAATCTAGTAAGTTACTTAACAATTTTTTTAAATTTTCTAAACTTTTTAAAATGCTTATAAAGTAACTTCAATTGGTACTTTACAATTTCTGAAAATCTTGTTACTGGAATATCTTATTGTTATTTATATATCATGCATAGGGGGAGAGGGAAGCTTTCAATGACTGATAACTGATTTTTGTTATTAGTAAGTCTAATTTAGGAGTGGAATATATCATTTGAAAATTAATAATATGAGAGTTAAAATATTTCTCATTATTTATATGCAGTATAATTTGGAGTTATGAAAGGAGTGATATGCTAATAAATTGGAGTGAAGTGGTTGGCAGTTTGTAATCAGGTACTTGAGAGTTGGCACTGAATTCTCTTTTAGTTCTTTTGAAAGAGTTCAAATCATAATGCAATTTTCTTTGTGTTTATCTCCTAGTCAGAAAATTTATCTACTAATATTTTCACTAAAGTTGGGTAAAAAAAATATATTGGTAATCCTTTGCACTATATTTTTGCCCTTATTTAAATTTGTTTATTGTTTAGGTTGATGGAATGGATGTTCTTGCTGTCCGAGAAGCGTCTAGATATGCTATTGAGCATTGCACTTCAGATAAGGGTCCTATTGTTCTTGAAGTTGAAACTTACAGGTAATGCTAATATAATGCTTTAATTATTACCCTTATTTTCCATCTTGTCAATCCTGCCATAGTTGATGGCTTTATTAGAAAATAAATCATAGATTACCACATCCTTAAAGCTTAAAGTGATATATGAGTGTGTGTGTGTGTGTGTAGCAGAATGGCCAAAAATTTACAATCATAGATTCTGTAAAGACCACAGGAATATAAAGGGTGTCCCAAAATTAACACAATATTTTAATTAAAAAGAAAACACAGCTTTTAGTATTTTTATTCTTATTTTTTATTTAAACATTAAGTATATAGGATAGGGTTATTTACGGAATAACACATCGGGCAAATGGCCTCCATGGCTTTGCACATTCACACGCGTTTGTCAAAGTTTTCCATGACCATTTCGCATTAATGTGGCTGAATTTTGTTGAGCAGCATTGAATCTCCTCCTTTAATGCATGGGTGGTTTTGGGCTTGTTGACATAGACCTGTGATTTCAAATAACCCAATAAGAATAAATCTAATTGTATAATAATTTTTAGTGCAAGGGAACAGAATAAAAAATCTAACTGTCCCAGCCAGGACATCGCATGAGCGATATATTCGTCGGCCTCGGAGGTTGGACTCTCGACACTAGTGCGGGGAATTTAATAACTTATCAGACTTGTCCCGGTAGCATAAGTGGTAAATGCACCGGCCCGGATAGCAGGGGATCCAGGTTCGTGTCCTGGCTGGGACAGTTAGATTTTTTATTCTGTTCCCTTGCACTAAAAATTATCTAAATTTACGTGGGATTAAAGACCACAAAATAAATAATATTTATCTAATTGTATAATATTACATGATCTAGGGGGCTAATTCTAATCACCGAAATGAGATAGTACACGACCTGGAAATGTTTCATGCAGTAATTGAATTGTTTCATGGGCTGTGTGACAAACACATTTGTCCGATGTGTTATTCCATAAATAATCCTATCCTATGTAATTTATGGTTCCATAAAAAATAACAATAAAAATACTATAAAACTATGTTTTCTATTAAATTCAAATCTTGCATTTGGGACACCCAATATTATGTTAAATTTAATTTACATCAATTTGCTTCCTTCTTTATGTTAAAGCAAATTTGTTTCTGGTTGGTATACTATGTGCCAATTATATATATCTTACATGAGAATGAATTCCCAGTTTTTTGTTGTTTTTTTTTGGGTTACCTCATCTCTTATTGATAACTATCTTAAATTTATCTTTCAATGGCTATTGAATCAAAAATATTTTTTTGTTTTCATTATATAGTTAACAGTAAATTGTTTTGCATATTTTACTATTTCTGTTATTCTGCATTGTTTCAAAGTCTTTTTTTTTTTTTCATTTCAAACTTTTATTCATTGGGTAGCAGAAGATAATTTGGCTGGTGATTAAATCATATTCGGGTAATTCGGGCTTAGGCAGATGAGAGATAAAATACTTGACCTCGGAACGTGATACTGCTTTGAGTGGCAAGGACAAAGGTAATGGCATGTCCAGAAACTCCTCAGTCTCCGCGGCATTGGACAGGTCTGAGGGATATGAATGGGAAGTAAATGTTTGCTTGAAGTGCTGGGCAAACATTTCGGCCTTGTCTTTTTATATTTCTGACGACTTTGTCAGAAGATGCCCAGAAACCATCTCCTCCGATGCAAGGGTGTAGAAGCTTCATGGCACTTAAGGATTCTGTGAGTAGCAATCCAATGGGATTTGTCTCTTGCTCAAAGAGTAAACAGATATGCATTAAAAGCCTCAGTTCGTAAAACACCTAAGTTTTGTTTTACGAGTCTGGAAAGACGATTAAAGTCAATGCGATCTGAAGGGTGATTAAAATAAATTAAAACAAGAAAATCAAAATCTATATCATTCTTAAAGTGAACATATTTTCTCTATACTCTACTATTACTGAACATTCACAATTAAATAAAAATTATTCTTTTGTTGGTTCATGCTTAAATATACACATTTTTGGGTTTCTTTACAAGTTTTCATATTTAGGGCCATCATGTCTATTCCAGTTCTGTTCCAATATTTGGCCAACCTTAGCAAACAGATCTTAACTATCCAAAGATTTCCTATGTCATTTTTTTTTTCTTTTCAATTTTTTTGTTAGGCTCTCTTTTGATTGCAAGTATAAATTATATAAACTTCATAAATTATTGTAAGACAAGGTTCAAATTCTGGTATATTATTCTTTAGCATATTAGCACAAATGTAAGTTTTATTTTATTTTCTCACAATCCAGGTATAGTGGGCATTCTATGTCAGATCCAGGAACTTCATACAGAACTAGAGAGGAAATCCAAGAGGTCCGTATGTCCCGAGATCCGATCACTTCATTTAAGGAAAAAATTTTAAATGGAAATCTAGCTTCAGCAGATGAATTGAAGGTAATATTTCAAATAATTATGAAATATAATTAGCTAAATTTACTCTCTAAAATTCTTATAAAAACATAATGATTTTTATTAACAATACTAATTTAATTGTTAAATTTGTATGAACTTGGATGAAAGTACTGTAGTAGGAAATTTTTTAATCTATGAATGTAATAAACCATGTAACTTTACTACCAAATCAATCAGTTTTAATAGCTTTTAGACAATATTTTTTATTCCCACTTAATGCTCTGAACTGAGCTACATTTTTGTGAATTTCAAAGGAATATAGCTATCGAGATTGTGACAAATGTCAAGATTTTTCCTACTCTTAGCATTAATGTGTATGTGGGTGTGCGTGCGTGCGCGTATTTGTGTGAGCATGTGTGTGTGTGTGTGTGCCTGTTAAGAAAGGAATATTATTGGAGTTCTAGATGAAAGGCAGAAGGCCAAAAATAAATTATAATAATTCTTATAACACTTATTTATTGCCTTACTAGTTTTGTGTTCTTTGAAGCCTCTTCGGGAGCTCAAAATATATTACATTTGCAATTCATTTCCCCTCTCCTACTGGTTCTATTTTGCTCAATTAGCCTTTCATTTTGCATTTGCAGATTTATGTCGAATTTCATTCAGAAAGTTGTGGCCTTTAGATCATTCACAGACATTCACACACACATACGTATACAAATTTTAGTAGTTATAATTTTTGGTATCTAGTAGGTAAGATAATAGTAAATATATTTTTTAATAAGTTTTAAATCTGTCATGAGAACAACCTCAAATTGCTACGTTTCTGTGTAATCCGCTAAAAGTGGCCACTGAAGGAATACACAAAATTTATATATATGTATCTGTGTGTATAAACTTATGCATTGACTTAAAATTAACAGATAATAAAATTCTTAAAAATTTTAAAAGATCTGAATTGAACTATTTAAATAGATAAAAAGATATATTTTCTATATCCTCAATGGAACGTAATCACTGTGACCAAGTATTATTTTGTCATTAATAACTGTTTTTAATACATACCAGAGTTATTATACAATCCCTTAATATGAATAGGCATTAATATGAGAGCTTTCTTTAGGTTAGCAATCTCTTTTTGCTCAAAGTCATAAAACTCTTTCCTTTACACTTTTTTGATGGCTTCTACAACCCAGTGTGGTTCTTGGCCTACTCTAAAATGGAAGCCTTCCAGTTTGATTGGTTGAGTAGTGTACTCAAATCTTCCTCCTTGTTCAGTCCAGCACCTCCTCCAGAGCTTTTCTTGGGATTCTTTCATCTGTCATACGAATCAAGTGTCCTGCCCACCCCAGCCTATTGGCCCTGATGAATTGCATGGTGTTAGTGTTGCTGTACAAGCTGTGGTGCTCCTTATTCTTCCTCCTCTAACAAGGCCATAGATTCCCCTTAATAATTTTCTATCTTTCTATCAAAGATTAGCAGTCTCTTCTCATCTGCCAATGCTTCTTACAACTTGGGATGGTTGATACTTCCATATGCTTACCTGAAATCCAAGAATAAATTACGAGTAAGCAGTTTAAACTTAATGCCCTTCTCCACGACTGACCTTAGCGTGAAGACTTGGTCATCAGTGGACCTTCCTTTCCTGAAGCTGGCCTGATAAACTCCAACTTTACGCTTTCTGTAGGGGTTTAGTCTTTTGTTTAAAATCCCGAGAGGACTTTGTAAGCATTTGGGAGAAGGTATATACCTTGATAGTTCATGCAAATAGTATTATATTCCCTTGTCATCTTTTTATCATTCCATGCCCTGAGGATTAGGTTGGAAAATGTCCTGTGCAACTCTTCTCCACCATATTTGAGAAGTTCCGCAGGTATCTCATCCAGACCTGAACTTTTGTGAATTTTCAGCTAGCCTGCAGCCTCAATCACTACTTCTGGATCGGTTGTAACTTCTTCCTCTGTGATCTCATAAGCCAAACTTCTTTCCTCCTCTGTTTCGTTTCTTAATAGAGCTTCGAAATAGCCAACTCATCTCTTGAGGATCTCCTCCTTCTTGTTTAGGAGTGTCCGGTCTTCATCCTTTCAAGCAAAACTTTTTGTTTAGAAGACTGACCTCTCTATCAACTTACTGCCCCTGATTCAGGTGAGATGGCTGCCTCCTTAGAGCCTCCTGAAGCTCGTGATTCAAGTTGCCTGGCTTAGGCTGGCTCATCAGGACTGATGAGGTTTGTCCACCTCATCAGTCCTGATCATTTTATCCCATCAATAAAGAGCATTAGCAATTATTGAATTGTAAGGACTGGATTCTTTGTATGTTGGAAGGCTTAGGGGCACCCCAAATTTCTATACCGTTTGTCTATATTGGTCGTATTAAGGTCTTGTAGAGTGCCATTTATTTTAAGATTAGAGTTCTTATTCATTAGACTGTAGAGGAGTCCTCGACATCAATTTTAACTTTTAATCTTAGTATGTTCGCTTCATGTGAGTCGTGAGTCAAGATGTAACTACTGGTAACAAATGGAATTTGAAAGAACAATGTTAAATTTCACATTTCAGGGAAGTTTTTTTTTTCCCCCCACAATTGGAAATTAACTTAAACGAATTTTACTTCATTGATTTTTATGCATTATTTGCTATACCATTACTTGATATTTGATATATTTGTAGATTTTTAGAAGTAGTTTTAGGGTCATTTAAAGAATAGTCTTATTGCAAATAAAGCTAAGAGGGTACTTGGATGGGTAGGGATGTCTTCAGTAGGTAGGATGAAAAGGATGGGCCCTAGCACACCTTGAGGAATTCCTGCTTCCACTTGATAGAAATCTGAGTAATCTAATTGTTGCCGAACCCTAAAGAAACAGTTGGATAAGTAAGACCTAAGGATTAGGTAAGTGTTACTAGGGAGTATAGATTTCAGTTCCAACAAAAATCCACAGAGCATCTATCCAATGCTTGAGAAACATACAAAAAAGCACCTGGGCAGTACTCTTTATGCTCAAGGGAAGATAGTAACATCTGCAGAAATGTTTTTGGTCAGGATAGTTTCTAGCCATTGAGAGTTATTTAATCTATAACTATTAAGTTATAAGAACCTGCAAGGGTTCCCAAATAATCAAAATGAAGTCTGTCCAAAGGTTTTAGTAGTTATTTCTAGAGAAATAAATTTTGTTTTCAATGATAAATCTTTATTGATATTGACATTGGCGCTTTGTAAGTGATAAATTCTTATTTTAAGGCATTAATTCAATGTGATTTAATTTATCCTCATATATCAAACTGGTGCCAAGCTGACAGCAAAAACCTCACCAAACTCCTAAATATGGCACTGAATATTTTGGTCTTGTCCCCTTTTGGCTATGCTCGCCACTTTCCTCTGAGGCCAGGAAGTTGCTTCTCCCCAGAGCCTGCTGTCTGCACACCTCCTGGAAATTTCCTTGTTGGCAATTCCAAAAACATGAGATTCCCTTGAAATTTCATGTTTTTGGAAGCTCATGCGCTCTTCTCAATAAATTATTAACTCACAGGCCATGCATTCTCTTCTAACTGTTGTTTGTTTTATGTTACTGAACTGTTGGCCTTGCACTCTGAGTCCATGGACTGTGTGGCATTTGTTTCCTTTGACTGACCTACCTTTAATGAATTTTTCTACAGTTAAAATTCATCTTCTTCAAACAGTCTGTCCATTATTTTTCCTGGGCCATAACCCTTAATGAAATGACCTCTTGCAAATGCTTAGAACAAGCTTATGTCAAAATTACAATGACTTGCTAAACCTTGTATCTGGACCAAGCCTATTTTTGATATTAATACGATTCCACCATAGGAGCATACATCCCATGTTTTATCTCATGAATGAATCATGTGCTTCATATGCGAGCATTCAGTCTATCTGTGATTTTGGTATCTCTGCATGCACCATTAATGACCATTAATAAGTTCTTTGTCTTATTATTCATTCCAATCCTATACCAAGCACAAGTACATTACCCTGAGTAAATCTTTTTCATGTTATTCTTTTGCTTTGTTATCTTATAGGCATATTATAAAATTTCCAGTTATTGAAACAAATATAAAATAAGGCTTAGGAATATGTTATGGTTACTAAGTAAGGTTTTATTAAATCATTTATGGTTTATTAAATATCATGTGGCAACTTTGGATTATTTTTAATTAGTTGCCTATTGTGTTACAGTCAATTGATGTTGAAGCTCGTGGTATGGTGGAGGAAGCTGCAGCTAGATCTAAGACAGATGGAGAAATCACTCTAGCTGAGTTAGCAAGTGACGTCTATATGCATCCTCTCGAAATTGCAGTCCGTGGTGTTCATCCAGATTCCCCTGTTCAACATGTTAGAATTGGCACTCCCATTCATTAAGAACTACTCTAAAAATGAATTTCTGTTAAGCAAACAGGGGTTTCTATACTTTGTAAGTATGAATAGATCTTCTGTGATATATTTTCTCCTAATATGTTATAAAAACAGTAATAGTAATAATGAAATTCTTCATATCGCTAACTAAAACTTGGATTAACTGTAATTATTCAATCTGTAATACTTTTTGATAAAATTACAAAATTCCGAGTCTTTAAGCTTATATTACCAAAACATACTCTTTTATTCAATACCTTGTTTTATTATTCATCCCTATAATGTTACTCTCAGGTAAAACCAATTTACTTTCTTTATCAATGGTAAAACCCCCTATTTTGTATTATATAGGTTTTAATTATAAATTACATTTGTGGGAGTCTCATTTTTATTTTTAAAGTAGAGGAACAAATAGGGATTATTCTCATTGTACCTTAAGTCATACAAGTTTTCTGATTAGCCTTCCTACTCCTACCAAAATGAAGCTAGCACTTGATTTGGACACCTATCCATTTGTAATGTATTAATGTAAATGTTAGGAGTGGGGTCGATGAGCCCCTTCTCCCTCCACAGTGATGTTCACTTATTTATATTATTGTTATTTTTAATTTTTTTTATTATAATTTTTTTCTATTGTAATTTATCTATGTCATCAAATTACAAGATTTTGTTAATAACAGAATATAATAAATATAGATTTATTAATTTTTAAAAAAAATGTAAATGGTTGTAATATGAGCTCTACTTCTGGCTATAAACTGCTGGCTATAATATTTGTGTGTGGGAGTGCGTGTGCATGTGTATGTGTGTGCCTAACAGTGTGATGTGGCACCTCATTCTTAATGAATCCTAGCAATGGGCCCATGGAGGATTCATCTCATTAGACTTGCCTACACTTCAAGTTTTTCTTCATCTGAGCAGTCAGGGACAACAGCCATATTTAAAACTTTTATTGCATCCTCTTGAAATTGCAGTCTGTGGTGTTCATCCAGATTTCCCTGTTCAACATGTTAAAATTGGCCCTCCCACTTATTAAGAACTTCAGTTGCAAACGATTACACAACACACTATGGACACCAATCCACTTGTAATGGGTTATTGTAATCAAACATAATATGTGCTCTACTTCTTCATGTGTGCAATTAGTTTTAATTTATCAATAAGTAGCCTCAAAGCTAATAAACTCAGGAAAAGGATGAGCCATGAATGAGTTTAATTTTTTTTTTAATAGATATTCTTTTATCTTTGATAGCTCACTTTTGTTGTACAAATCCAATTTTCCATACTTACATATTCATATGGTTAAGTATTTGAATTATATTTTTTCTGCACAAAAGGGGACTCCTAGTGATGTAATATATTTTTTATTAAAAGACGTATAATTTTTTTTTAATATAAATATTTTAAACCTACATCCATAAGCGGACAAATTTGTGATGTAAGCTCAAACTACATACACTTTGACATCTTTATTAATATATATTTCCCCATGAATGCAAAACTTTATATTGCACCGGCTCTTCAATGAATCTTTGCAGATTTGGTGTCTGTTTCACCAATGTTTCAGTAGAATTACTTTACTGAATTAAAATTAAATAATTTATTTGAATTGTACAGGGAGACCGAAAAATAATCTTACTACCTCAGCCGGGAATTGAACTCGGGTCTCCCACTCGCCGAGTGGGCAAGCTCCACAGGGAGTTCAATAATTTCAGGCTCCCCATACCTCATTACGAGTCCAACCCCCAAGTATGACAAATATATTGCCTATAACTCGAAGGAGGTAACATTGCTAGCTATTTATTAGACTCTTGTTTGGCAAAGGGCCACAACCTGACATTCAAATCATGATGATAATTGTGGTAAAGTTATCCCACATTTCATTATTTATTGTGGCCCTTTGCCAAATGGGAATCTAATTATATAACAGTCTATAATTATTAATTATGCTCTGTAATAATTATATATATGTGTGTTTGTGTGTATGTATTATAGTTCTAGACGATATATTTATCAAACTTGTGGGGTTGGACTTGTGAGGTACGGGGAGCATGAAATTATCGAACTCCCTCGGTGGTGCAAGTGGTAGCATGTTCGCCTAGTAAGTGGGAGATCTGAGTTCGATTCCCTGCAGAGGTAGTAAGATTTTGTAGGGCTCCCTGCACAATTCAAATAAATAATGAAATGTGGGATTAATTTACCACAATTATTATCATGATTTAAAATTAAATAAGTTTCAATAATTTTTTTTTTTTTAAGGGGTAAATAAAAGGCAACCCCAATGCACAAAACTTATTTCTCTTGTAAAAATTGTTAATAAACTGCTTTTGAAAATTATAATAATTTTTTCTTTTGTAAAATTGTATTTAATGTTAAATATACCTCAAGAAACATTAGATTCATTTCTATTCAAATAAACTTTCATTCCATTCGAAAGCACTTCTGACTGTCATCTAATTGATGAAGGAAATGCTGAAAAAAGCTATCCATTTTCTAACATTGACTAATACTACCTTTGGTTACTAGTATAGATACATATATATAATTTTTTTTGTTTTTATTTATTTACACTTGCATTCCCTCTTTTCAGTATTTAGTTAATAATTACATTATTTTTTATAATTTTATGTTGCAGTTAGTGCAACTTCAGATATTTATATGCTGCAACAACTGAATCTTATTTCTAGTTTTAGACTTATGTGAATTCCCAATGTTTGTTTATATTTTAGTATTATAACTGGNATGACTCTTAAAATCATTTATATGGGCCTATGCTGTTATTAAATTAGTAATTTAAAACTTTGGAATAGATTATAATGATAATTTTGGTAATGTAATCCTACATTTCATTAATAATTTGATTTTTAAGATTATAACATATTTTAAACTTTACACATTAGTCTTTATCAGACCGTCCAATATGTTATGAAATTAGGATTTCCATAGTGATCTGCTTCAATGAAAATTAGCACCTGGGTGTTAGAATTCTCCTCTATTGAGGGCCAAATAGTTTAGTTTTCTACTCATTTTTATTATATTTACTTGATATTTTTTTGCCTAAATTATTTTTAATTTTTTAAATTTTGTTCTATAGATTGTTTAAATGTAATAAAAAATATAATTTCAAACTATTACTTTTTAATGTTTTATATAATAAATATATAGACTATTTATCAAATTGTGTAAATTGTTGGTTCAAACTCACCTATTTTCTGCTATTCCTTCTAAAACATAGAGATTGTTCCTTCATTATTTTTAATGATAAAAATTTAGATTGAATTAATAACTTAGTTAAGTAGTAATAGTTTTATTATTACAAATAACATGTATTACTGTTTATTGTCATTGAATATCTGACTTATAATATTTTTAGTTTAAAAAAAAGTTATATGATTTTCCTTGCAGTCAGATGGAAAACGGATTAAGGTTGAGTACACCCAGTCATGTGCGAAGGTTCTTATCAACTATTTACGGGAGCAGTCCTGAATTTATGAACTCTTCAACCTATACTTTCTTTGGCAGACAGAGAAGCTTATCCTTTGAAGACTTAGATGGAATCGATAAATGTTCCCCTGCCTCTAATCAAAACCTAAGGTATGTGATTTCTTTCACCTGATTTAATATAGCAGAGAAGTAAATTTTAATATTTATTAATCAAGTTTAATTTAATAGTAACCTCCTAAATTGTCCTATCAGGTAAATGAAACTGAGGTTATATGAATAAATAAATTTGTATGTATATATATATATGTGTGTGTGTGTATATCAACCTATTCTTAAATTTGAGCTTGCTCTTAATTCTCAACAAAAATCTTTGTGATTTAGAATTTAATATCTTTAAATAAATATCAAATATTAACTCTGCACAATTAAAACTAGCTATTTTTTATTTTTTGCGCTCTAAATTATTTGATTAGGTTATTTTGGATAATGAGTTAGTATGTTCGAATGTATGGAGAGGAAGCTGGCTCCAATGAGCTAGTTAATGACCTTGTAATCTGATTGACTTGCATACCTAGATCTTTCTCAATAAATATTTATTGAACCTATAGCTAGTTTTTACATATGAAGTATGGAATAGCAAAGAATTTAATATAGCTGCCCTAAATAAAATTAAAATCAATTATATGATATACTGGAAATTATAGTATTATAATAGTTATGATGAAAGAATTATAGTAGTTATTATGATGTTGAGCTTTTATTTGACGTTTTGTTGTGAAAGATTAAGTTAACTAAATATTTATATGTTATAATCAATATATTAAGACCTGCTATCTTATTGCTACCAATTTTATTATGGCTATGCTGGTTGGTTTTTAAAAGCTATTGAAACTTACTAACACACTATGCTATAAGTCAAATGTTGCATATTGGAAAGTTATATTTCAGTTAAAACATTATGATGAAATTTATAAATTAAGTACTGATTTAGTGGTGTTTTATGTAAATTGTTTGTTTGGATAATTATTTGTTTGTATGAAGATTAAGTAAGAATGGACTTAACTTTACTTATACTTATTGATTTGTAAGAATAAGTTTATTTATTTCAATTTTTGTGTATATTATGTCTGGTAATATTCTTAATAGAGATTTATTTACTAGCATTGAAAATATTTCTAATACAAATTTTAATTTATGGTTTAATATTAAAAATTTCTCGTATCTTGGGAGATTAGGGAACAAATAAAATTATAATGAGCGAGCTCATAAAGGTCCTTCTTTCTTCATCTTTGTTTGGATATAACTTTATTAATTTAATTTTTAGTAATGAAATAAATTAATATTAATAAAATATGTCATAAATAGAATATTATAAGTATAATAAACTTAGTAGCATTTACAAAAATCTCAACAGTTTGTGTGAATTTATGTACTATGTACACGTACACATGGTAGTGGAGGCTTACTATTATGGAGTTGTGTGCCATAAAATTACTGAAAATCTAGAGAATTTTATGTCTGTGTTTAAGGTGAAGTGAATTGTATAAATATTTCTAAAAATTTTGTAAATAAATATTTCAAATCAAATATTTAAAAGATGAGTTTTATTTAATTCCTTTTATGATTTTTTTTTTTCTTTTTTAACATATTTTAGATCTAACTGGCAGTTAATGGATAATGGGTGTGTGATTTTATCTTAAAACAAAAATAAAAATATGGTACCTAACATTAAGTATGACATCAAGCGCCTCCGCCCCATACCACAGATTGGCCTAATGCCATCCTCAGGTGCAGCAGCTTTTATCTTCACTGTTCTCTTGGGGTTTGTGGCTATTTTATTCTATAATGATATTAAGGAATTAATTTGTGCAACTCCTCTGTGATGAACTTCACTGATTAGCAGTATGTGGGATATGAAGGTTTTAGACCCGTCAGCCTATCTCCTACCAGGAGGTAGGTTGAGGCTCAAGACAAAAAAAACCTATGCCTCAAGCCCCTGCCATCACCTGGTAAACTACACTGCTAGTGTATAAGTGGAAAAGTTTTTGTTATTCCTGTATAAGTTATTTAACATTTTAGAAACAATTTATATACATGCAATTCAAATGATGCTAAATGAAAAAGAAAAGGGTAAATTTAAATTAACTCTGAGATACGTTCAACATGGTCAGTAGCAAAATATTAATTGTTTAATGTTAAACTGAGAATTTAAAAAAAAAAATAGATGAGCAACGTGGCAACCATTTGCATACTCGGCAGTCTTGTTACAACTTATTCACTCCAGTTATTTATCTTTAATCAATTACCAGCTGGTTATTTATAAAAAGCTATTAGGTTTTTTTTGTAAGCCAAACTTAAATAAGAATGAACAAACATTCATAAAAAGTAACACCATATCCCACACCATTTGTGACAGGAAAAAAGTTATCCTCTTTGTTGAATGTATCTATAATGAGGCAACAGTGATAGAACTTACCACTAAGTAATGGATTCTGACCAGTATTAATCCATAATAAAGTATAAGAAAGATATTAGATGATTTTTGTTGGGGTTGGGTCAAGGTAGATCCAAAAAAGTGTATTTTTTAAAAAAAAACATTATCCGCCGACATTTCATTTTACATCGTAAGCCATCTACAGGGCTGTAGAAATACAATGTCATGAGGATACAATAATAATTTACAATATTATAATATAGAATTGCCATAATGTAATGTGATATCAAAAGTATGAATGTATAAAGTTATGTAAGAGAATTTAAAACATGCAGACAATTCAAAAAATTAAAACAGTAATTGACCACATCTACCTATCATGAAGACGAGAGGGGACGTGCTCTCCCTAAGTTAACATTTCCATGACTGAGAGGAAAATATATATTTTTTTAGAAAGACACCGTGGGTGGGGGGGAAGGTAAGAGGCGGAAGGTACAAAGAGAGAGCAGCCTGTTTCAAAAGGTGGGAAATAAAAAGGACAAAGGAAAAAAGGAAGGGTATTATTGGGAATAAGTAACTTTTGGAACTGGGAAAAATGTTTGAGAGGTTTATTTAGAAGGAAGGCTAATGGCTTTTGGAATGTTGAAAATATTTGAATAAGTTGAAGAAATTTGTTCTATGTCCGTTCTGTCGTTAACTGGATTGTGTTGTAAGTTAATGTGAACGGTTTCAGATAAAAAGTATTTGTGTTCATAGGGTTCAGTGGAAAGAATGGTTATGTCCTCGAAGTCAAAGGTGTGTTTTTCATGAAAAACATGTTTAGTAAGGGCAGTTTTTATCTGTTTCTTCTTTGTGTTATTTTTATGATTATTAATTCTAAGGGTAATGGGGTTTTTTGTTTGTCCAATGTAAGAACCATGGCAATTAGGTGTAGTACAAGGAATTTTGTTGACGACATTATTTCTGTTAGGAAGGGGGATAGGGTCTTTTAGGATGGTATAAATGGATTTTAGTTTGTTATTAGTGGAAAAAGCAAGCTTAAGGTTAGGGAAAGTTTTTCTGAGAGATTTCTTAATATTTTCAGAAAGTTTTGGAATATAAAGAAGCAAACGGAAAATGAGGTCGTTATTTCGAGGGAGGGGGATAGTTAGAGAAGTAGATATTATATTTTGCTCTCAGCATGGAAATGTGAACTTAGGGACTGGATGTCCCCTCTCGTCTTCGTGATAGGCAGGTGTGGTCAATTACTGTTTTAATTTTTTTCAATAATTTTTATTTAATTCGTTGTTGTCTACATGTTTTAAATTCTCTTACATAACTTTCTTCATTCATACTTTAGATATCACATTACATTATGGCAATTCTATATTATAACATTGTAAATTATTATTGTATTCTCATGACATTGTATTTCTACAGCCCTGAAGATAGCTTACAATTTAAGCCGAAACGTCGGCAGATAATTTTTTTAAAATACTTTTTTTTTAATTTGCATTTTTTTTTTTTTTTTTTGGATCTACCTTAACCGAACCCTAACAAAAATCATCTAATAATAATACCTACGCTTCAAAAAACTCTCCATTTGAACATATAAAAAATATGTATATTCAAAGCGACCTGAGATAATAAAAAGAATAGCTTCATAAAAACTAATTGTGTTATGACTTCGGCTTAGATTCATTCCATTAGTATGAAATAAAATGGACCAAAGTTTAAGCACCCAGAATTTTGCAGACAAAACACTAGTTGTTGGTTTAGGCTTCTACTGTCCCCAGAAATGTTCATGCATTCTTCTGGACTTGCCATGTTGAATACATTTTTTTTGCCAAGCTTTTTTCACACATCCTGTGTTGGCTTCTTCTAGTCTTAATGGAGAAGAGCTCATTGTGAAAGCTGAGTAAAAAAACTTCTTATCGACACAATCAGAACTGCCTGAAAAATAATCTATGAAAATAATAGTTGTCAAGCAACCCAAACTCCTAATCAACTGAAAATGAACAACCCTAAAGAGTGTTAAATGAGGGCTTAAGAAAGAAACAGTTCAGAAAAGAGAAAAAAAAATAATCGCTCTTTTAGTTCTTCAACTATCTGTTGATTTGTAGAAATACACCTTAAAATTTCTGCAAGCTTTGCTCATAAAAGTTGTTCATAGATAGATAAGTGCCTATTAATTTGGATGTAACTTAGAAAAATTTAATATACAAGCCAGGGAGGACAATAAGCTTTAAAGATCACTAAGCTTTGTTCTAGACTAGCCCGATTAGGAGGAGTGGGGGAAGCGCTCAAATCATCATAGTTAAAATTGTAATTATCTCCCTTAATAAGCGATTTTGTTAAAACTGCTACAGAGCATAAACTTTAGAAAATTACATTTTACGCCTATTATGTTCTACCAACCTTTTCGTAACTTTAATAACAAAGAAAACTCAAAATTGTATTATTAATTAGCGTTTTTTTCAAAAAATGTTATCGAATTATTATTGTTATAAATTTCATTTTACACCTATTTCGTTCTAAACAGTTTTCTCGCAACGTTAATTGCGAAGATATTAAGGTTTTAAATTTTGGTCCCCCTTTTAACACCCCCTTCCCCTAGGCCGTTTTTAACTGTAATCAAACTCATACAACTGCTAAAAAAATAAAATAAAAAGCTTTGGTTTCATTTTTATAAAATTATAAATTGAAATATCTTTTTTTCTTTGTTTTTCTTTTATTAAAATGCCTTTATCCAAGAAACTATGGTCTACTCATTGTCTATGACCATATTTTAAGCTCTCCAATGTAAAATAGGTGAAGAACCGTTGACAGATTTCAAAAGTCGCGTCATGTCCTAACTTGAATTGCTAAATTTTTCTTCGGGATATATGCTAAAACTAACAAACGTTAAGGACAAAATTGGCAGTTAACTGGGTTAGCAACATTTATCTGTTGTTAAACCCACATATGGTAACATTTATGAATGATTTGTATTGTACTTATTTAAATCGTATATTTCATTATATTAGGAGTATAGTTCATTTTAATTAACACTTTGAAAAGAATTTATTAACTTGGAAGATGCTACAAAGAAGTATTTTACAACTGAATGCTTTATTAAGGATAAACACTGTAAGTTTCATTTTGTATCGATAGCAGCCTGAAATTCACCATATATGAACACGATTGCATGTTCTACTCTTGTAAGTTTGCTTCCATGTTCTTGCTGAAGGCTGCAATGGTCTCTTGCTGACACGAATTCCTTCCAGAAATGTATAGTGCCTAGCCCCTCTTTCATATAGTGGAAGAGGAACCTTCGTTTCCACCTCCACAAGCAAAGTAAGACCACTTGTCCAAGTAAAACCTACCCGAACTCAGTTGATTAGTGTTCTTAGTAACAATTCCATGTCAATGAATATGTTGCCGTTTCCATGGCAAAAATTTCGAGTTCAGCCCGACTTCTACTAACACTGATAACATGACACGCATTTAATTGTGATTATAGCTAGATAACGAAGATCCAATAATTAAAGTTCGTAATCACAACGTGACTGAACAATGTATGGAATTTATTTTCAAACTTTGTAATTGCAACAGAACTCCTTATTCTGGTTTGCTTCTTTCAGAAACCTTGGACTTCTTCAAATGACTTCATTGACTATTTATTCATTTTAGGTCTAATCATATGTTTGGTAATTTTAATTTACTGTTCGCTACAAATTATTCTTCTATAGTTTCATTTCTTACGCATTTATAAATATATTTCACTGCGAATATTTGGTTATTCATTTTAATAAAATTACGGATGAATAAATTAAATTATTAAAGAAAATTTAATTTAAGAAAAACAGTTTTAAAGTTTACATACGTAAGCCCCCACTAATATTTGTTCAAATTCAATGTGTAAATATATATATTTATATATATTATTTATTTATCAATAAATGACCCTGTAGCAAGTTACATTGCTATTAACTAAATGATTACGCGTGTTACGTGGATAAAAAGTTTTCTACGTGCTCTTGACATTGCAGGTCACACACTTTTAGGTCCGATTTTGCTTAATAACGATATTATTTAAATATAAAATGGTATAAATGAAAAAAAAATTGAGATTAGTTTATCTATATTTGTTTATTTATTACTTTTATATGAACCATTCAATTAAATAGTCGTTAAATTTTTCGATTCTGTGTTAAGATTTTATACACAGAATCCAATAGAATTAAAAAATTATTTGAAGAAATTATTAATATAAATAAAACCCCCCAAAAAATGTAATAAGCAAACAGATATAGATAAACTAAACCCAATTTTTATAATATTATAAATAACGCTAAAAATAGTTAATCCTAGTTTTAATATCTTCATTTTATTAAGATATAATGCGTATTATGCGCAATATTATACATTTATTTACCACTTCATTAGTTAATTTATGCCGTTTAATATTTTATTATTTTTTTACAATTTAATAAATAGATTTATTTATGTATTATAATTAGTTTGTAAAATATTAATATATATGTAATTATTAAAAGTACTATTATACTGGCTATGGTCGCATTTATATAGTGCGTAGGTTACATCTTAGTTTATATTGATGTTCAGTTGTGTAAGACTTATCTATAAGTACTAACTTATGGTAACTTGACTGTAATTTCAAAATAATAACAATATATAAATAAAAAATATGTAATTATTTATATGTGACAAATATTAAATTTTACATGATAGTTTTAATAATTTTGAAAATCGTAATCATTCAAAATTGTTTGTTTGTATTTTCAACCTAAACTCTGATGAAGAGAAATTATATTCTCCAAATATTTGCCTACACTAAATTATTAGATCAAAATCCTCAATAACCAATTATATAGTGCACACACAGAATGGAAACTCACAATGAGTCTCTTTTCACTTCTCACCGACGAAGGGCAACAGATCACCAAAAATTTTTTGCTCATTCGTTTTATGTGTGCACTGCACTCTCTATCCCATCTGTTCTTGATTGCTACACATCGCAGCCACGAGTGTTTCATTTTCTATATATAAATGTATCAAAATTTTTTTTCTTTGTGGTGCAAAAGAGGGATACAAGACCAAAACCAGGAGAAAAAAAATAAGTAGTTAAGTCACTTATATGATGAGGGTAAAACACGAAGTTCAGTCGCCTCAGAGTTATAACTTTTAAAATCTTAACTTTTAATATAACCCCCTGAGAGACGTTTGATCTACGTAGCTCATATTAAATTGAATACTTTTCAAGGACAAGGATAAGACTAAATCTCAATTTTATTAAAATCAGTTTAGCAGCTTTCGTTTTACTATTGATTTTTACAGCAGTAGATTACATATAAGTTTTAAAGAACTAACATTCGGTAATTACATATCTTAGCTAAGATTATTAATTCTTAAGCTTAGTTTAAGAACGTTGACCTTAATTATACTATTAAAATTGTCAAATTTAATCATGAATTATTCAATTTATTTAATGTTGTGTGTTATCATTACTTTTCATTCAATTCTTTTTTTTTTTTTCTTTTTTTTTCATTTTTTTTTTTATTACGAAATTAATTTTTGTAACTTTACAGATAGTCTACAGTCCTTTGTTACATCGAAAAGCTAGTAAAGAAGCAATTGTAAAAATTGATAAGGTAATTAAATTTAAAAGTAATTGCTGCTTATTAAGCACTAAAAAGAAATTTTTTTATTTAATATTTTTCACCTGAGGAACTCAAGGATGATACTAATATTACCTAATTATCGTAAAGTTTTTAATTTATTGGTTTTCAATTGTTAAATCAATATCGCAAAAGCAGGGCACTTATATGATAATGGTGAAGTTAATATTTTTTGGGGGGGGGCTCAGGAAATTTAAAAAAGATTTATGGACCTTTATTATATTATTTAAATTATCAAATGTATTTATTATTTATTTAATTTTTTTTTTAAGTTTCCTTCCGCAGAAAAGAATTGCAGTCACTTCCTTTTAAACTCTTGGTCGTTAGCTATCAAATCTCCTGAAAAAGTTATCAAGCCAACGGCATTTTCACAAAAAAACTCTAAATAATCTTATTAATTATTATGTTGCGAGGAAAGGCCGAAAAATGAGACACATGTTGTATAACTGAACAATACTTTTTATTTGAAGATAACACCGAAACGTACAAGAAACATGTTAGGAAGGTTACGTACATATACGTTACAAAAATCTGACAAATGCCGTCGATCTCTGGTTCTTTACTATAATCTCCCCCACTAATTTAATGAATTCAGCATATTTGGAAATATAATCCTTTAGATTCGCATTATTTGCATTCTTCCTTGCAGGAATGCCCAGATCGACTATGCTGAACAGGTGGTAGAACTGGATGACATGGAACAGGCAATTCCAGCTGTGCGTCTGGATCACTCACACGCGTTTGAGGTTCCGGTCGTGGCTGGTGGTGTAGTGGGAATTTTGCAGTTAGTATTGTTCCCACAATTCCTCGAAAGTTGCTCATTTTCTGTAACGAAAACGAAACAATTGCCAAGTAAGTAGTTGAAGAAGTGTGTTATTGCTTATACAATGGCCAAGGCTTCTCTGTTGAGCTGGCTGTAGTTCGACTCAGCCTGTGTCAGAGCTCGTGAGGATTAGGCAATTGGACGTTCAAAACCATTAATTTCATGGCTAAGTACTGCGACTATCCCGGTTGGCAACGAGAATAACTTGTTTTTTAGGATCAAACGGAATGAGTACTTTGTCTGAGCACAATTCTGTTTTGAGATCCAGGAGACCTTAGCAGCTGTGGATTAAAAGAATCATTCACCATTTCTGAGTAAGCATCGTGTAGCGGGTAGGACATTGAGGAGAAATCTGGGATGTATTTAGAATTGTATGCTACTAAACCAAGGGATCTCCTCAATTCATCCATATTCTCGCGGCATCCGGGAAACTGATGAAACCTTGACAGGGCACTTCTGAATTTGATTGTGTGACACTATATGACCCTGGTAATTAATACTTTCCTTGAAGAATGAGCATTTAATACGATTGTAGTGAAGATCATTTACTTTGTGGCGTTCCAAATAAGCAATGAGATTTTTGCTACAATCTTCGAGATCTGAGCCACGACAAATGACATCATCGAAGTATGCCCCGACTTTTGGTAAAACGCTCAGCAATTGAGTTAGGATCCGTTTGAATTTTGATGGAGCGGTTTTAATTCCGAAACTGAGGCGATTCATTTTGAACCTACCCTTATGTGTTGAAATTCTTTGAATCTTGCTCCCTTCTTCATCGACCCTCATATGCAAATAGGCCTTGTGAAAGTCCAATTTGCAAAAGTATTTGGAATCTTTGAGAGTGTGTAAAATCTCAACTATTCTGTGGATATGATGATTTGTGGATATGAGTCTAAAATTCAACCCACACTTATAATCTGCACATAGCCTTACACCACCGAGCCTGTTGCCTAGGCACAGCCCGAGGCTTAGCTGTAACAATAAGTGGCGATCCCCAATCGCTTGATGCAATGGGGCTGATGACTCCTTGAGACTCCAATGCGAGGAAAAATATTATTTTATATGGTAGGAAATAATAATCACTTTTATAATTAATGTGTAAGTCGCCATGTGAAAGAATTTTGGCTAATTAGTAATATGTAATAATTAATATTAATTTGTGATTATAGCCCTTCAAACTGTTTATGCTTGAAACTGGTCCTGACATAAAAGCCACTTTAACAAGAGAGGAAGCTTTGGAATATTATAAGCAAATGTTTACAATTAGAAGATTAGAGCAGAAATGTGCAGATTTTTACAAAGCAAAAGTAATAAGAGGATTTTGCCATCTTTATTCCGGTCAGGTAACATATAAAACTATTTGTAACTTAAAATCCGACATAAATTCATAAATACAATAGGTACAAGCTCAAATGCCTGATGTAATAGTTTACGGCAGTAACATTTTGGAAAATGTATACATATGTACTCGTAGAAAAACATATAATTTTATATTTATGCAATATTATTGATTGTATGCAATTTTAATAATTAATCAAAATTTAATACTAACCAATAGTGAAATAATTTCTAGATGGCTTTGCCGAGTTTGATGCAAATAGTGTTTACTTAGATAGAAACTCTCATTAGTATTACTCAAACAATTGCATTTCATTTTGATATTGTCAGTAATTGCTTTCTATTATAATGCTAGAACTGCTGTTATATAAATTTTTTGTTTAAGTCAGGATTTAATACAGTTTGATTTACATACTTAAGTATATTTATCATATTGCAATATTTAGTTATCATGAAAATTTGAATTCGTTAAATTAACTCAATCTATGAACATTATATATTACTAAAAATTAAAAGAGAAAAATTATTTTAAAAAATCATTATGAAGCTAAATATATATGATAAACATGTATTTTTTACTACTTAAAAAAAAGTATTTTAAACCAGTAAGCTAATCTAAATCCATCCAACGAACGACATGTATCTAATCAAAACAAATAATAATATATGAATATATGTAATATAATATAATTTCAAGAAATGCAAAGGGAGCCAAAAAAAACCTTACCACCTCATCCGGGAAACGAACCCGGGTCCCCTACTTTCCCAATAGAGAACAATAGTTATGATCTTTTTTTTTTCTTTTTTTTTCTTTTTTTTTTTTTCTTGGAGTTATTTTTGGTTGAGTTCAGCCAGTTATTTTCTGGTAATATTTTAGTCTATAAAATAAGAATGCTACTTTTTTTTTTAAATTTGAATCGCATTGTATATTTAATTATGCTTTTAGGTTGAGAATAAAATAATTTTACCTTAGAATTAAAGGAAATATATTTTTCGTAACATGGCTAAAATTATATTAAAATAAAAAAACCTTTTTACATATGAATTACTTGAAATTAGGAAGCAATTTCTGTGGGCATGAAAGGAGCAATGAGGGAACAAGATACATTGATCACCTCCTACAGATGCCACGCCTGGACTTACCTCCTGGGCGTTAGTTGTGAGGGTATCATGGCTGAGCTGGCAGGACGTCTGACGGGCTGCTCTCGAGGCAAAGGTGGATCCATGCACATGTTCTCCAAGAACTTCCTCGGTGGAAATGGAATCGTTGGGGCTCAGGTAAGCCTCGTCAATATATATTTTTCCATGTGCCATCTACAGGTTGCCGATCCCTTCCTAAACATCCATAGCGAAGGACACTTATATTTATCGATAAAACTTACCCAGGGCGGGATTTGCGAGAACCGAACGGATTCTCTGGCCTTCGTCGAAGAACCATTTGAGTTGTCAGGTAAATAATCTAAAAGGTTATTTCGACCACCAATGAATATAGAACTATCATACCTTCTATTATCCGTCTTCATTGGTTTCTACAAACCATCTTCTGTTGGCGAGCGCTTTCGGACATTGTCCATCTTCTGGCCGAATACATGCGTTCACTGTCACTGTCTGTATTCAACTGCGTTTGTATTCTGTGGGTTAGTCGGATGCGTCAGGTATAGCTGTTAGATCGTTACATTGATTTTTTTTTTTTTCAAAATTTTTGTTTTTAGCTTCTAGGTAGCCAGTTTGTAGTTGGTACAATACTGGTGGTCTGCCTTTTAAAATTGTTGAGTTCTAATTCTTATTTTCCTTGCATTGACCAGGCTGCACCGGTTGCGAATCTTAAGCATTTTTCTAGATTTGGCTAGCCAGTAAAGTTACTTTAAAGGCATATTCCATTGTAGGTGTGATTTAAGTTTTTTATGCAGAGGGAAGATTGTTTTGCATGCATACCCATTTTTTTGTAGCCTTTTCAGAAAATGAATCATTTTTCATTTTCAATTTCATTTCATTCTATATCCCATAGATAAAGGTATTTTGAGTGGCCTGATGGATATGGTTAAAACTGCCGGAGTTAAATCAGGACATAACGTTATTTTGTTACAGTAGACCCTAAACCATATGTTTACTACCATCTGATTCAAGGCCTCTTCTAGGTAGGCAGTGGTCAATACAAAGACATCATCCGCGTATGATAAGTATGATGACTGCATCGAAATAGTTTTTTGGTAGCAACTATAGCTCCAAAATCATTGATGTTGTATTGTAAAGGAGCCAGCTTCGATTTTTCTCCGATCCTACTTTCTAAACATCGAATATATATATATATATGTG